>CM051267.1:45515810-45860810 GCA_027921565.1 Artemia sinica
CACACACACACACACACACATGCACACGAAAACTTACATGCATACAAAAACTTACATGCACACAAAAACTCACACACACACACAATTAGCCAAAAAATTACGATGTTTATGCACAGTTATGTTTAAGCAATAAATATCTTAAGCCTCAACCGTTTTTATTCTTTAGAATAGTCCATCCACATGAAAATTATACTTTCAGATTCAACATGTCAGGGAACAAACTTTCAGGTTCAGCATATAAGAGAACCCTAAATGCTCATCCAAAAAAGCCAAGTTAACCCTAAACGCTCAAAGAATTTCTCGGAAATTACACTTTCAGGTTCAGCATGTAAGAGAACCCTAAATGCTCATCCCAAAAAAAGGTAAGTTAACCCTAAACGCTTAATGAATTTCTCTGAAATCACACTTTCAGGTTCAGCATGTAAGAGAACCCTAAATGCTCATCTCTAAAAAAGGTAAGTTAACCCTAAACGCTTAAAGAATTTCTCTGAAATCACAATTTCAGGTTAGGTTAGGTAGGACCCCGACCCCCACTACCCCAGCCCCGATTTAATGTCCTTGGTAGAAGTCTATACAAGATTTAATATCCTTGGTAAAAGCATTTATGAGATTCAGAATTGATATTTTTATAGTCATAGAATAACTAGACACAAACATTCAGATTTTCCCACAGTTAAGGGGGGGGGGGGGTAAAGGTCAACTGCGAAGATATTTACTCTAGGATATGATTCAATACTCACTACAAATCAAATGGGCTCTTAGTCTCCTTTCAAATGAATAGGAGTTCAGCTTCTGAGCGATAAAAAATTATTTGATATAATTGGTAAGTGCTCGTATTGCCTAGGCAATTACTTGAGGTTATACAGCGGGTAGCTAAACCCAGTATTCCTCAAGAGCCCCCCCCCAGGCTCCCAAAGAGCCCCCAGACCCAAAGACTCCCGGGCTCCCAAAGGCCCTTCACCCGTCCCCAAAGGTCCACCGGGACTCCCAAAGGACCAATCGGCGCTCAAGGGCCCCCAGACCCCAAAAGGCCATACCCGAGCCCCAAAGACCCTCCCCGGTCCACAAAGGTCCACCAGACCCCCAAAGGTCCTCCCCCGGTCCCCAAAGGTCACCCGAACCCCCAAAGGCCCTCCCCTGATCCTCAAAGGCCCCCAGGCTTCCAAAGGACCCCCAAACCCCCAAAGACCCTTCCCCGATCTCCAAAGGCCCCCGGGCTCCCAAAGGCTCTCGAACCCTCAAAGACCCCCCCCCCCGTGTCCCCAAAGGCCCCCCGAGCCCTTCCATTTCTCCCACCAAAGAGGATGCGCTAAGGTTTATTCTTTTTTTCATATCGGTTGACGAATAGACTATCTGGCATTACAAAGAAGGGGGTAGAAAGAGCTCTGTCTTATAAGGTGCAATCGTTTATTATAACTGGTAAATATTACTAATAAGGATCCTTTCATATTGGAGATAACGCGAACAAGACGAATAGTCTTACAACCCAAGCCTTGTAAGCCCGTGGCTACCAACCGATACAGATTGTATTTTCGACACTATTTTGTGTCTCATTTTAGTAAATAAGTGACAATGAAGAGTGATTATTTAAATTATATTGTCTCTTAATTTAACTGTTAATTTAATTCCTGTTATTTGACATAATAAATTCGTATCGTATCGCACCGTATCGAATATCACTAATAACGCTTAAGCAGAAATTCTTGTATTTTTCTTATTCATCTTCGCATTGAAGCGATACTCGATTACAGGTTCTTAGCAGCTATTGAATAGGAAGAAGATAAAGCCGAGGTATTTTCTAATCATCTTAAATCTACTAGTAAGAAGGTTAATAAGGATATATACACAGAGGCATTAATGGGGGGGGGGATTTTCAAAATACTTATTGACTGCATTCTGCTTGAAAAATAACTTTTTGGTATTTTCATCGAAAAAATTCAAATTGTCCATTGCCCCCATAAGTTTTAGGAAATATATCTGACCCTCCCTCTAACTTTTCATGAATTGATACCATTTCTCATACGTAAATCAAAACAAGACGAAATCTAATCAGGAAGCTTCAAGCTATGGAATCCATAAGACAATTATTAAACCAAGTAAGACAGGGCTTTAAAGATTTTAAACAGTAAGTCTTTAAAAAGCTGAATGTTCATTGAGAACAACACTATTAATAAAAAAAGATGCAGAAAATGTAGTGTAAGATAAGCGCTGATAATTTCAAACACCCAGTGTAGGAAAGGAGTTTAAAGAAATATAGGAACGTCATGGGAGTCAGTAAATAGTGAAACCTTTATCATATTAGGGCGAAGGATGAGCGTGTGCAGTTGTGTTGCCCTTTGCAGCTTGGTGTTGCCCTTTGGAGCTCTAAGTAGTTGTATTTATAAAGGTCTACAAAAGAAGTAGGCCTATGTCCAATCTCCCCTTTGAAAAATATAGAACTGTTTTGACACTCCTGGTCACTGGTGCGATTGATACAGGGAAAAACAAAATCTTTGACTGAGTCGTGAAGCGCCAGCGGAATGTGACCTGTCAATTTCAAAGAACCATCCTATTCCTTTTTTTGCCAGGCCTTGACTTCCATAATTAAAGGATATGAATTAGAACCAAGGAAACGTAATTTCATTGTATTTTGCATATTTCCATTGGAAAAAACACTGAAAAGCCATATTAAGAGCTATATTTCATCGTATTTTGCATATTTCCGTTGGAAAAAACACTGAAAAGCCATATTAAGGGCTAATTTGTGAGTTTTTCACCGACAATTCCTTTCTAGCCAGGCCTTTATAATCAATGGAACTTAGTTCATTGTATTTTACATATTTTTGATTGGAAAACACACCGAAAGGTCATATTATATGAACTTACATCAAACATTAGAGAGCTTACATTTGAAGAACTATCCATTATTTGCATATATTGTTCAATATTTCAACCATACTGATTTCTAAAACTTCAAAACCCAGAAATATACCCACTTAACGGTTATCTATTCGCGAAAATCGTACTAGGTCACGCTATTAGAACAATAATTACCTATCTATCCATCGCTCACAGGGAACAGATTCAAAACCTTTACTTCCTACATCATTGGTCTAATTGCGACAAACGTGGCATGTCCAATGCAGATTAAAACCAGAAAAGACCAGAAACGCATAAAAATAAGAAAAAAGGGAATTGCAATCAATCTTGTGTCGAAGCGCTAGCGTTGTCTAAGTGAAGAATGATGTGGGACACAACATGTTGTTTAGGTTTTTCTACATAGCCGGACACTTCATATAGAAGGTGTTATCGTAGAAACTTCAAAACAGGCTCATTTGATTTGAAATTAAAGTGGATAATGCCCAATTCACAGGAGGGGTATGAAAACTATGGTTTTAACAACGATATGCAAGACTAGAAAGAAAAGTCTTTAGGAGTTACCCCCCCCCCTTCCGCCTCAACTGTCGCTCTTGAAATCACCACACCCCTGCCCCCAAAACTCAAATTTTCCAGAGGATTTTAAAATCCCCCCCCCCAAACACAAAATTTCTAGGAACGTATCCTCATCATATTTAAATATTTTCGCTGGAAAACCTGCTTACCGAAGCGCTAGTGCTACCTAAGTAAAGAACTATGTGACTACAATATGTTGTTTTTGGTTTTTTCATCATAGCCAGGGAACTTCGTATAGAAGGACTCATCGCAAAAACTTTGAAAAGGACTCATTTGATTTGAAATTAAAGTGGATAGTGACCAATTCACAGGAGGGGGGGCGTGAAAACTATGGTTTTTAACTATGATATACAAGACTAGAAAGAAAAGTCTTTAGGAGTGGGGCTGCCCATCACCTCAACCCTCGCTCTTGACACCCCCCCCCCCCTAAAGTTGAAATCTAATCTAAACTAGCATAACCACAAAATTACACAATATTGCATAGAAATACCAAAACCATAGGTTAGGCTATGTCAGGTTAGGTTAGAAGTTAGGTTTCTCCACGTTTAAGTCAGGTTAGATTAGGTTAGCTTATCATGAGCGCTCATGATAAGCTAACCTAATCTAACCTGACTTAAACGTGGAGAAACCTAACTTCTAACCTAACCTGACATAGCCTAACCTATGGTTTTGGTATTTCTATGCAATATTGTGTAATTTTGTGGTTATGCTAGTTTAGATTAGATTTCAACTTTAGGGGGGAGGGGGGTGTCAAGAGCGAGGGTTGAGGTGATGGGCAGCCCCACTCCTAAAGACTTTTCTTTCTAGTCTTGTATATCATAGTTAAAAACCATAGTTTTCACGCCCCCCCTCCTGTGAATTGGTCACTATCCACTTTAATTTCAAATCAAATGAGTCCTTTTCAAAGTTTTTGCGATGAGTCCTTCTATACGAAGTTCCCTGGCTATGATGAAAAAACCAAAAACAACATATTGTAGTCACATAGTTCTTTACTTAGGTAGCACTAGCGCTTCGGTAAGCAGGTTTTCCAGCGAAAATATTTAAATATGATGAGGATACGTTCCTAGAAATTTTGTGTTTGGGGGGGGGATTTTAAAATCCTCTGGAAAATTTGAGTTTTGGGGGCAGGGGTGTGGTGATTTCAAGAGCGACGGTTGAGGCGGAAGGGGGGGGGGGTAACTCCTAAAGACTTTTCTTTCTAGTCTTGCATATCGTTGTTAAAACCATAGTTTTCATACCCCTCCTGTGAATTGGGCATTATCCACTTTAATTTCAAATCAAATGAGCCTGTTTTGAAGTTTCTACGATAACACCTTCTATATGAAGTGTCCGGCTATGTAGAAAAACCTAAACAACATGTTGTGTCCCACATCATTCTTCACTTAGACAACGCTAGCGCTTCGACACAAGATTGATTGCAATTCCCTTTTTTCTTATTTTTATGCGTTTCTGGTCTTTTCTGGTTTTAATCTGCATTGGACATGCCACGTTTGTCGCAATTAGACCAATGATGTAGGAAGTAAAGGTTTTGAATCTGTTCCCTGTGAGCGATGGATAGATAGGTAATTATTGTTCTAATAGCGTGACCTAGTACGATTTTCGCGAATAGATAACCGTTAAGTGGGTATATTTCTGGGTTTTGAAGTTTTAGAAATCAGTATGGGTTGAAATATTGAACAATATATGCAAATAATGGATAGTTCTTCAAATGTAAGCTCTCTAATGTTTGATGTAAGTTCATACAATATGACCTTTCGGTGTGTTTTCCAATCAAAAATATGTAAAATACAATGAACTAAGTTCCATTGATTATAAAGGCCTGGCTAGAAAGGAATTGTCGGTGAAAAACTCACAAATTAGCCCTTAATATGGCTTTTCAGTGTTTTTTCCAACGGAAATATGCAAAATACGATGAAATATAGCTCTTAATATGGCTTTTCAGTGTTTTTTCCAATGGAAATATGCAAAATACAATCAAATTACGTTTCCTTGGTTCTAATTCATATCCTTTAATTATGGAAGTCAAGGCCTGGCAAAAAAAGGAATAGGATGGTTCTTTGAAATTGACAGTCACATTCCGCTGGCGCTTCACGACTCAGTCAAAGATTTTGTTTTTCCCTGTATCAATCGACCAGTGACCAGGAGTGTCAGAACAGTTCTATATTTTTCAAAGGGGAGATTGGACATAGGCCTACTTCTTTTGTAGACCTTTATAAATACAACTACTTAGAGCTCCAAAGGGCAACACCAAGCTGCAAAGGGCAACACAACTGCACACGCTCATCCTTCGCCCTAATATGATAAAGGTTTCACTATTTACTGACTCCCATGACGTTCCTATATTTCTTTAAACTCCTTTCCTACACTGGGTGTTTGAAATTATCAGCGCTTATCTTACACTACATTTTCTGCATCTTTTTTTATTAATAGTGTTGTTCTCAATGAACATTCAGCTTTTTAAAGACTTACTGTTTAAAATCTTTAAAGCCCTGTCTTACTTGGTTTAATAATTGTCTTATGGATTCCATAGCTTGAAGCTTCCTGATTAGATTTCGTCTTGTTTGATTTACGTATGAGAAATGGTATCAATTCATGAAAAGTTAGAGGGAGGGTCAGATATATTTCCTAAAACTTATGGGGGCAATGGACAATTTGAATTTTTCGATGAAAATACCAAAAAGTTATTTTTCAAGCAGAATGCAGTCAATAAGTATTTTCAAAATCCCCCCCCCCCCATTAATGCCTCTGTGTATATATCCTTATTAACCTTCTTACTAGTAGATTTAAGATGATTAGAAAATACCTCGGCTTTATCTTCTTCCTATTCAATAGCTGCTAAGAACCTGTAATCGAGTATCGCTTCAATGCGAAGATGAATAAGAAAAATACAAGAATTTCTGCTTAAGCGTTATTAGTGATATTCGATACGGTGCGATACGATACGAATTTATTATGTCAAATAACAGGAATTAAATTAACAGTTAAATTAAGAGACAATATAATTTAAATAATCACTCTTCATTGTCACTTATTTACTAAAATGAGACACAAAATAGTGTCGAAAATACAATCTGTATCGGTTGGTAGCCACGGGCTTACAAGGCTTGGGTTGTAAGACTATTCGTCTTGTTCGCGTTATCTCCAATATGAAAGGATCCTTATTAGTAATATTTACCAGTTATAATAAACGATTGCACCTTATAAGACAGAGCTCTTTCTACCCCCTTCTTTGTAATGCCAGATAGTCTATTCGTCAACCGATATGAAAAAAAGAATAAACCTTAGCGCATCCTCTTTGGTGGGAGAAATGGAAGGGCTCGGGGGGCCTTTGGGGACACGGGGGGGGGGGGTCTTTGAGGGTTCGAGAGCCTTTGGGAGCCCGGGGGCCTTTGGAGATCGGGGAAGGGTCTTTGGGGGTTTGGGGGTCCTTTGGAAGCCTGGGGGCCTTTGAGGATCAGGGGAGGGCCTTTGGGGGTTCGGGTGACCTTTGGGGACCGGGGGAGGACCTTTGGGGGTCTGGTGGACCTTTGTGGACCGGGGAGGGTCTTTGGAGGCTCGGGTATGGCCTTTTGGGGTCTGGGGGGCCCTTGAGCGCCGATTGGTCCTTTGGGAGTCCCGGTGGACCTTTGGGGACGGGGGAAGGGCCTTTGGGAGCCCGGGGAGTCTTTGGGTCTGGGGGCTCTTTGGGAGCCTGGGGGGGGGCTCTTGAGGAATACTGGGTTTAGCTACCCGCTGTATAACCTCAAGTAATTGCCTAGGCAATACGAGCACTTACCAATTATATCAAATAATTTTTTATCGCTCAGAAGCTGAACTCCTATTCATTTGAAAGGAGACTAAGAGCCCATTTGATTTGTAGTGAGTATTGAATCATATCCTAGAGTAAATATCTTCGCAGTTGACCTTTACCCCCCCCCCCCTTAACTGTGGGAAAATCTGAATGTTTGTGTCTAGTTATTCTATGACTATAAAATATCAATTCTGAATCTCATAAATGCTTTTACCAAGGATATTAAATCTTGTATAGACTTCTACCAAGGACATTAAATCGGGGCTGGGGTAGTGGGGGTCGGGGGTCCTACCTAACCTAACCTGAAAGTGTGATTTCAGAGAAATTCTTTAAGCGTTTAGGGTTAACTTACCTTTTTTAGAGATGAGCATTTAGGGTTCTCTTACATGCTGAACCTGAAAGTGTGATTTCAGAGAAATTCATTAAGCGTTTAGGGTTAACTTACCTTTTTTTGGGATGAGCATTTAGGGTTCTCTTACATGCTGAACCTGAAAGTGTAATTTCCGAGAAATTCTTTGAGCGTTTAGGGTTAACTTGCCTTTTTTGGATGAGCATTTAGGGTTCTCTTACATGCTGAACCTGAAAGTTTGTTCCCTGACATGTTGAATCTGAAAGTATAATTTTCATGTGGATGGACTATTCTAAAGAATAAAAACGGTTGAGGCTTAAGATATTTATTGCTTAAACATAACTGTGCATAAACATCGTAATTTTTTGTCTAATTGTGTGTGTGTGTAAGTTTTTGTGTGCATGTAAGTTTTTGCATGCATGTAAGTTTTCGTGTGCATGTGTAAGCTTTGTGTGTGTGTGTGTGTGTGTGTGTGTGTGTGTGTGACGTGTGTGTGTGTGTGTAAGTTTTTGTGTGTGTGTGTGTGTAAGTTTTGTGCGTGTGTGTAAGTTTTGTGTGCATGTGTAGTTTTTTTGTGTGTGTGTAGGTGTGTGTGTGTGTGTGTGTGTGTGTGTGTGTGTGTGTGTGTGTGTGTGTGTGTGTGTGTGTGTGTGTGTGTGTGTGGTGTGTGTGTGTGTGTGTGTGTGTGTGTGTGTGTGTGTGGTGTGTGTGTGTGTGTGTGTGTGTGTGTGTGTGTGTGTGTGTGTGTGTGTGTGTGTGTGTGTGTGTGTGTGTGTGTGTGTGTGTGTGTGTGTGTGTGTGTTGTGTGTGGTGTGTGTGTGTGTGTGTGTGTGTGTGTGTGTGTGTGTGTGTGTGTGTGTGTGTGTGTGTGTGTGTGTGTGTGTGTGTGTGTGTGTGTGTGTGTGTGTGTGTGTGTGTGTGTGTGTGGTGTGTGTGTGTGTGTGTGTGTGTGTGTGTGTGTGGTGTGTGTGTGTGTGTGTGTGTGTGTGTGTGTGTGTGTGTGTGTGTGTGTGTGTGTGTGTGTGTGTGTGTGTGTGTGTGTGTGTGTGTGTGTGTGTGTGTGTGTGTGTGTGTGTGTGTGTGTGTGTGTGTGTGTGTGTGTGTGTGTGTGTGTGTGTGTGTGTGTGTGGTGTGTGTGTGTGTGTGTGGTGTGTGTGTGTGTGTGTGTGTGTGTGTGTGTGTGTGTGTGTGTGTGTGTGTGTGTGTGTGTGTGTGTGGTGTGTGGTGTGTGTGTGTGTGTGTGTGTGTGTGTGTGTGTGTGTGGTGTGTGTGTGTGTGTGTGTGTGTGTGTGTGTGTGTGTGTGTGTGTGTGTGTGTGTGTGTGTGTGTGTGTGTGGTGTGTGTGTGTGTGTGTGTGTGTGTGTGTGTGTGTGTGTGTGTGTGTGTGTGTGTGTGTGTGTGTGTGTGTGTGTGTGTGTGTGTGTGTGTGTGTGTGTGGTGTGTGTGTGTGTGTGTGTGTGTGTGTGTGTGTGTGTGTGTGTGTGTGTGTGTGTGTGTGTGTGTGTGTGTGTGTGTGTGTGTGTGTGTGTGGTGTGTGTGTGTGTGTGTGTGTGTGTGTGTGTGTGTGTGTGTGTGTGTGTGTGTGTGTGTGTGTGTGGTGTGTGTGTGTGTGTGTGTGTGTGTGTGTGTGTGTGTGTGTGTGTGTGTGTGTGTGTGTGTGTGTGTGTGTGTGTGTGTGTGTGTGTGTGTGTGTGTGTGTGTGTGTGTGTGTGTGTGTGTGTGGTGTGTGTGTGTGTGTGTGTGTGTGTGTGGTGTGTGTGTGTGTGTGTGTGTGTGTGTGTGTGTGTGTGTGTGTGTGTGTGTGTGTGTGTGTGTGTGTGTGTGTGTGTGTGTGTGTGTGTGTGGTGTGTGTGTGTGTGTGTGTGTGTGTGTGTGTGTGTGTGTGTGTGTGTGTGTGTGTGTGTGTGTGTGTGTGTGTGTGTGTGTGTGTGTGTGTGTGTGTGTGTGTGTGTGTGTGTGTGTGTGTGTGTGTGTGTGTGTGGTGTGTGTGTGTGTGTGTGTGTGGTGTGTGTGTGTGTGTGTGTGTGTGTGTGTGTGTGGTGTGTGTGTGTGTGTGTGTGTGTGTGTGTGTGTGTGTGTGTGTGTGTGTGTGTGTGTGTGGTGTGTGTGTGTGTGTGTGTGTGTGTGTGTGTGTGTGTGTGTGTGTGTGTGTGTGTGGTGTGTGTGTGTGTGTGTGTGTGTGTGTGTGTGTGTGTGTGTGTGTGTGTGTGTGTGTGTGTGTGTGTGTGTGTGTGTGTGTGTGTGTGTGTGTGTGTGTGTGTGTGTGTGTGTGTGTGTGTGTGTGTGTGTGTGTGTGTGTGTGTGTGTGTGTGGTGTGTGTGTGTGTGTGTGTGTGTGGTGTGTGTGTGTGTGTGTGTGTGTGTGTGTGTGTGTGTGTGTGTGTGTGTGTGTGTGTGTGTGTGTGTGTGTGTGTGTGTGTGTGTGTGTGTGTGTGTGTGTGTGGTGTGTGTGTGTGTGTGTGTGTGTGTGTGTGTGTGTGTGTGTGTGTGTGTGTGTGTGTGTGTGTTTGTGTGTGTGTGTGTGTGTATGTGTGTGTGTGTGTGTAAGTTTTTGTGTGCATGTAAGTTTTTGTGTGTGGGTGTGAGTTTTTGTGTGGGTGTAAGTTTGTGTGTGTGTGTAAGTTTGTGTGTGTGTGTGTGTGTGAGTTTTTTTGTGTTCATGTCATTTTAAGATATGTAAAAAAGTAAAAAAAAAACATATTACAAAATTCAAAAAAGTATTTACGAAATGGGGAGGGGACTCTTTGAGGTTGGAAAATGGGTTTCGGAATGACATTATGAAAGGAACTTGTTCAGATGAGATATAATAAAGCCATAAAAAAGTATTATAAAAAAATGGAGGGAGGACTCTTTTGGGGCCCATTGGTTCGAAAATAAACTATTCCCGTAAAATCTGAATTAATGAAACTCGAGTTTTTGATCATAGCGTTATCAATCTTTTAGGATGTATGGAGCGAGTGGGAGCTCACGGAAAGTGAGGAGCTTCTTTTGTGTAAACCCGAGAATGAAAGTACAGATGATGATGTAATGGAAGTTCATTATACCTCATTAGGACTATCATACACATCTGATGATTTAGTGAGGAGGGGGCCTTCGGGCCGAATGTGCATTGAAGATGACGAGCGGTTGGTTCCTAGTTTACCTGTAAGAGTAAGTAAGGATTTATTTCAGGAGATGCCCCCTTTGATTGATATATCAATAAATGATGAAGACGGGGTTCAATTACTTGAACCAGAGGTTGAATGTATACCATCCCCTCTGGTAGACATAGTGGTGGTGGATGATGATGATGATGATTGTGATGTTTTATATTTGAAAAGCGTTATATTCATCGATTTGTCAAATGAATAAAAATATTTAGAAGAATCATTTATTTTTTGTTATCTTTGATAGAAAACTTGGTTGTGGACTGATAATACTCTATGGGTGATTTAATCAAACTGAACAATTCATGTACAGAAGTCTCTGCTGGTATCCTCACTCTATATATATCTAGTATATGAAAACTAAAATAGTACAAACAAATTTATTGTACGATTACAATATAAAACTCATTATACATATCAATAATTAGATTTAACGGTAAATCAAATATGGGAACTCTTCCACATTGGTCTCCGTTGTTTAAAATCCTTTTCGTAGAATGACCTCTTATGTTGTCTCTTAAAGGGACACTTTTTCTCTTCTCTTAGAGCATAATCGTCACAATAATCTGAGTTATATCTTGCACTATATACATTTTTCTTTGGGTTTTCACTGCTGTCTTTTACACTATAGAGAAAGCCCTCTTTTACTAGTCTCTTCTTTTGGTCCTCCTTTTCTAACATATCAATCCTTCTTTTATCTGAGCTTACTTGCAATCGATATAAATTTCTCTCCATGTCACGTATAATTTTTCTTCTCGTTTCCTCCAGATTCTTCTCATCTGTCTCTGCCTCTATGCAGTCTAAACATTCAGTAGGTTCGTGTGAATGCTCAAAATCATGAAAATGCCCCTTACAAATAGAACAGTTGCAATAAAAGGATATTTCTAACTCAACTTGTTCACTCATGTTGTTACACTGCTCACTAAAAACTTAGTGAATTCTATTCACAGATTGATAAAAATATAGCAAAAATCCTTTCCTTACACTCCCTCCGCCGCTAATGTGTAAACAAAGTCCTCTGATTGGCTGAGAAGGGGGATCTAACTGTTACCATGGAAACTCACAACATTTGGTTTGAACAACAATAAGAAATACTGTTTCCCGGAAACTCGTAACATCTGGCTTGAACAACAACAAGAAGGGAGTGACAAAGTTCCTGTTTTTCCATTCTCACTGACAAAATCCATAAAACCATCAAATAATCAACACACATAACCATCCATAAAAACAGACATAAATGTGACAAACTTCCTGTTTTTTCATTCTCACTGACAAAGTCCATAAAACATCAAATAATCAACACACATAACCATCCATAAAAACAGACATAAATGTGACAAAGTTCCTGTTTTTCCATTCTCACTGACAAAATCAATAAAACCATCAAATAAATTGATCGAAACACATAGCCATCCATGAAAACAGACATAAATGTGACAAACTTCCTGTTTTTTCATTCTCACTGACAAAGTCCATAAAACCATCCATAAATGTGACAAAATTCCTGTTTTTCAAATTCTCACTGACAAAAACCATAAACCACGTGGTTCTATGCCCATATATGGTGTGCTGTCAGGACTTATAGGGTCATCTCTACTACCGTATTTTAAACAGCGGGCTCTACGTAATGATGGCCACGTTTACTCCCACCCCCCGGCAATTACCCCTCCCCCCTGAAAATATCCCTCGCAGAAAATACCCCGCAGAAAAATAAACGCGGAAAATACCCCCTCCCCCCCCCCTGAAAAACACCCCGCGTGGAAAATAAGGCTTTCCAAATTTGAGAATTTCATTTGAGTTTATTTTTTAATTTCCATAGGGGGAAGAAATTTTGGATGCGCCACTCACTCAAGTTTACGCTGTGTATAATTCGAAAGCACTCGTTTTTTTCGTTAGTTTCTTCGTTACTTTAGTAATAAATTTGGGCTATAGATTTATACATTAGAGGGGGGGGGGAGTATAGCAGGTCTGCATGCAAAATATGTTTGGTACAATTATTCTACACATTAGATAGATAGACAAATAAGTGTATTTTAAAGCCAAATATACCGCCATGAGCACAGCAAAATAACATAAATGAAAGGCATAAATAACATAAACTTGATCAGCGATCAAACAGTTTGTTTCTACGAACTGTAGCGACTCGGCTCAATAGTAACCGAAAATCTAAAAAACGGAATATTGATGCCAGTAGGTACAACAAAATAATCGGATCTTTGTGCTGATTTCAAATATATAAGTTTCATCAAGTTTAGTCTTACCCATTAAAAGTTACAAGCCTGAAAAATTTGCCTTATTTTTGAAAAAAAGGAGAAACACCCCCTAAAAATGATAGAATCTTAATGAAAATCAGACCACAAGATTCAGGGTAACTAAAAACCCTACTGTAGATGTTTCAACCTGGTATCTGCAAAAATGTGGAATTTCGTATTTTTGCCAGAAGAAAGATCACGGATGCGTGCTTATTTGTTGTTTTTTTCCCAGGGATGATCGTATCGATCCAGTAGTCTTAGAATGTCGTGAGAGGGTGGAAATTCAAACGGAAACTAAAAGTTCTAGTGCCCTTTTTAAGTGACCAAAAAATTTGGAAGGCAACTTGGCCCCCTCCCATGCTAATTTTTTTCCCGAAGTCACCCAATCAAAATTTGAGATAGCCATTTTGTTCAACATAGTCAAAAATCTAATAAATATGTCTTTGAGGATGGCTTATCCCCCACAGTTTTCGGGGGGAAGGGCCGCAAGTTATTAACTTTGCCCATTGTTTACATATAGTATTGATTATTGGGAAGCATACCGACGTTTTCAGGAGGGTTTTTTTCTTGTGGGGGGAGGGCTGGAGGAGGAGCCTACGTGGGAGGATCTTTCCATGGAGGAAAAATATTTTTCCTTGGGGGAAGGGACATTTCTGTTAAGGGGTCCCGGATTTCCCAGAATTATTTGAAAAACGATCAGAAATCGAATAAAAAAGTTCTAAAAAGTTCAAATAAAAAACAAATAAAGTTTTTTCAACTGAAAGTAGGAGCAACATTAAAACTTTACAAGAACAGAAATTATTATGTATATGAGGGGGTTCACTCCCTTGTCAATACCTCGCTCTTTACGCTAAAGTTTTTTTAGTACTTTCAAAAGAACTATCTAGTTTAATTAAACAGCCTTTGTGATTCAGGGTTTTATGATTCGAACATAATTCGAACTTAAGCGCAAATAGCGAAGTTACTTTTTAATTTTCGTAGGGGGGAGGAGTTTTGTTAATTGTGTATTATGGGCAACTCACTAAAGTTTACGCTGTGTAAAACTCAAGAACAAAACCGGTTTCTTCGTTAGTTTTTTTTAAGCTTGGCGCGAGACAAGACAAAGACAAGTGACAGAATATATGGATAATATATAATTGGGGCTATATATTTGAACATAGGGGGGGGGGGAGTAGTAACCGTACAATGCATTGAAAACCTACACGCAAACCTACGCCTGAGGCATGGATATGTGTGTAGGTTTTCAATGCATTGGACGGTTACCAGGGTCATTTGCAAAGAGGTACCGTTTCTATAGATGGTATAGTAATTTGAAATATCATATGGAATTTGCTTGAAGGTATATACTTTGCGTACGCGCCCGTAGCAAACAGGTTGGGTATAATCTGTTCTGGTTCAAGTTTTTTCTGGCACAATTAACTGAATTTCTATTTCATCACATACAAGTTTTTTTTTTAGGTTACATCCGTGTTGGAAAAACCGGTGTATCTTTTTAGTTTTCTTTACATTACATATTAGTAAGAGAATTGAATTCAAAGAGAATAGTTTTTATTTGCAAGGATATTAGTAGAGGAAAAAAATGAGGGGTGCATTTACATTATTGGAGATTAATGATGGAGCTAACAACAGTGATGTAATTACTTCTTTAGTTTACGAGATTTGCGAATTTTTTGCGAAGAGGTATTAGCGTAAAGGTATTGCGATGGTTAAGAATGTAAGGTATGAAATTTGCCCATTGTTAGCATTGGAAAGTATAGCCTACGGATTTTTTTTTTTTTTTTTTTTGTTGCGGGCGGGAGATTTTCCGCAGGGGCGATATTTCACAGGAAGGACTTTCCGTAGGGAGGGAAGTTCCCGGGGGTAAACCTTCCAGAGGACATTTTACACAGGGGATTTTGCCAGATTTCATTGTACTTTCCAGGATTTGTCGAACTTTCTCTTTGGCGACTCAATTTTACACGTGGAGATCTCCCAGCGGAATTGTACGGGGGAAATCTTCCGCAGGGTTGGCATCGTCTGGGGGGGTTTTTCTGTGGGAGATGGGGTATTTTCTGCAGAAGAAATTCTCCGCGGGGGAATTTTTCATGGGAGAATATTTCTGTTGGGAGGGGGAGATTTCCAGGAAAAATTTTCAGTGGAGGGGGGATTTCGCCAATGATTTGAAAAACAATCACATACTAATATAAAAAACAAACCTTTCTCAAGTGAAAGTAGGCTTAGGAGAATATCCCAGGCCTAATTGTGCGCCTGAAATTTTCCTGGGGAAATTTTAAGTGAAAATAGAATTTTTTAAGGGGAATTTCCGGGGGTGGGGACTTTCAAAGGGGGGGGACTTTCCATGGAGGTATTTTTCGTGGGAGTATTTTTCATGGAAGAGGGGGGGATTTCACGACATTATCTGAAAAACTATCTGAAATCTAATAAAAAGTTTTTTCAACTGGTAGTAAAGAGCAAGATTAAAGCCTGATACGAACAGAAATCATTCCGTATATGAGGGGCTACCCCCCCTCAATACCTAGCTTTTTACGCTAAAGTGTGACACCCCAATTCATTAAGAACGACTCGCCTGAAACACAAGGCCCTGAAATTAGATTAACAAGCATTTTCGAACTACGAATGTTGCTCCTTAATTTTAGTTGAAAAAATTGCTCTATATTTAATAGATTAACGGTTAACCAAAATATTCTAATTATGATGATAATTAAAAATTGTTTTCTTTTCAGTTTTTGCCAAAAACTTTTGCATTTTTCTGTTAACCAAATGGAAAAGGAGGAAAAAATCCGTCGTCAAAATAATACCAAGAGAGCGTACATACATACATAGAGTTCGATGGGACTTTAGGTTTTAATTGACAATAGCTGAATTAGTGTCGACTTAGTGTTTTACCCTCGGCAGCAGGGTTGAATAAAATTTTGCACGCTCCTGTTACCGCATAGATTAATCCCACTTGTTTATGGAATAGCAACACGGGTTTTGACAAAGAGAGAAATTGCATTCTAGTCTAATTAGACGAAAGATATTCTATTTTCAAATGTATTCCGTGATTAAGAGAGTTTTACGATGTTAAAAAACAAACTATTTCATCGCATGGAAAGTAAGGGGGAGGGAGGGGGCAATTCTTTGTGCAGACTAATTTTTTCTTCTGTAAAAAAGGGGGGTTTCCAGGGGTGAGGTTTTCAGGGGGAAATTTTACCAGTTTTTTTTTCCGAAAACGTGAGTTAACTTTTAAATTAAATTTTAGGTCTTTTGTCTTAGGGATTTGCTCCTCAAATTTTTAAATTGAAAAATGAGTGTGCTGTTCTATTAGTAAAGAGAATCTTTCAAGCTTTTATCATCAAAAATGTGGAATTTTGCAGTTTTGACAGAGTAGAAGGATTTTGTACGGGGATTAATTTTACATGAGGAGGGGGGTTTCCAGGGGTGAAATTTTCAGGGGGAAACTTTACAGATTTTTTTTCCGGAAACGTGAGCTAACTTTTAAATTAAATTTTAGGTCTTTCGTCTTAGGGATTTGCTCCTCAAATTTTTAAATTGAAAAATGAGTGTACTGTTCTATTAGTAAAGAGAATCTTTCATGCTTTTATCATCAAAAATGTGGAATTTTGCATTTTTGACAGAGTAGAAGGATTTTGTACGGGGGTTAATTTTACATGAGGAAGAGGGTTTCCAGGGGTGAAATTTTCAGGGGGAAATTTTACCCAAATATTTCTAAAGCACTACAAATAACAGAATCAACTTTAGAGGGCAATTTATCTCTAAAAGAGGGGTTATTATTTCCTTACTAAATTTTTCTTCTTTTTTAAGGAGGAGGAGGAAGATTCATACAATAACAGACTTTTTATTTTTACATCTCTAAATCAGATCAGAAAAATAGAATAACATTTTAAGCTTTCATAAACAATCATACTTTCACTAATTTCTTTTCTTCTGTAGCAGGGAGTCATTATTTTATACTAAATTGTTTCTTCTTTTCTAGGAAATCCCCGATTTGACAGACCCAATGAAAAGGGCAAGGAATGATAATGCCACATCACTAAAATGGTCGACGATGCATAGCCCATCCATACCTCACCACCTCCCTTCCAAGCCGTTAATGCCAACGCAATCTGCCACTCATCATGAGATGCCTGACCCTTTGGGTGATCATATTGAGTTAGAAATATCATTTTTTTGTGACTGTTCAATTTGTAAAGGACATTATCATGATTTTGAGCATTCTAATGATTCTACTACAGCATGCTTAGACAGTGTGGACATAGGGATAGACGAGAAGAATCTGGAGGAAATGAGGAGAAGAATCATACATGATATGGAGAGAAATTTATACAAATTGCAAGTAAGATCGCATAAAAAAAGATTAAATGTGAAAGAAAAGGGAGAAGAAGATCGAAAGAAGAGACGTGGTAAAGAGGGCTATCTTTACAGAGATATCTCAACATATAGTTTAAAAGACTGTGATGAAAACTCAAATAAAAATGTGCTTATTGCAAGATATAACAGTGAATATTATGATAAAGATGATCTAAGAGACGAGAAAAAGTGGTTATTTAAGAGACAACATAAGAGGTTATTCAATAGAATGGATATGCCAGTGATCCATTAAATGACATTGAGAAAAAGAAGGAGATCCCTAATATCACCAAGGAAATTAAAGACATTGTGTTATAGATTTCAGAAATAAAGTTTCATATATTTATTATTATTATTTTCTTAGGCTTAAGGGTCGAGGTTTGAGAATTTTAAGAGACTATTTTCCCTATTTTAATATATTTATTCAGATGACTACTGACTCAATACGGGATACAACCTGATAACCAAATTCAATATTTGTTATCTACCAGAAACTTCATGGAAAATGAACAGCTCAACATTAACTTTTTTACCGCTTGATCATTTTCAGACTGAAAAGATCAAAAGATATAAAAACTTTTTCTATCTTCTACGGAAAAATTTAGAATAGAACTTTAAATTTCTTTATGTGTTGATGAACTTAAAAACTGATGTGGAAGATTTTTATTTTTCTCTGGAGAAATTAGAATTGAAATGTAAGTTCTTTAATAAAATTCGGAATTGAGTTAACTTTTCATGATCACAGAATAACTTTTTCTATTTTCTACGAAAAATTTGGATCACTACTTTAAATTTTTCCATCTCTTTGAGAAAATCTGAACTGAAGTGAAAAATTTTTAGTTTCTCTGGGAAAAAATAGAATTGATCTGTAAGTTATTTCTTTTTTTCATTGAGAAAATTCAGAAGAGAACTTGAACTTTTCTTCACCTCGTTGAGAAAATTAGAAATTAAATGAAGCTTTTTATCTTCCTGGAAAATATTCACATTCATAGTATAACTTTTCGTATCTTCTACACTAAAATTTAGAACATTACTTTAAATTTGTTTATGTCTTTCGGAAAAATTACAGAATTAAAGTGGAGCTCCTTATCTTCATAGTGAAATATTCATGATCAATGTGTAACTTTTTATATCTTCTACAAAAAATTTGGATGAAAGCTTTAAATTTATGTCTTTGGGGAAAAATCTGAATTGAAGTGGAACCTTTTTATATTATTTGGAAAAATATAATTGATCAATAACTAATTTCTTTTTTTATTGAGAAAACTCAGAAGAGAAGTTAAACTTTTCTTCACTTCCTTGAGAAAATTTAAAATTGAAGTACAACTTTGTCTTTCGGGAAAATATTCACACTGGAGTTTTTTATCTTCATTGAAAATATTCACGATCAAAGTATAACTTTTTCTTGCAAAATACAAAATACTTGTTACAAAACCAAAAGATTTCTAACAACATTAAAAATAGTTCTTACAGACTATAAAAGTTCAAACAAAATCCAAAGCAGTTCTTACAAAACAGAAATAATTCTTAAAAAATACAAAAAGTTTTAAGAAATCCAAAATAGTTCTTACAAAACAAAAATTATTCGTAATAAATACAAAAATACTTTACACAAATCCACAATAGTTCTAACAGAATATAAAATACTTGGTGCAAAATACCAAATACTTGCTTCAAGACACTAAATTTCTAACAACATCCCAAATAGTTATTATAGCATACAAAAAATTCAAACTTATTCCAAAAATAATTCTTACAAAGCAGAAACAATTCTTGCAAAATACAAAAAGTTGTAAGAAAATCGAAAATAGTTCTTAAACAACAAAAACTATTCTTAAAAATAGAAAAAATCCTTTAGACAAATCCAAAATAGTACTAACAGAATAAAAAATAGTTGTTGCAAAACTTGAAATACTTGTTACAAAACAAAAATATTTCTTAAAACATCAAAAATAGTTCTTACAGAATATAAAAAGTTCAAACAAAATCAAAATTGTTCTTACGAAACATAAATAATTCTTAAAAAATATAAAAAGTTCTAAGAAATCCAAAATAGTTCTTACAAAACAAAAATTATTCGTAGTAAATACAAAAATACTTTACACAAATCCACATTAGTTCTAACAGAATAAAAAAAATACTTGGTGCAAAATACCAAATACTTGCTTCAAGACACTAAATTTCTAACAACATCCCAAATAGTTATTATGGCATACAAAAAATTCAAACATATTCCAAAAATAATTCTTACAAAGCAGAAACAATTCTTGCAAAATACAAAAAGTTGTAAGAAAATCAAAAATAGTTCTTAAACAACAAAAACTATTCTTAAAAATAGAAAAAATCCTTTACACAAATCCAAAATAGTTCTAACAGAGTTAAGAATATCTTCTGCAAAATATGAAATACGTGTCACAAAGCACGGAAATTCTAACAACACCGAAAGTAGTTCTTACAGGATACAAAAAGTTCAAACAAAATCCGAAACAGAGTTAAGAATATCTTCTGCAAAATATGAAATACGTGTCACAAAGCACGGAAATTCTAACAACACCAAAAGTAGTTCTTAAAGGATACAAAAAGTTCAAACAAAATCCGAAAATAGTTCTTAAAAAACAAAAATTATTCTTACGAAATACAAAAATATTTTAGACAAATCCAAAATAGTACTAACAGAATAAAAAATAGTTGTTGCAAAATTCGAAATACTTGTTACAAAACAAAAAGATTTGTATGCCTTTCCTTGGCACCTTTCCAAACGAGCGGGGACTCCCCACTCGTTTGGAAAGGTTCCTACACATTGCAAAAAAGTGAGCAGTACG
The DNA here is from genome assembly GCA_027921565.1 of Artemia sinica. Lineage (NCBI taxonomy): Eukaryota > Metazoa > Arthropoda > Branchiopoda > Anostraca > Artemiidae > Artemia > Artemia sinica. The sequence continues at coordinate 45,535,951 of CM051267.1, forward strand.
AAAACTCCACGTTTTCAACCAGACTGGTTTTTTAGGGACCAATCGGGAGAGATATGTAAAGTCGACATAGCTTTATTTCATTTTTTTAAGGTTCATTTAGACCAGGTTACGTGCGCGCACGTAACCTGGTCTAAATGAACCTTAAAAAAATGAAATAAAGCTATGTCGACTTTACATATCTCTCCCGATTGGTCCCTAAAAAACCAGTCTGGTTGAAAACGTGGAGTTTTCGTACTGCTCACTTTTTTGCAATGTGTAGGAACCAGTGGGGAGTCCCCGCTCGTTTGGAAAGGTGCCAAGGAAAGGCATACAAATCTTTTTGTTTTGTAACAAGTATTTCGAATTTTGCAACAACTATTTTTTATTCTGTTAGTACTATTTTGGATTTGTCTAAAATATTTTTGTATTTCGTAAGAATAATTTTTGTTTTTTAAGAACTATTTTCGGATTTTGTTTGAACTTTTTGTATCCTGTAAGAACTACTTTCGGTGTTGTTAGAATTTCCGTGCTTTGTGACACGTATTTCATATTTTGCAGAAGATATTCTTAACTCTGTTTCGGATTTTGTTTGAACTTTTTGTATCCTGTAAGAACTACTTTCGGTGTTGTTAGAATTTCCGTGCTTTGTGACACGTATTTCATATTTTGCAGAAGATATTCTTAACTCTGTTAGAACTATTTTGGATTTGTGTAAAGGATTTTTTCTATTTTTAAGAATAGTTTTTGTTGTTTAAGAACTATTTTTGATTTTCTTACAACTTTTTGTATTTTGCAAGAATTGTTTCTGCTTTGTAAGAATTATTTTTGGAATATGTTTGAATTTTTTGTATGCTATAATAACTATTTGGGATGTTGTTAGAAATTTAGTGTCTTGAAGCAAGTATTTGGTATTTTGCACCAAGTATTTTTTTTTATTCTGTTAGAACTAATGTGGATTTGTGTAAAGTATTTTTGTATTTACTACGAATAATTTTTGTTTTGTAAGAACTATTTTGGATTTCTTAGAACTTTTTATATTTTTTAAGAATTATTTATGTTTCGTAAGAACAATTTTGATTTTGTTTGAACTTTTTATATTCTGTAAGAACTATTTTTGATGTTTTAAGAAATATTTTTGTTTTGTAACAAGTATTTCAAGTTTTGCAACAACTATTTTTTATTCTGTTAGTACTATTTTGGATTTGTCTAAAATATTTAAAGGATTTTTTCTATTTTTAAGAATAGTTTTTGTTGTTTAAGAACTATTTTCGATTTTCTTACAACTTTTTGTATTTTGCAAGAATTGTTTCTGCTTTGTAAGAATTATTTTTGGAATAAGTTTGAATTTTTTGTATGCTATAATAACTATTTGGGATGTTGTTAGAAATTTAGTGTCTTGAAGCAAGTATTTGGTATTTTGCACCAAGTATTTTATATTCTGTTAGAACTATTGTGGATTTGTGTAAAGTATTTTTGTATTTATTACGAATAATTTTTGTTTTGTAAGAACTATTTTGGATTTCTTAAAACTTTTTGTATTTTTTAAGAATTATTTCTGTTTTGTAAGAACTGCTTTGGATTTTGTTTGAACTTTTATAGTCTGTAAGAACTATTTTTAATGTTGTTAGAAATCTTTTGGTTTTGTAACAAGTATTTTGTATTTTGCAAGAAAAAGTTATACTTTGATCGTGAATATTTTCAATGAAGATAAAAAACTCCAGTGTGAATATTTTCCCGAAAGACAAAGTTGTACTTCAATTTTAAATTTTCTCAAGGAAGTGAAGAAAAGTTTAACTTCTCTTCTGAGTTTTCTCAATAAAAAAAGAAATTAGTTATTGATCAATTATATTTTTCCAAATAATATAAAAAGGTTCCACTTCAATTCAGATTTTTCCCCAAAGACATAAATTTAAAGCTTTCATCCAAATTTTTTGTAGAAGATATAAAAAGTTACACATTGATCATGAATATTTCACTATGAAGATAAGGAGCTCCACTTTAATTCTGTAATTTTTCCGAAAGACATAAACAAATTTAAAGTAATGTTCTAAATTTTAGTGTAGAAGATACGAAAAGTTATACTATGAATGTGAATATTTTCCAGGAAGATAAAAAGCTTCATTTAATTTCTAATTTTCTCAACGAGGTGAAGAAAAGTTCAAGTTCTCTTCTGAATTTTCTCAATGAAAAAAAAAATAACTTACAGATCAATTCTATTTTTTCCCAGAGAAACTAAAAATTTTTCACTTCAGTTCAGATTTTCTCAAAGAGATGGAAAAATTTAAAGTAGTGATCCAAATTTTTCGTAGAAGATAGAAAAAGTTATTCTGTGATCATGAAAAGTTAACTCAATTCCGAATTTTATTAAAGAACTTACATTTCAATTCTAATTTCTCCAGAGAAAAATAAAAATCTTCCACATCAGTTTTTAAGTTCATCAACACATAAAGAAATTTAAAGTTCTATTCTAAATTTTTCCGTAGAAGATAGAAAAAGTTTTTATATCTTTTGATCTTTTCAGTCTGAAAATGATCAAGCGCTAAAAAAGTTAATGTTGAGCTGTTCATTTTCCATGAAGTTTCTGGTAGATAACAAATATTGAATTTGGTTATCAGGTTGTATCCCGTATTGAGTCAGTAGTCATCTGAATAAATATATTAAAATAGGGAAAATAGTCTCTTAAAATTCTCAAACCTCGACCCTTAAGCCTAAGAAAATAATAATAATAAATATATGAAACTTTATTTCTGAAATCTATAACACAATGTCTTTAATTTCCTTGGTGATATTAGGGATCTCCTTCTTATTCTCAATGTCATTTAATGGATCACTGGCATATCCATTCTATTGAATAACCTCTTATGTTGTCTCTTAAATAACCACTTTTTCTCGTCTCTTAGATCATCTTTATCATAATATTCACTGTTATATCTTGCAATAAGCACATTTTTATTTGAGTTTTCATCACAGTCTTTTAAACTATATGTTGAGATATCTCTGTAAAGATAGCCCTCTTTACCACGTCTCTTCTTTCGATCTTCTTCTCCCTTTTCTTTCACATTTAATCTTTTTTATGCGATCTTACTTGCAATTTGTATAAATTTCTCTCCATATCATGTATGATTCTTCTCCTCATTTCCTCCAGATTCTTCTCGTCTATCCCTATGTCCACACTGTCTAAGCATGCTGTAGTAGAATCATTAGAATGCTCAAAATCATGATAATGTCCTTTACAAATTGAACAGTCACAAAAAAATGATATTTCTAACTCAATATGATCACCCAAAGGGTCAGGCATCTCATGATGAGTGGCAGATTGCGTTGGCATTAACGGCTTGGAAGGGAGGTGGTGAGGTATGGATGGGCTATGCATCGTCGACCATTTTAGTGATGTGGCATTATCATTCCTTGCCCTTTTCATTGGGTCTGTCAAATCGGGGATTTCCTAGAAAAGAAGAAACAATTTAGTATAAAATAATGACTCCCTGCTACAGAAGAAAAGAAATTAGTGAAAGTATGATTGTTTATGAAAGCTTAAAATGTTATTCTATTTTTCTGATCTGATTTAGAGATGTAAAAATAAAAAGTCTGTTATTGTATGAATCTTCCTCCTCCTCCTTAAAAAAGAAGAAAAATTTAGTAAGGAAATAATAACCCCTCTTTTAGAGATAAATTGCCCTCTAAAGTTGATTCTGTTATTTGTAGTGCTTTAGAAATATTTGGGTGAAATTTCCCCCTGAAAATTTCACCCCTGGAAACCCTCTTCCTCATGTAAAATTAACCCCCGTACAAAATCCTTCTACTCTGTCAAAAATGCAAAATTCCACATTTTTGATGATAAAAGCATGAAAGATTCTCTTTACTAATAGAACAGTACACTCATTTTTCAATTTAAAAATTTGAGGAGCAAATCCCTAAGACGAAAGACCTAAAATTTAATTTAAAAGTTAGCTCACGTTTCCGGAAAAAAAAATCTGTAAAGTTTCCCCCTGAAAATTTCACCCCTGGAAACCCCCCTCCTCATGTAAAATTAATTCCCGTACAAAATCCTTCTACTCTGTCAAAACCGCAAAATTCCACATTTTTGATGATAAAAACTTGAAAGATTCTCTTTACTAATAGAACAGCACACTCATTTTTCAATTTAAAAATTTGAGGAGCAAATCCCTAAGAGAAAAGACCTAAAATTTAATTTAAAAGTTAACTCACGTTTTCGGAAAAAAAAACTGGTAAAATTTCCCCTGAAAACCTCACCCCTGGAAACCCCCCTTTTTTACAGAAGAAAAAATTAGTCTGCACAAAGAATTGCCCCCTCCCTCCCCCTTACTTTCCATGCGATGAAATAGTTTGTTTTTTAACATCGTAAAACTCTCTTAATCACGGAATACATTTGAAAATAGAATATCTTTCGTCTAATTAGACTAGAATGCAATTTCTCTCTTTGTCAAAACCCGTGTTGCTATTCCATAAACAAGTGGGATTAATGTATGCGGTAACAGGAGCGTGCAAAATTTTATTCAACCCTGCTGCCGAGGGTAAAACACTAAGTCGACACTAATTCAGCTATTGTCAATTAAAACCTAAAGTCCCATCGAACTCTATGTATGTATGTACGCTCTCTTGGTATTATTTTGACGACGGATTTTTTCCTCCTTTTCCATTTGGTTAACAGAAAAATGCAAAAGTTTTTGGCAAAAACTGAAAAGAAAACAATTTTTAATTATCATCATAATTAGAATATTTTGGTTAACCGTTAATCTATTAAATATAGAGCAATTTTTTCAACTAAAATTAAGGAGCAACATTCGTAGTTCGAAAATGCTTGTTAATCTAATTTCAGGGCCTTGTGTTTCAGGCGAGTCGTTCTTAATGAATTGGGGTGTCACACTTTAGCGTAAAAAGCTAGGTATTGAGGGGGGGGTAGCCCCTCATATACGGAATGATTTCTGTTCGTATCAGGCTTTAATCTTGCTCTTTACTACCAGTTGAAAAAACTTTTTATTAGATTTCAGATAGTTTTTCAGATAATGCCGTGAAATCCCCCCCTCTTCCATGAAAAATACTCCCACGAAAAATACCTCCATGGAAAGTCCCCCCCCCTTTGAAAGTCCCCACCCCCGGAAATTCCCCTTAAAAATTCTATTTTCACTTAAAATTTCCCCAGGAAAATTTCAGGCGCACAATTAGGCCTGGGATATTCTCCTAAGCCTACTTTCACTTGAGAAAGGTTTGTTTTTTATATTAGTATGTGATTGTTTTTCAAATCATTGGCGAAATCCCCCCTCCACTGAAAATTTTCCTGGAAATCTCCCCCTCCCAACAGAAATATTCTCCCATGAAAAATTCCCCCGCGGAGAATTTCTTCTGCAGAAAATACCCCATCTCCCACAGAAAAACCCCCCCAGACGATGCCAACCCTGCGGAAGATTTCCCCCGTACAATTCCGCTGGGAGATCTCCACGTGTAAAATTGAGTCGCCAAAGAGAAAGTTCGACAAATCCTGGAAAGTACAATGAAATCTGGCAAAATCCCCTGTGTAAAATGTCCTCTGGAAGGTTTACCCCCGGGAACTTCCCTCCCTACGGAAAGTCCTTCCTGTGAAATATCGCCCCTGCGGAAAATCTCCCGCCCGCAACAAAAAAAAAAAAAAAAAAAATCCGTAGGCTATACTTTCCAATGCTAACAATGGGCAAATTTCATACCTTACATTCTTAACCATCGCAATACCTTTACGCTAATACCTCTTCGCAAAAAATTCGCAAATCTCGTAAACTAAAGAAGTAATTACATCACTGTTGTTAGCTCCATCATTAATCTCCAATAATGTAAATGCACCCCTCATTTTTTTCCTCTACTAATATCCTTGCAAATAAAAACTATTCTCTTTGAATTCAATTCTCTTACTAATATGTAATGTAAAGAAAACTAAAAAGATACACCGGTTTTTCCAACACGGATGTAACCTAAAAAAAAAACTTGTATGTGATGAAATAGAAATTCAGTTAATTGTGCCAGAAAAAACTTGAACCAGAACAGATTATACCCAACCTGTTTGCTACGGGCGCGTACGCAAAGTATATACCTTCAAGCAAATTCCATATGATATTTCAAATTACTATACCATCTATAGAAACGGTACCTCTTTGCAAATGACCCTGGTAACCGTCCAATGCATTGAAAACCTACACACATATCCATGCCTCAGGCGTAGGTTTGCGTGTAGGTTTTCAATGCATTGTACGGTTACTACTGGGGGGATAAATTATTTGGATAGTTTGAAGTCAGAAAACAATTCTTTCTAGGTGTATAGCCACTAAAAAATTACAGAAGAATAGCGAGGTATCTGGAAATTTTGTTAACTAAAAAAAAATAAAATGTAATATTTATTTAAGTGTTTTTTCCAAGTGTTTTTAAATATGCTTTGTTTTCAATGACCGTTTTTCCAAGTATTAAATACTATTATTAGGTTAATGTTTCGTTTAAGTGACTTATGATGATTAAATTAAAAAAAAAACAAGTTTTTTCAACTGAAAGTAAGTAGCAACATTAAAGCTTAAAATGAACAGAAATTATTAGGTATTTGAGGGGGTTCACCCCCTTGTGGTAAAGTATTTGGACTGTTTGAAGTCAGAAAACAATTCTTTCTAGGTGTATAGCCACTAAAAAATTACAGAAGAATAGCGAGGTATCTGGAAATTTTGTTAACTAAAAAAGGAAAAAAAGCCCAGTATAAAGTAAATGTAGTATTAAATACTATTATTTGGTTAATATAGCGTTTCATTTAAGTGTTTTGGGTGCCGGCAAGGGGGGGGGGCATGGCCCCCTGGAAATTTGCGACTATAAAGTATTATAAGGAAACCAACGGAAAAAGACCAGAATAGGGGAAAAAACATGGAAAAAATGTGTTTAACCCCATTTTTATAAACAGTTGAGTCTAAAGGCATTAAATATTTTGGTGTTTATAACCAAGTTCAAAACTGTCGATATTGTTAAAAAATATCCGTCCAACACTTCGGCATTGCTCAGCAGATCTCTGATAATATATGTAATAAAGAGATTTTCAATAAGATAGCTTGCTTTTTTGGGGGTGTTTCCCCTTTTTTCAAAATGCAGGCAAATTTTCTCAGATTTTTGGTCTTGGTAGGGTAGCAAATGTAACATTAATTTGAAAGAATTTGATATATTTAGAGGCAGCATGAAAAGCCAATGCTGCCGGTGTAATAATTGTCCTGAGATTTCCAGTTTTAGTTTTGGTGGATATTCGTCCCAGTCACTTTTTACTTCCATTTTTTTTATCACAAACTATTTGATAAGATTTTCATGTGACGAAATTCTTTTTGGACCTGTTCATTTTATTAAATTGAATAGGACACTAAAAAGAAGAGGGTTAATTTGGTAGCTGGATAGTAAGTTTAAATTTTGTTTTTCTTTCGCTATTCTATTTTTTTAAGATCAGAAATTAAATTTAAAACAAAATTAACCAAAAAGAATCGTTTTCTGACTTCAAACTGTCCAAATACTCTACCCCCCAGTAAATACTCCCCAGAAAATCCCCCCCCGTGGAAAAGAAGGCTTTCTAAATTTGAGAATTTTGTTTGACTTTTATTTTTTTTTAATTTCCGTAGGGGGAAGGAGTTTTGTTACTTGTGCATTATGGGCAACTCACTCAAGCTTACGCTGCGTAAAACTCAAGAACAAAACCGGTTTCTTTGTTATTTTTTCAGCTTAGCGCGAGACAAGACAAAAAAACGTTATAGAATATGTGGGAAATACATAATTTGGGCTATATATTTGCATATAAGGGGGGGATAAAGTATTTGGATAGTTAGAAGTCAGAAAACAATTCTTACCTCATAATATGCAGAATAATTGTACCTAATTTACCCCCCCCCCACTCCCCCTAATGTACAAATATATAGCCCAAATTCATTTCTAAAGTAACGAAGAAACCAGTTTGTTCTCGGGTTTACATATCGTAATCTTGAACCAGTGGCGTATAACACACAAGTATCGGATTTTTTCATGGACAGTGAACTTTAACGTAAAGAGCGAGGTCTTGAGGAGGAGGCAACCCCTTTCATATATGTAATAATTTCAGTGCGTTTTAAGGTTTGATGTTGCTCCTCACTTTCAGTTGAAAAACTTGTTTTCTTTTTATTTATTTAATTACTTACAGATAGTATTTGTTAGTATATAGGAGACATAAGATTTTTTAAAGAAAAGTAAAGAGCCTCATTAAACCAAAAATGAGCAGAAATAGAGTAAAATAATCTTCAAAGTAAAAACTATGGAGTAATAAAAGAAAAAAAATTAAAAATATATAAAATATTTTTATATGAAAAAGACTATGTCATTAACTTTTTCCACAAAACAATTTTGTCAAGGAATAGTAAACAGCCTCATTAAGCCAAAAATGAGCAGAAATACATTCAAATAATTTTCCAAGCGTAAAACTACCACAAATCACCATAAATAAATGAATTGAACCCAAAATGAACAGAAATAACAGTAAATAACCTATTCAAACTCAAAATAGCAACAATTAGCTTGAGTAGATCTGGCATCCCCCACACCTCCTCAAGACCAGAAAGTAATTTGCCCTTTACTAAAAAAAATACATTTTAAATGTTTTCACTTTTTTGACTTTAAAAAATAAAGAAAAATTAAGACTATAAGGAATAGACATCAGAATATGCATATCAAACTGACAATACACGGTTTTTTTTTGTTTTTTTTTAGTAAAGTGCAAATTATTTTATGGTCTGAAGAAGACATGGGTGTTGTCAGCCATACTCCTTTTACTTTTTCTCCTTTTACTATTGTAATTTCTGTTAGTTTTGGATTTCATTTATTTGTCAATGGTGATTTGTGGTAGAGTTACACATGGAAGATAAGAAAAACAAACTCGTAGAATTTGACAACGCTTTTGTCCGTAAAAGCTTAAACAATTTAGAATTTGTTGGTTCTCACAGCCAACTATCTTTTCAAAGGATAGCCAAACCTTCTTAAACTTTTTGGTGCCATATGTTTTAGCTTAATTTTGATGATTGTTCGCCTATATTTTTTTCTTCTTCATTTTTTCTCTTTTTTTTAATTTGGCACCTGCTACCACCGAAAACTGCATAAGTTCATATGGAAGTTTTTTCAACACAATTGGATTTTTTTTTTTTCTCAGTTTACTTCTGGTATGTTCTTCTCAGATACTTCTGGTATGTAAATTCCTCTTTTTCCCGTTCCTATGCATTTTTCAACGAAAATAAAAAAAAAACACAAATAAAAGTTTCAAATTTAGAAACCTTATTATCCACAGGGGGGGGGGTATTTCGCGAGGTTTTTTTTCGAAAGGAGGGGGTATTTTCCATGGGGGTTTTCTTTCCGTGGGTGGATACTTTTTTTTTTGGGGGGGGGGGGCATTTTCCGGGGGGTCCAATGCCCCTCCCCCCCCCCATTTACTATATTCATTTATATTATTTTACTGTGTTCATGGTCGTATATTTGGCTTTAAAATAAAATTATTTATCTATCTATCCAATATACAGAATAATTGTACCAAACACATTTTGCATGCAGACACGCTATGCTTACCCCCCCCCCCCCCACCCATAATGTGCAAATCTATAGCCCAAATTTATTTCTAAAGTAACGAAGAAACTAAGAAAAAAAACCATGTGTTCTCGAATTTTACACAGCGTAAACTTGAGTGAGTGGTGCATAATACACAAGTACTAAAATTCCTTCCCCGTACGGAAATTAATAAAACAAAACTCAAATAAAATTCTCAATTTGGAAAGCCTTATTTTCTAGTGGGGGTATTTTCCTGGGGGTAGTTACGGGGGGGGTATTTTCCGGGGGGTCATTTTCCTCAGGGGATATTTTCTGGGAGGGAAGTATTTTCCGGGGGTAAATTATGGGGAGGGGGTAAACGCCTAAAACCGTACGAAAAATGTGGTTCAATTCCACTTTCTAGGGTTATAATGAAAGAAAGGTTGGGATGGTTAGGGCACGTTGTGCGGATGAAGGATGACAGATTGCCGAAGATTGTCCTTTTCGTCTAACCGTCTAGGGCTAAACGGAAAGCAGGTTGTTCTTGTCTGGGATGGGTGGATGTCAAAGAAAGATTCAAAGGAAAAGGGAACTTCCTGGGAGGGTGTGAAAAGGGAGCTTTGAATAGATTGGGATGGAGGAGGAGTGTGCGTTTTCTGTGTTGGCCTCAGGTGGTTTGGTGTTGCAGTGAGTTGTTAGTAGTAGTAGTAGGCTAGTGCCTGATCACCAAATGACAAAAGAATTTTTGGCCTCCAAGATTGTCAACAATTCTATAAGCCTATCCCAGCCTATTCAGTGGAGGTGTGCTTAATTCCTGTAATCAGAACATCTAACAGAAGAAGTTGTTGTATGCCAACTAAACTTATTGAAAAATGAGAAAGATTTCCTAGCTGGTGTGCTTAGATCTTTGCTGTGACCCTTGTAAAGGGTTTACGTCTTGATGTGGCTGAACGTTGTAGTTTTTTCGTATTATTTTCTGAAGCGAAGAGTATGGTAAAAAAAAGTAGCAAAACATCCCTATTTTATCAGTGGCGTAATTTCGTCAAAATTATGGTGGAGGGGGGGGGATAAAAACTAAAAATAAGTCGTTTGGTACCATAAAGATACTATTTAGTAACATAAAAGTAATATAAAGGTAAATATGTACTAAAAAAAACTAATTTGTTTCTGTTGATGCTTGAATTATGCAGGTTATCTTAGTTTTAACAAGATTTCGGAAGAAACTAAATTTCATCTGGGGGGGGGGGGCAAACCGAGGTCTGGGAGGGGCAGTTGCCCCCCCCCCTCCTGCCTCACAGCAAATTACGCCCCTGATTTTTATTATTCCACAGAATGGTGAGATAAGAGTGTTGTTCATGATACTTCCTAGCCCTCCAAAGCTAAGTTTAGATTTTTGTTTCTTTATTTACAAACAGAAAAACAATTTTTATAAAATACAAAAGCTACACAAATAAAAACAATTGACGTTCTTACTAGCATGCGCCATAAGATGTTATCTAGCTTCATCAACTTTAATACAGTAACAACTAATAAATAAAACTAAAAAAAGAAAAAAATTAGAGGGAGAAAATAGCAAAACACGTTTTGGGTTTTCGACTGTTATTAGAAAGAAGAGTTGTTATCAAAGGGAAGATTTTCAGGCACTCAAAACAATATTGATTCCAAAGCTGCATTTCCCAACTACTTTTGTTTTAGTGAGAAAAAAGAATATGACCCAATTAAAAAAAAAAATAAATAAATAAATAAATAAATAAAAATCACATAGTTAGAGAGCCAAAAAGAAATATGAAGATGGTCTGAGCAAATCAGTTTAATTTCATTTTTTTGTGGAGGGGGGGGGGGGGGGTTGGCTGCAAAATTAGGCTTTACGAAAATGTTACATAACGCACTTTGAAGTAGAGTAGGTGTTGATAGTATCGTGAAACCAATCCTTGAGTATCCGATTTCTTCTAATGTTGGTCATATTAGGACAATATGGATAATGTATTGTCTTTTCATACGGAAAATGTAAGGGAATCGAATAAGAATCCTTCCTAAAATAAAACTAAAAATTCCTTTCATGTACCCTGGAAAATTCGTCCGCATATCCCTAGGGTAGTGGCGTTAATGGGGGGGGGCGTCCCTTAAATTTTGAAATGTACCTTTTTAGAGATCATTTTCATCGAAGATGCTTTTTTTGATGTTAGAATTGGAAAAAAAATTGCAAATTTGCCATCCCCCAAGATTATTTGTCTCATCCCTTAAATTTTCATCAATTGACGCCACAGCTCTAGTGGTATGTGCATCCCTGGCTTGGATACCCTGTCCAGCTCAAAGTCTATGGTATTTTGGAAATAGGTTGAAATTATAGGCCTATGCTATTTTGGAGATCTCGCTAGAATCGCGGGTACTTGAGCATTATATGGGCCTTTCTAAAAAGTAAAGTTTGGTTAATGCTAATGAAATAAAATAAAATAGAATGAATGCATAATAGTTTATAAACAAATTTGAGCTATATGTTTGCACATAAGGGGGGGGGGGGTAAAGCATAGTATATATTAAATACGTACCCTAACCTAACCTAGGTACCTTCCCCCCCCCCTATACCCCCAAAACAACAATTTAAATAGCGTATACGCAATGAAAACCACGCTATCATTGTATTACTCTTTAGCGTTTAACCTGTCAAAAACGGGTTTTTCGGGACTGGTTTCCTTGTAAAAGTCCATGTAGTGCCCAAGTACCGAATCGCGTTCATTCGCCATGGTTTTTTCATCTCCCAGAAATGTCAGCGTGATAGTGCTGGCTTTTTGGAATATCCCACATTTCAGCCTCATTCCATATCATTTAGGATATCCTGCATTCATGAAATGTCAAAAGGTTTAAAATTAAGTATACTCCAATGCATTTTCCTCAAACCAGATTTTGCTGAAACTTTAAGTGGATAGAAAACAGATTCGATTCTCACAGTTTTAAAGGGTTGTTATAATAGGCTTAATTTGTGGTATCAGTGAAAATGTCCCTATGCTAGTATATTACTTGCTCAGTCAGACAAAGAGGTGGGCATCACCCTCGTATTCTGAGATGCTACTTAACTAACCCATATTGAAAATCAGAAAACTATTTGATATATGTATAATTTTTTTGAAGACCTTATCAAGAGAAAGATGTAGCCGCCAAAGATGGATCTTTGAGTGCCATTTTTCATGCACAATTTTGTCATAAAATTAACATTGCTCTTGCTCTGTAACGGCTCCCAAAAATCTTTTGCATTTGTTCATTTAACGACAATATAGTTAAAAAAAGGAAAATTTGTTTTTGAGATATGTGTGCAGGTTATTTTTCCGTAGCTTTCTTTTCTTTTCATTCTTTCTTTTATTATTTTTCCAAATGAAGGGGTAGGGGGTGAATCCTACCCTAGTGTTGATCTGAAGGATCTTTCACGAAAAGCGGGAAAACGTGGCTCAAAAGGGTGTTTGAAGCTTTTTTGAGGCTTCAAACACCCTCTCTCCAACCCTTCGATCTTGCTAAAGGAGTATGAAATATGTACACCTGGACCAGTCAGCGGGAAGTTCTCCTGCCAAGGAAATTAAAACTTGTAACCTGCCAATGCACATTTATCCTATTTTCACCTCCTCACTTCACCAGGAAGGGCTAAAAAATTAAAATAAATATGGTCAGTATCTCATGCTGGTACATTCCCCGAAAAGAGCAGCTTCCACCTTCGAGTCTTTGATTTCCCTCCGCTATTAATGAGGGCTGCCAACTTCAAGACACTGTTTTACACCGTATCTCCAGTGTTATGAGAATCAGTAAACCAGGCCTCGAAGAAGTTTTTTTCGAATGTTATTTTGTTTTTAACATTTTCCCCCTAGTAATTGGTTAAATATACAAAAAATGAAAGGGTCCTCAGATGGGTCTTCGCAAGAATTCCCTCTGTGTTCCGCTGTAGGTCAAATAGTGCATACCGTAAATATATTCTTGATATTTGAAACGGTTTAAGAATAATACGGAAAAATACAAAAATGGATCTAATGCTTATTCGTCAAGCAATTCCTACAAAACGATATAATAGCTTTTATCTGTTTTTACAAGACAATCTCTCATCTATTTTCTTTGTTATCTCAAATCTACCTGAACTTATGACCGAAATATTACAAACTATTGAGTTAGCCGATCAAAGGATGCCGCACCTTGATTTTGGCTCGGAGCGATGAGATTTCTATTTGCGACAAAGGTCCATCATTATTATAACTCTTGTTGACTTTCTCTCGAAAGAGGGAGAAAGCTTGCTCATTAAAGGATATAATGTTTGCTGATGTCCCCCCTTGTGTAACCATATTATCCCTGCTCTGACTCAATGCTTGTACTAGCGCCACCAAAAGTGGCTCTTAGGGTTTGCAAGTCGCTGAAAAGCCATTTTTTCCTCAGAAATATTTAAATCGAACAAGTTGTGCGACCTTAGTGCAAGTTGGCACTAAGGCATGTTTTATGCTCAATTTCTGGGATTTTTTCGGCTATCTTTCTGTATTAGTTTTGAGTCCTGAAATAAATTGAACTGTTTTCTTTTTATGTGATTTTCTCAGTAATATTTAAATGGAACAAATTTTTTCCATTTTAGAAGTGATATTGAGCTGACAAATATTCCAAAATTAGCATTTCCTACGTTTAATAAATGGGTGGAACCCAAGGGAGTTTTTATGCTCGTTTTTTTGGCATGATCAGAGCACTGATATGAATTGACCTGTTTTCTATTTATGTAATTTTCTCAAAAATATTTCAATGAAACAAGTCTTGCGCTCCTAGCAGCGATATTGAGCAGAGAAATATTTCTAAATGAGCATTTGCTGCATTAATAAAAAAATTCATATTTCCAAATGGGTGGAACTAGAAGGAGTTTTCATGCTTTTTTGCATTTTTGAGCACCGAGCTTTCTCAATTATTTGGCATTTTTTAGCACTGAGATGAATTGAGGTGCGTTCGATTGCACAATTTTCTTGGAAATATTTCAATGGAACGAAATTCCCGAGCTTAGCAGCAATATTGAACAGTGAAATATTCCAATTTAAGTATTACCTACATTAACAAAAGCTTCAGGTTTCAAATGAATGGAACTATAAGAAGTCCTTGCATTAAATCTTTGACGTTTTTGGGTATTTTTCAGTAATAGTTTTGAGCACTGAAATGACTTGAGCTGTGTTCTAAGTGTGTTTTTTCTATACAATGGGCTGTGCGAACTCGGCAGCGATATTGGGCTAAGAAACATCTCAAAAATTAGATTCTTCCGTAGACCGGGTGGTGAAGAAAGCATTACTTTATCAATTTGTTCCTGGTTCGGGCATTTTTTTTTTTTTTTTTTTTTTTTTTTTTTTTTTTTTTTTTTTTTTTGTTATACTGTACGATAAGAAACATCTCAAAATGAGATTCTGCCACAGACCGAACCAAGACCGGTACGTTCAAAATGATAAAAGACCTAAAAACCTAATTAGAGTAAAGCCAAGACAGATCGTCTCGGTGAGAGGCAAAGCTGGCATAACTTTTTCAGAATTGCGTAAAATGGTTAATTTCAATCTTTATGATGGTCTATCCTCCTAAGGCAGAACTGCTGCAGTTAGTCATTGTATTTCCTACACTAATAAAAATTTTATATTTAAAGTGGTGGAGCCGGAAGACGTTAATGCTCAATTTTTGGGTATTTGTTATTCGGCATTAGTTTCGATGAAATGGAGTAGGGTGTTTTCTATTGGTGTATTTTTCTCAGAAACTTACTGAGACATCAAACAGTTCGTGGTAACGAACTGGAAGTAAGGAGCAACCCGGCTCAATAGTTACTGAAACTCTAAAAAACGGAATTTTGATTCCAATAGATACATCAAAAGGATTGGCTTATTATGGTGGTTTCAAACATGTAAGTTTCATGAAGTTTTGTCTTACCCATGTAAGGCTACAAGCCTGAGAAAATTTGCCAGATTTTCCAAAAAAGGAGAAACACCCCCCTAAAAGTCGAAGAATCTTAATGAAAACCACACCCCTCAGATTATCAGAAAACCTTACAGTAGAGGTTTCAAGCTCCTACCTACAGAAATGTGGAGTTTTTTATTTTTTGCCAGAAGAAAGATCACGGATGCATGTTTGTTTCTTTATTTGTTTGTTATTTTTTTCCAGGGGTGGTCATATCGACCCGGTGGTCCTAAAATATCACGAATGGCTCATTCAAACTGAAATTAAAAGTTTTAGTGCCCTTTTTAAGTGACCAATAGATTGGAGGGTAACTAGGTACCTTCCCCCGCCCCTTTTCCGCCCAAAATCGTCCGATCAAAATTTTGATATATTCATTTTGTTCATCATAGTTGAAAGGCCCAGTAACTATGCTTTTGGATATAAAATGACCCCCTCCCCCACAGCCCCAGGGGAAAGGTCTTTAATTATAAAATTTGTCCATTGTTTACGCATGCTATTTTTTTTATTTGGAAATATGTATACATTTTCGGGTGGGGCGGGGACGAATTTTCTGTTGGGGGTTTTCCCGCGGGGGCATTTTCCAGAGGAAGGAATTTTCCAGGGGGTTAGCTTGTCAGGGAAAATTATACACTGGGGGAATTAGGCAGAATTCCTATACAAAAATTCTTTTTATATGTTTTGCTTTCTCTTTTCCGTCTCAATTTTACGCGTGGAGTAATAGTCTGGGGTAAATTTCCACCAGGATTAAATTGTCTAGAGGATACATCCATGGGGAGGGAGATTTTTCCGTGGAGATGGGGCCAGGTTGTCTGGCATTATTTAGTTTTTTCATCAGCAATTAAATTAAAAGAAAAGTTTTTTCAACTGAAAGTAAGGAACAACATTAAAACTTGAAACGAACAGAAATTATTACGTATATGATGGGATTGCCTCCTCCTCAACACCTCGCTCTTTACGCTATAGTTTGAATTTGTCCCAATTCCTTAAGAATGACTCCCGAAACACAAGGGTCGTTTAATTAGAACAATAAAGAGCTTTTTTAAAGTACTAAAAACTTTAGCGTAAAGAGCGAGGTGTTGAGGAGTGGGCTATCGCCTTCATATGCGTAATATTACGCTGATAGCTAACTTATCTAGCCAACATATCGGTCAAAAATATATATATATTTGTATTTGAAGAAGGTTCGAGTATTGAGGCAGAAGTATTTTAAGTGCAATATTCCAAAAATGTGGCGTTTGATAATAGTTCTTACAATTAGCAAATTCTTCCGCTAGTGTCCCGTAAATGTCTTCAGAGATAAACTCACCCAATGTATTGTACTGAATTGTTTCTTAAAGTTTGCATTTTGTTTAAGTTTCTGAATAATTAATGTTAAAATACAGATTAGAAATAACACACGACTGGTCGTGTGTCTGGGTTGGGGCTGGGTTGGCTACCCATTTTCAAAAATGCCCTACACTGAGTCGTGTGCACCACACTTGGTGAAATTTTACCACGCGTGGCAGAAGTCCACCGCACATGGTAGAACAATTGGAGTATCAAGATAGACACCAGGTGCTAGAGAGGGGGCAATACTGCGGTTAAAACCTAGCATATTTACTTAGAACTTAAAATATTTGGCATCTGATTTTTCACTTCTCACATTGCTACTCCCTCAAAACCTCACTAGTGCATTTTGAGTCTTATCACAGCAACCGACTTCTCTATGCTTAATTTAAGTGAGCATGTCTTAAAATTACGGTGAGTCAAAAATAGTAAAGCTATTAAACTTTTGGGTGCTAAACAATTTTCTTATACTTTTCTTTGTTTTAAAATTATGTGGTTTTAAAGCAGTACCACATTTTTGTCATCGAATCGTGGAAATGAGTCATCAATGCTGAAAAGTCAAGTTTACCAAAAACTGCATATGAAGTTCTTTTTTCATTGCAAATTGAGTTCTCGATTTTTCCAATTTCTGAAGTCATATATGGCCATGCCTTATCCAGGAATTTTTTTGGGGAGGGGGATTTTCTTCAGGGGGAGTGGGATTGAACAAAAGAAACATAAAAAACCATCAAAAACGTCTTTATATGCATCTTTGATACGTTCTTACGAGTCGCACAAACATTTCCGATGGGGGTGGGTTGGGTCTGACCCCTCTGAATACGGCTTTCTATATGGCCAGCTTTCTACCAAACGAATTCAAACAATCAGAATTAATTTTCACTCTACTTTGTACGTTTTCACTAAATAACAAATCTTCAATTTATAAGTCGGTGAACAAATTTCATTACTTACAGTTTCCCAATCTGCAGGGATCACGCGAAAGGGGAAAGGGTCAGTGACCAGTTCCCCCAATCTTGAATGTCTTGGCACTCATTAAAATTATCCAATAGGATATCTCTTATTGTTGGGCTTCCTCCCTAAAAAATATTTCTGCGTACATGCCTGATAAAAAGGTACATCTCACAAAAGTCCTGTGTCGCTATACTAAAAGACACTGCCAGGATGACTGTAATGAAATTCGTTCTTTCGACATTTCTTCGACAGTTTGACATTTCGAACTTTTCATATAGCTTATTCGCGTTTTGTGTTGAGTAAAAAACCGTAGCGTATACTCTTTTGTAAAGGACCAGGGGAAAAATATCTGGCACCTTTCCACCAGGCACGAGATTCTACGCATCCATGCCCCCCCCCCCCACAAAATCGAAGTTTCTTTGGAACGTTGTCAAATAAAGTAATTTTTCACGTTGTCAAATCACAGCAATTTTTGTCCGTAAAATCCAAACATCAACAATCTGTTGATTATCCAAGAACCCAACATAAATCAAAGGAAAGTTACAGATTCTTAATTTTTTTAATACCATATGTTTGTAAAAAATAATAGAAAATATTTATAAAAATCTTTTAATATAGAAAAAATATTTTTTCTTTACGTTTTTAATACAATTTAGAATTAATAAAATGATTGATTGATTGAAAAAAAAAGAAAGAAAAGGGAGAAAAAAAAAAAAAAAAAAAGAAAAAAGAAAGAAAAAAAAAAAAAAAAATCAATTTTTTTCACGGACAGGCTCAGGTAGGTACTCTACTTTTCTACGTAGTTCTTCTCGTAGATTTATTTTGCCCAAACGTTCATCTACAGCAGCCCAGAGGTCTCCTGTTTATAAATCAATTCAATTATGGAATTCAATCTCACCGGATGTCCCGTTATTTCTGTCTGCAAAGGCAGTTATTCGTCGTGTATTTCCAGTTTAGTAATTTCTCTCTCCTTCGTTTATTTTCCCTGTTTTCTCTTTTCCTAGTGTTTCTCCTTTTGTATTTTTCCCTTATATATCGTTATTTTTTTTTTTTTTTTTTTTTTTTTTTTTTTTTTTTTTTTTTTTTTTTTTTTTTTATTGTATGGTATTGTTTATTCTCTTTAATCTTTATTTCATATATATTGTTTGATTTAGAGTAATATTTATGGTTGTCTTAGTACTTTATTATTGTATTGTAAGGCCCACAACAAGCCAAGCTTCATGGGCTAAATATTTTTTCTTTACGTTTGTAATACAGTTTAGTATTAATAAAATGATTGATTGATTGATTGATTGTAGCTGATCTCACCTACGTTTCTTGTTCTTTTACTTGTTATCCGCTTCTACCAAAAACTGCATAATTGCATTTGGAGATATTTTTTTTATTAAAAATCCAATTCCTGGTTTTTCATATTTTTTTTTAGATATACATGGCTGTGTAGGTTTCCACTTAGCCTATGTAAACAATTATATTTCATTTTCACTTTGCGTGGTACTTAAAGGGTCAGTTAAAAATTGCATTTCTGGAGCTAAAGACAACCGTCTTCGTGCGTCCATGTTCAAAAATTGAATATTTGTAAAGAAAAAGCAGGAGAAAGATGATGTTAGTAGAGATGCCTCATGAGCTCCGGGGGGGGGGCACCATATATGGGCATAGAACCACGTGGTTTATAGTTTTTGTCAGTGAGAATTTGAAAAACAGGAATTTTGTCACATTTTTGTATGTTTTTTATGGTTTTTGTCAGTGAGAATTTGAAAAACAGGAATTTTGTCACATTTTTGTATGTTTTTTATGGTTTTTGTCAGTGAGAATTTGAAAAACAGGAACTTTGTCACTTTTATGTCTGTTTGTTGTCAGTGAGAATGGAAAAACAGGAACTTTCTCACTTTCATGGATTATTGAGTTATTAATCAAATTGTTTCTGAGCAAAGTTAATTAATGTCTGACAGATGACGTAAAGTTAATTAATGTCTTTGGAGTTCAAACAGAAATGTCTCCGAGCAAAGTTTAGATCACACATGACAGATGATGTCATGATTAATTGCTTGACATGAAAGGGGAATTAATTTGTTGTTCTAAAGAGAATTGATTCACGAAAGGGAATTAATTTGGAGTTCTAACAAGAGAATGTTTCCGAGGCAAAGTTTAGATCTTAGCGATGAATCGTTTTAGTGCGGGAATCAGGTCTCTTTGTAATTTCAAATGTGAAAGCACAGGGATGCCAAACAAAAGGAACACGCTGAAATTACGTTTAGGAAATTATTTGGGTGAAACTGTTTTAGCCGTTTTATGGAATTATTTCCGCGAAACAGTTAGAGACATTTTAAAGGATGATTTTAGATGAGAATTTGAGGGTAAAACTCTGTGGTCGTTACAATACACAGGTTCCATTTGAACAGTGTTGTGAGGTCCTCTACCACAACCCAAAGGGTTCCGATCCCCCTACCCCAACCCCAAAGGGTCCCAATCCTCCTACCTCAACCCCGAAGGAAGCCCCCCGGTCTCCAAAGGCCCACCGGGCTCCCAAAAGACCACCAGGCTCCCAAAGGGCCCCCCGGGCTCCCAAAGGCCTGCACCCAGTCCCCAAAAGTCCATCGGGCTCCCAAAGGACCAATCGGCTCTCAAGTGCCGCCCAGACCCCCATAGGCCCTCCCCAGGCTCCCAAAAGGCCCTCCCCCGATCTCCTAAGGTCCACTGGGCTACAAAAGGACCAATCGGCGCTCAAGGGGTCCCTCAGACCCCCAAAGGCCCTCTCTGGGCCCCAAAGGCCCTCCCCTGGTCCTCAAAGATCCCCTGGGCTCCCAAAAGACCACCCAATCCTCAAGGGCCCCCGGATCCCCAAACGCCCTCCCCGGGCCCCCCAAAGAGTCCCCTCTCCATTTTTTTAATATTTTTTATGGCTTTGTTATATCTTTTCTGAACAAGTTCCTTTCATAATGTCATTCATAAACCTATTTTCCAACCTCAAAGAGTCCCCTCCCCATTTCGTAAATACTTTCTTGAATTTTTTAACATGGTATTTTTTTTTAACTTTTTTACGTATCTTAAAATGATGGAGAGGGGGACGCCCCTCGCCCAAAGTTTTTAGACAGTTTGATAAAAAATCTCAGTCGGTAAAATGGCGGCACGAGTGTCACTATTTTACTGGTTCAATGTTTTTGTTACGGCAAATGGGTATGGGAATATATGGCGCAAAATCAAAGAAAGAAGATCATTCTCAGCCGGTAAAGAACAAAAATTGAATAATTTTAAGAGCAATATTACCCAAATCAGCCGGTAAAAAATCTATTCCCCCCCCCACCCAAAAAAAATTCGCCATTTGTGCTTTTGGTCGGTGCCAGACCAAATCCATGGAGGTAGCTACTTGTACTTCTTATTCCCAGTCTGTTATCCCTGTGCACTTTTATAATAGGATAACGACGACAGGGCAATTATTCTACAGGTTCCATTAATTTTTTATTTCCAGTATGAAACATATCACCTTTATCTCACCATGCTATGATTAATCCCCCCCCCCCGAGCACTAGATGCACTGATGCACAACACTTAATGCACTAGACGAGAATAACCCGTGTTCGAACCCGCTGATCCGTGAACAACCCGTCTTTAAACATGGGTTGTTTAAAGACGGGTTCAATCAAGCGTTGTGCATCAGTGCATCTAGTGCATAAAACACGGGGTTGAAGCTTCGAACCCACTGAAACTAGACAAAACTAGACGAAAAACAAGAAACTTGAAACTAGACGAGAACAACCAGTGTTCGAACCCGCTGAGCCTGAAAACGCGGCTCTTATTGTAAAGGCCTTTCCTTTCTACATTGCAAGAAGTTACTTCATGCCATTATCGTGAGTATTGGAACAGCTGTTGTTTTTTTTTCAAATTTCTGACTTCCGTGAAATTTATTGGCAATAATAATTTCCAAGTTTGACTTCAGTTATTTAATAGCCGGTAGTTAATTTTCAGCCATTTTGCATGAGAAGGTTGTTTACTCCTTCCCGTAGAGCTCCAATTTTAGAGTTGTTATCCTAGTGATTATTCACTATTTCTAGTGATTTTTCTGTATTGCTGAACAAAACAAACCGCTAAATCAGCGCATAAGTCACTAGATTATTGAAGAAAATCACTAAATCAATGTAAAAATCACTAAAATGTAGTAATTTCTTTTTTGCCGGGTGGCAACCCTGTCCAATTTCCGTTTATTGTCTTTTATGACATCTCTCCACCCCATTCTTGGTTGACCTACTTTTTGTTTCCAGGTGGATGCCCCCCAAAAAACACAGATTTTGGATATCTATTATCCTTGAAATGTGATCTAGCCATTTTGACCTTTTTTCGTTATAGCCCTGTAAAGCGGGATCGAACCACTTTTTTTAATGTAGCGGTCAGTCCGGCTATAACCAAATTCAGACAATTCCTCTGGAAAACGTCTAGCATATCTTCCTCGACCTCTTGAAGCACCCATGTTTCAAATCCATTCAGAGCTGATGCAACTAAGGTAGCTTTAAATTTGTTTTCTTATATATACGCTAGTACTAAGCAACCATGGTTAAATTGTAGCATAATTGTGTACGTGGCTAGTATACACAAGTAGAAATTGTTTTATGCAACTTTTGATCGGAAGGATTGAAATGCGTTTTTTGGTAATGAATTCTTTATATTTGGGTTAAAATCTGCAATGCCAATTGGAAGCAGTGACTTCAAATGACAGTCCACTGCCTCAAGTCCTGGATTCAAGTTTAGACTAGAATAATGGTTCTAAAGTTAATGTTATAAATTGTTGGCGATTTTTAGAGGTATATAATGAAACAAATCTGTGGAGACAGGAAAGGGAAATGAAAGCGTGGCCCGAAACCCTTTTTTGGACGTTTCTGTTGGCCCTTAGTATTTAAGAATTTGGGAAAGGAAAAATTTTAGTCGAACTCAAAGATGCAAGGTAGGATAGTCTTACCTATTCCATTTGATATAGAGAAAAACTTTAAAAGAAGTATCTGCAAAACAAAATGTTCGTGTAAACATAAAGTTGAAATCCTGTGGCCCCCCCCCCCGCAATACATGAAATTTTAAACTGCATCTCCCAGCCACTCTCAAGAAAGCTTGTAGAAGTAATTGAACGGCCATTTATAAAGTTATTTAACCAAAAGACTCCAAAGCTCATTAGTTTTAGCTCACTCGACTAATCGATTGGAACCACGTGTCCATAAATAAAAACGGCGACGCTTTTGGGCCAATGTTGCCTTCACCAGTCACAACATGCCTTCTGAAAAGCATGTAGGCCAACGTAGGAGAAAAACACATGCGAAAATTCACCATAAAATAAGCCAAAAAAATATAGCGTCAAGTAGCTCAAAAAGGTGTAGCTTTCTAATGAAGTCGTCTTTGAGAATCAAGAAAGTGTTAATGTTTGAATTTTTAGAAACAAAATCTATAATCAAATTTAATTAATTAGTCTTGCTGATTTATTTCCATGATTCAACATGGGAACACTGTTGAAAACGTGGTACTGTTTTAAAAACTTATGAATATTACGAGTAATTTTAAAACAAAAGAAAATCTTTGAAAAATCTTAGAAAAGAAAAACCTTTTCAGGCATGGATGGATCTAAGATAGGTCTGGGGAGGAAAAAAAATGTTTATGTTTTGATTTCTTTGGCATTTTTAAAGATATGTCCAAGGACCACATTACTTGTGCAAAACCTATAAAAGTCAGTCGCAACATTTGAAATGGCGTTATTTAACACTTCTTTTCAAGAGCGGAATCCATAATCCACCTTGGTAAAAGAAATGCATCTGACTGGTTTAAGGCATTCCTATCTCTTATTTGGGTCTCAAGATAATCAATGAGGAGCATCATTTTTTTCCAAAATACGTCATATAGGCCTTTTCTAAAATGCAGAAACAGTAGGAATTGTCGTCTTTCGACATAAAATTTTAACTCTTTCAAAGCTCCCCCCCCCTCCTTAGAAGAAGCCCAAACAACTCCTCATTGCTCGTACACATGAATACACTTTCAAAATTTTTGAGTTAAATGTAGTTTTCTAAGCAACGAACCCTCCCACCCCCAAAAAAAAGAATAATGTCAATAAAGTGAATTCTTTCTAAGTTGTTGGCATTATGTTCTTTAGAATAGTTTACAAATATCTGGGATCAATGATGTAGTTTATGCCTAATTTAGGACTTTGTAATTATATTCGGAAGCCTAATTTTCTATCTTATTTATCGTTTCTTCCCATCAGAACAAAAATGTAAGTCCACTATTAACTCATAATAGTAGAGAGCTATCTTATACTCGTGTCACCCACCCGTGCTGCCACCTACAACTTTTTTTACATAGTTTAGTGAGGACAGGGTCAATGACCTCTTTCTCCAGGTGTGTTTTTGGCACGCTCTCAACGAATGTCAAGGTCAATGTTGTTGTTGTTTGGTACAGAGTCATTAGAGAGAACACGTGGTTAATGGGGTCAATGTTGTTGTTGTTTTGTACAGAGTCATTAGAGGGAACACGTGGTTAATGGGATCAATGTTGTTGTCGTTCGAGGCAAAGTTAATGACACTTCCTTCCTGTTCGAGGCAGATGTTATGATCCAGAAATAGTATTTGTTGTTGTTATTCGAGCCAGATGTTATGAGGTTCCGGGAAACAGTTAATGACACTTCCTTCCTGTTCGAGGCAGATGTTATGATCCAGAAATAGTATTTGTTATTGTTGTTTCCGAACCAAATGTTACGAGTTCCCGGGAAACAGTTAATGACACTTCCTTCCTGTTCGAGGCAGATGTTATGATCCAGAAATAGTATTTGTTATTGTTGTTTCCGAACCAAATGTTACGAGTTCCCGGGAAACAGTTAATTAATGTCTGGCAGATGACGTCAAGTTAATTAATGTCTTTGCATTTCCAAAGAGAATTGTCTCCGAGAAACAGTTAGATCACACATGATGTCATGATTGATTGATTGACACGAAAGGGGAATTAATTTGTTGTTCTAAAGAGAATTGATTCACGAAATGGAAATTAATTTGGACTTCTAACAAGAGAATCGTTTCCGAGGCAGATGTTTTGATCCTAGCGCGCGAAAAGGTTTCCAAATAATTGAAATAAGCCAGCGCAGGGATGCCAAACAAATGGAACATGCTGAAATTCCGTTTGGGGATAATTTTGGCGAAACCGTTTTAGCTAATTTATGGAACTATTTCGATGAAACAGTTAGAGACATTTTGAAAGAAGATTTTAGGAAAGGTTTTAGAAGAGAATTTGAGGGTGAAACTCTGTGGTCCTTATAATACACAAGTTCCATTTGAACAGTGTTGTGAGGTCCTCTACCCCAACCCCAAAGGGTTCCGATCCCCCACCCCAACCCCGAAGGAAGCCCCCGGTACTCAAAGGCCCCCCAAGCTCCCAAAGAGCCCCAGCCCCCCAAACGCTCTCCTCAGACCCTCAAAGGCCCTCCTCTGGTCCTCAAAGGCCCATCGAGCTCCCAAAAGACCACCGGGGTCCCAAAGGCCATCACCCGGTCCCCAAATGTCCCCCAGGCTCCCAACTGGCCCCCCCGGACCCCCAAAGGCCCTCCCTTTGGTCCCCAAAGGTCCCCACAGGCTCCCAAAGGGCCCCCCGGACCCCCAAAGGCCCTCCCCACTGGTCCTCAAATATCCACCGGGCTCCCAAAGGACCAATCGGTCCTCAAGGGCCTCCAGACCCACAAAGGCTCTCCCCGGGCTCCCAAAGGACCACCCAGCCCTTGGTTTAGTTTTAGTTAAAAGTATAGAGTGTTTTAGCTTAGAGTCATAACTTAGAGTTTTTCTTGAAGTTCTAGTTTAGTTTAATTTTAGTTAAGAGTTTGATGTTTTACCTTTGAGTTTCAATTAGAGTTTTAGTTTGGTTTAGTTTTAGTTAAGAGTTTGTAGTTTTAGCTTAGAGTCTTAGCTTAGAGTTTAAGTTAGAGTTGTTGTGTAGTTTAGTTTTAGTTAAGAGTTTAGAGTCTTAGCTTAGAGTTTTAGTTTAGAGTTTTTAGCTTAGAGTCTTAGCTTAGAGTCTTAGCTTAGAGTTTTTGTTGAAGTTCTAGTTTAGTTTAGTTTTAGTTAATAGTTTAGAGTTTTAGCTTAGAGTCTTAGCTTAGAGTTTAAGTTAGAGTTGTTGTGTAGTTTAGTTTTAGTTAAGAGTTTAGAGTTTTACCTTAGAGTCTTAGCTTAGAGTTTTAGTTTAGAGTTTTTAGCTTAGAGTCTTAGGTTAGAGTTTTTGTTGAAGTTCTAGTTTAGTTTAGTTTTAGTTAATAGTTTAGAGTTTTAGCTTAGAGTCTTAGCTTAGAGTTTTTGTTAGAGTTCTAGTTTAGTTTAATTTTATTTTAGAGTTTAGAGTTTTAGCTTAGTCTTAGCTTAGAGTTTTTTTTTGTTAGAGTTCTAGTTTAGTTTAATTTTAGTTAAGAGTTTGATTTTTTTTTCCTTTGAGTTTCAGTTAGAGTTTTAGTTTAGTTTTAGTTAAGAGTTTGGTGTTTTACCTTAGAGTCTTAGCTTAGAGTTTTTATTTGAGTTTTAGTTTATTTTAGTTTTAGTTAAGAGTTTAGAATTTTAGCTTAGAGTCTTAGCTCAGAGTTTTTGTTAGAGTCTTAGTTTATTTTAGTTTTAGTTAATAGTTTAGAGTTTTACATTTGAGTTTCAGTTAGAGTTCTAGTTTAGTTTAGTTTTAGTTAAGAGTTTAGAGTTTTTAGCTTAGAGTCTTAGCTTAGAGTTTTTGTTGAAGTTCTAGTTTAGTTTAGTTTTAATTAATAGCTTAGAGTTTTTGTTAGAGTTCTAGTTTAGTTTAATTTTATTTAAGAGTTTAGAGTTTTAGCTTAGAGTTTTTTTTTTAGAGTTCTAGTTTAGTTTAGTTTTAGTTAAGAGTTTTATTTTTTTACCTTTGAGTTTCAATTAGAGTTCTAGTTTAGTTTTAGTTAAGAGTTTGGTGTTTTACCTTAGACTTTCAGTTAGAGTTCTAGTTTAGTTTTAGTTAAGAGTTTAGTGTTTTACCTTAGAGTCTTAGCTTATAGAGTTTTTTGTTAGGGTTCTAGTTTAGTTTAATTTTAGTTAAGAGTTTGATATTTTACCTTTGAGTTTTCAGCTAGAGTTCTAGTTTAGTTTTAGTTAAGAGTTTAGAGTTTTAGCCTAGAGTCTTATCTTAGAGTTTTTGTTGGAGTTCTAGTTTAGTTTTAGTTAAGAGTTTAGAATTTTAGCTTAGAGTCTAAGCTTAGAGTTTTATGTTAGAGTTCTAGTTTATTTTAGTTTTAGTTAAGAGCTTAGAGTTTTTAGCTGAGAGTCATAGCTTAGAGGTTTTGTTGAAGTTGTAGTTTAGTATAGTTTTAGTTAATAGTTTAGAGTTTTAGCTTAGAGTCTTAGCTTAGAGTTTTGTTAGAGTTGAAGTTTAGTTTAGTAATAGTTAAGAGTTTAGAGTTTTAGCATAGAGTCTTAGCTTAGAGTTTTTGTTAGAGTTCTAGTTTAGTTTACATATAGTTAAGAGTTTGGAGTTTTACCTTAGAGACCTAGCTTAGAATTTTAGTTTAGTTTAGTTTTAGTTAAGAGTTTAGAGTTTTTTTTAGCTTAGAGTCTTAGTTAGAGTTCTAGTATAGTTTTAGTTAAGAGTTTGGTGTTTTACCCTAG
The DNA here is from genome assembly GCA_027921565.1 of Artemia sinica. Lineage (NCBI taxonomy): Eukaryota > Metazoa > Arthropoda > Branchiopoda > Anostraca > Artemiidae > Artemia > Artemia sinica. The sequence goes on from CM051267.1 coordinate 45,563,313, forward strand.
AGTTTTTCTTGAAGTTCTAGTTCAGTTTAGTTTTAGATAAGAGTTTAGAATTTTAGCTTAGAGTCTTAGCTTAGAGTTGTTTGTTAGAGTTCTAATTTATTTTAGTTTTAGTTAAGAGTTTAGAGTTTTTAGCTGAGAGTCATAGCCTAGAGTTTTGTCGAAGTTCTAGTTTAGTTCAGTTTTAGTTAAGAGTTTAGAGTTTTCGCTTAGAGTCTTAGCTTAGATTTTTTGTTAGAGTTGAAGTTTAGTTTAGTATTAGTTAAGAGCTTAGAGTTTTTAGCTTAGAGTCTTAGCTTAGAGTTTTGTTAGAGTTCTAGTTTACTTTAGATATAGTTAAGACTTTGGAGTTCTACCCTAGGGACTTAGCTTAGAGTTTTTGTTAGAGTTGAAGTTTATTTTAGTATTAGTTAAGAGCTTAGAGTTTTTAGCTTAGAGTCTTAGCTTAGAGTTTTTGTTAGAGTTCGTGTTTAGTTTACATATAGTTAAGAGTTTGGAGTTTTACCTTAGAGACATAGCTTAGAATTTTAGTTTAGTTTAGTAATAGTTAAGAGTTTAGAATTTTAGCTTAGAGTCTTAGCTTAGAGTTTTTGTTAGAGTTCTAGTTTAGTTTAGTTATAGTTAAGAGTTTGGTCTTTTACCATAGAGACTTAGCTTAGAGTTCTAGTTTAGTTTAGTTTTAGTTAAGATTTTAGAGTTTTAGCTTAGAGTCTTAGCAGAGAGTTTTTTGTTAGAGTTCTAGTTTAGTTTAGTTTTAGTTAAGAGTTTAGAATTTTAGCCTAGAGTCTTAGCTTAGAGTTTTTGTTAGAGTTCTAGTTTAGTTTAGTTCTAGTTAAGAGTTTAGTGTTTTAAGCTTAGAGTCTTAGTTTAAAGTTTTTTGTTGAAGTTCTAGTTTAGTATAGAGTTTTAGCTTAGACTTAGAGTTTTAATTAGAGTTCTAGTTTAGTTTAGTTTTAGTTAAAAGTTTAGAGTTTTAGCTTAGAGTCTTAGCTTAGAGTTTTTGTTAGAGTTCTAGTTTAGTTTAGTTTTAGTTAAGAGTTTAGAGTTTTAGCTTAGAGTCTTAGCTTAGAGTTCTAGTTTAGTTTTAGTTAAGAGTTTAGTGTTTTACCTTAGAGTCTTAGCTTAGAGTTTTAGTCTAGTTTAGTTTTACTTAAGAGTTTAGAGTTTTGGCTTAGGGTCTCAGCTTAGAGTTTTTTCTAGAGTTCTAGTTTAGTTTAGTTTTAGTTAAGAGTTTAGTGTTTTTTGCTTAGAGTCTTAGTTTAGAGTTTTTGTTGAAGTTTAGTTTAGTTTTGGTTTAGAGTTAATTGTTAATTGTTAGAGTTAGAGTTAATTGTTAGAGTTCTAGTTTATTTTAGTTTTAGTTAAGAGTTTAGAGTTTTTAGCTGAGAGTCATAGCCTAGAGTTTTGTCGAAGTTCTAGTTTAGTTCAGTTTTAGTTAAGAGTTTAGAGTTTTAGCTTAGAGTCTTAGCTTAGATTTTATGTTAGAGTTGAAGTTTATTTTAGTATTAGTTAAGAGCTTAGAGTTTTTAGCTTAGAGTCTTAGCTTAGAGTTTTTGTTAGAGTTCTAGTTTACTTTAGATATAGTTAAGACTTTGGAGTTCTACCCTAGGGACTTAGCTTAGAGTTTTTGTTAGAGTTGAAGTTTAGTTTAGCAATAGTTAAGAGTTTAGAGTTTTAGCATAGAGTCTTAGCTTAGAGTTTTTGTTAGAGTTCTTGTTTAGTTTACATATAGTTAAGAGTTTGGAGTTTTACCTTAGAGACCTAGCTTAGAATTTTAGTTTAGTTTAGTAATAGTTAAGAGTTTAGAATTTTAGCTTGGAGTCTTAGCTTAGAGTTTTTGTTAGAGTTCTAGTTTAGTTTAGTTATAGTTAAGAGTTTGGTCTTTTACAATAGAGACTTAGCTTAGATTTCTAGTTTAGTTTAGTTTTAGTTAAGATTTTAGAGTTTTAGCTTAGAGTCTTAGCAGAGAGTTTTTTGTTAGAGTTCTAGTTTAGTTTAGTTTTAGTTAAGAGTTTAGAGTTTTAGCCGAGAGTCTTATCTCGGAGTTTTTGTTAGAGTTCTAGTTTAGTTTAGTTCTAGTTAAGAGTTTAGTGTTTTAAGCTTAGAGTCTTAGTTTAAAGTTTTTTGTTGAAGTTCTAGTTTAGTATAGAGTTTTAGCTAAGACTTAGAGTTTTAATTAGAGTTCTAGTTTAGTTTAGTTTTAGTTAAGAGTTTAGAGTTTTAGCTTAGCGTCTTAGCTTAGTGTTTTTGTTAGAGTTCTAGTTTAGTTTAGTTTTAGTTAAGAGTTTAGAGTTTTAGCTTAGAGTCTTAGCTTAGAGTTCTAGTTTAGTTTTAGCTAAGAGTTTAGTGTTTTACCTTAGAGTCTTAGCTTAGAGTTTTCGTCTAGTTTAGTTTTACTTAAGAGTTTAGAGTTTTAGCTTAGGGTCTCAGCTTAGAGTTATTTCTAGAGTTCTAGTTTAGTTTAGTTTTAGTTAAGAGTTTAGTGTTTTTTGCTTAGAGTCTTAGTTTAGAGTTTTTGTTGAAGTTTAGTTTAGTTTTGGTTTAGCGTTTTAGCTTAGACTTAGAGTTTTAATTAGAGTTCTAGTTTAGTTCAGTTAGCTAAGAGTTTAGAGTTTTAGCTTAGAGTCTTAGCTTAGAGTTTTTGTTAGAGTTCTAGTTTAGTTTAGTTTTAGTTAAGAGTTTAGAGTTTTACCATAGAGTCTTAGCTTAGAGTTTTAGTTAGAGTTTAAATTTAGTTTAGTTACTTTTAAGAATTTAGAGTTTTAGCTTAGAGTCATAGCTTAGTTTTACTTTAAGTTATAGTTTGGTTAAGTTTTATTTTAGAGTTTCGAGTTTTAGCTGAGTCTTAGCTTAGAGTTTTTGCTAGAGTTCTAGTTTAGTTCAGTTAGCTAAGAGTTTAGAGTTTTAGCTTAGAGTCTTAGCTTAGAGTTTTTGTTAGAGTTCTAGTTTAGTTTAGTTTTAGTTAAGAATTTGTTATTTTACCTTTGAGTTTCAGTTAGAGTTCTACTTTAGTTTACTTTTAGTCAAGAGTTTAGCGTTTTACCTTGGAGTCTTGGCTTAGAGCTCTAGTTTTGTTTCGTTTTAGTTAAGAGTTTAGAATTTTAGCTTAGAGTTTTAGCTCAGAGTTTTTGTTAGAGTCCTAGTTTATTTTAGTTTTAGTTAATAGTTTAGAGTTTTACATTTGAGTTTCAGTTAGAGTTCTAGTTTAGTTTAGTTTTAGTTAAGAGTTTAGAGTTTTTAGCTTATAGTCTTAGCTTAGAGTTTTTGTTGAAGTTCTAGTTTAGTTTAGTTTTAATTAATAGCTTAGAGTTTTTGTTAGAGTTCTAGTTTAGTTTAATTTTATTTAAGAGTTTAGAGTTTTAGCTTAGTCTTAGCTTAGAGTTTTTTTGTTAGAGTTCTAGTTTAGTTTAATTTTAGTTAAGAGTTTTATTTTTTTTTACCTTTGAGTTTCAATTAGAGTTCTAGTTTAGTTTTAGTTAAGAGTTTGGTGTTTTACCTTAGACTTTCAGTTAGAGTTCTAGTTTAGTTTTAGTTAAGAGTTTGGTGTTTTACCTTAGAGCCTTAGCTTTGAGTTTTTTGTTAGGGTTCTAGTTTAGTTTAATTTTAGTTAAGAGTTTGATTTTGTACCTCTGAGTTTCAGTTAGAGTTCTAGTTTAGTATTAGTTAAGAGTTTGGTGTTTTACCTTAGGGTCTTAGCTTAGAGTTTTTAGTTAGAGGTCTAGTTTAATTTAGTTTTGGTTAAGAATTTTGAATTTCAGCTTAGAGTCTTAGCTTAGAGTTTTTTTAGAGTTGTAGTTTATTTTAGTTTTAGTTAAGAGTTTAGTTTTTACCATAGAGTCTTAGCTTAGAGCTTTTGTTGAAGTTTTAGTTTATTTTAGTTTTAGTTAATAGTTTAGAGTTTTAGCTTAGAGTCATAGCTTAGAGTTTTTGTTAGAGTTGAAGTTTAGTTTAGTAATAGTTAAGAGTTTGGTGTTTTACCGTAGAGTCATAGCTTAGAGTTTTAGTTAGAGTTCTAGTTTAGTTTAGTTTTAGTTGAGAGTTTAGAATTAGTTAGAGTTGTTAGAGTTCTAACACAATTTCTAACACAAGTTCTAACACAAACGACTCTAAGCTAAGACTCTAAGCTAAAATTCTAAACTCTTATCTAAAACTAAACTGAACTAGAACTTCAACAAAAACTCTAAGGTAAAACACCAAACTCTTAACTAAAACTAAACTAGAACTCTAACTGAGACTCTAAGCTAAAAAAACTCTAAACTCTTAACTAAAACTAAACTAAACTAAAATTCTAAGCTAGGTCTCTAAGGTAAAACTCCAAACTCTTAACTATATGTAAACTAAACTAGAACTCTTGTAGCGATGGAAAAATTTGTTTTGGGGTAATGGGAGATTCGCTACTGTGGTGATAGAAATTTCTCCTATAGCGCCACTTATAGCGCTGGAGATTGTGTCAACTAGGCTAGCGCCGCTCTCAATTAATGAGAGAAAATTGAATATGTAGACATACAAATGTGGCTTCTTCTTTCTTGAGCTATCTGGAGATCAGATTCCTTTGGGAGCGTTTACCTTGGAGACCTGCGAACTAATTACCCTCTATCGGACTAGACGCAGACATACAAATGAAACAAACACATATAAAAAGGGACAATAGATTTATTGAACTTACATACTTAGTTGTACAGCAACGGGCCACTTCTATGATAAATAACGGTGGCCAAAATAATTTCGTACTAATCGTTTCAGAGCTGGATAGAGATTCAAATTAAAAAGGCACATTTACCCCACTCCCAAACGCAGTTCTTTCGTCCTGCGCCCTAGGGACTGCCTGCCATTGGCTCACGTGCCCCAAGGACGCGAATCCTCGTCCAATAATCTCTTAAAGATTTTTTAGATGATTCAGGAGTTCACACAGTTTTTTGCCTTTTAAACTTCCTTGGAAATTTTATGCATTGCATTTTTTTTGCTACAATTATCTTAGCGAAATTCGAACGACTAGCGCCGTTGTCTGACTGAAGCTAGAAATGCAATTTCTCTTTTTGCTGATTAAGGACTTTTCATTTTTGCGACTAGATTTAGCTTAATTATAAGAAATCGGAATTATCTTTAGAAAGGAACTTTATTTTGGTATTTCAAATACGTCGTGTTTTACTCCCGGTACATATCACCCTTCCCATCAATTAATGACGTCCCGTCATTAGTAACTGCTCGCCTTTGGGCTTTTATTTTTTTTATTTTTTTTTTATGTTCGCCATTTATTAACTATTTTTTTTTTTTTTTTTTACATAATTATTTTATATATATGTTATGACTTAATCAGGAGTGCTAAAAATTTTCTCTATTACTTTTCTTATTTTACTCTACATCCCTATCTAAAATTCATCTACCGGACTAAGATTATTCATGGTTCTAGGCTAGCTACTATACTAAAGATTTTTTTTTTTCAATTTTTACAAGGCTTTTTTTTTTGATTTTGCTATCTATATGGCATGCTACATTCTATCTACGCTACATTAAATGAACGACATGATAATACTACACCTAATTCTACTTGTGGTACATACATGAATGATTTATAACATAAAATATTTGGTTCATCCTATTCACTGATGACATTAAAACACTTTCACTATTGAGATTTTTGCATTGTCAAAGCTATTAGGAAGTAACATATTTAGCTTCACATCTATTCATCACCTTTCGTGTCCTTAGTGTACTACACCCTTCTGTTGTAAATTACTGTCCTTCACTCCTTTTGTCCTGGCAAAAATTTCGAAGCACTTACGTTATGGTTTCTTCATGGAACAGTTCGAGTCTAGTTGTCTTTACACGGTAAGTTTTCCCCAATAGTCAACTGGGAAATGACCGTTAAATATCATTCTAATAGTCAACTGAGAAAGGATTCTTCCCACTGCAGGTGTTGGTGTTTTTCTTCTCAGCATATCATTTTTTAGGATTTTAGAGGCACATAGAGAATGTATTCTCGCGTAAAATTGTTCATTTGTGCCTTTTGAAACGGGTTGTCGTCCTACTATAGTGACTCTCTTAATATATTGTCTTTAAATTCAACTTCGAACCTCTTCAACTATCATTTAACTTCAAATATCGTTAAATATCGTTTATCTTGTACTGCTCGATGGTGTTCTCAGAGTTAAAGTTTAAATTGTCTTTAATTTCTGCTTCAAATATCTTCAAATGTCTTTAAGTGTCATTTAACTTCAAATATCGTTTATCGTGTGCTGATCGATGGAGTTCTCAGAATTAAACTTCAAATTGTCTTTAATTTCGTCTTCGAATATCTTCAAATTTAAATATTATTTAACTTCAAATATCGTTAAATATTGTTATCTTGTTCTGATCGATGGGGTTCTCAGAATTAAACTTCAAATTGTCTCTAACTTCAGTTTCAAATATCTTCAAATGTCTTTAAGTATCTCTTAACTTCAAATATCGTTAAATAGCGTTTATCTTGTTCTGATCGATGTGGTTCTCAGCATTTATGTGATTATATAGTTCGTTAAAGCACTTTATACTGAGGTTCAAATATAGTGTTACCTGATACATATCATAGTCGAAGAAACGACGATCGAAGGCAACTGTTGTTTTCGTAGACGAAGCTGGGATGAAACTTGCCTGGAGTTATGGTGAGTACTCTTCGTTGGTTGAGATATGATGAAAATAGATGCTACTGGGTCGTATCTGTACTGGGCAGCTTATTGTAATGCTCAATAACCAATTTGCCATTTACTTCCTGTAATAAAAACAACGCGGCAGAATCACATGTTCTTTGAAGTAAATACACATACAATAATTCACGCATTAATTTGGTTATAATTTCTTAGCTATGAGACAGAATTAAATAAATACACTAATATTAGTACTCACAATGAAAATTTTAAAATTTAAAACAGAGATGTTTTCAACTTTGTTTTGAGAACGGAAACATCGATAAAGGGCTTATATACTTCTTCAATACTTATTAAATAAACGTTATTTACCCTACATTATTAAGTTTGAGGTCTAATTTTACGACTTATTTCATGCCTTCATTGTTCACGCAAGTCCGTGCTGTTTAAGAAACGCATGTGCAGCGTCATAACCGCACGGTTTTACGCAAACGATACTACAATGAGGGAACAAGACATAACAAGGACTAGTGGAGACCTCTATACCCACTAGTTTTCTGATGTCTTCCCTATTTCTTGGCTTAGACGTTCTCATGGGGCTCCGGGTTTAACGGCTGAAATGCCGAGGTTCTTAGTCTCAGGATTTTTCCGTAATTGCAAGTCAACATTGGTGCCTCGTATTCGCCTTTCGAATAAGGTCATTAGATGCAGGATTTCCAAGCTTGCCCGCGTAGATTCCAGTTAATGCTTGGCAAAGAATATAAGCATAATGAAGAACTGACATCAATATCTTTTTAGAGGGCTATTGTTTGAGCAAATCCTTCAGCACTAAATAAATAAATATTATATTAAAGTCTTATTAGAATCCGTTAAGCGAGAAACACCTTCACATTAATAGGGAATTCCTTGTGGGTTTTACTTAGTCGCCATTGGACATACACAGGGTTTCAATCCATATATCTTAACTGATTAAATGGTTTTAAAATTTTACATATTATTATTGAGATATAATTTCACATCCGCCGTGAAATTCTACATATAAACGTCCCAATAGGTTGTTTGGTTATAGTTACCAATAGTTGGCTATTGGTACATATATTACTCGAGTAAGAAACATTATATTTCTCGAGTAAGAAACACATGAATAAGCAAACTTGCGGCGCATAATTACACTGGTAGGCCTAAAATAATTATAATCTGCACTAAGATAAAATATTTCATATAATTAGACGCTTCTGTACTGATAATATCTTGTTTTTTTTTTTTGATAATATCCATCTTGGTTAGGACATGGGTCGATTTTTCATAGAAAATCTGAGGGGACCTGAGTCAGTATAGGTAAGATATAACGTGACTGACTTGCGAAAATATTTCACAAAAATTAGAGCACAATATATGTCATAGATAAACCAATGAAATTAAAGGACATTTTTGTCACAGAACTATAGAACAGTGATCTCTCTGTTATTGTATATGTCATAGATATAAACTAGTGAAATTAAATTTTTCGCCAAGGAGCTAAAGACATTAATGTCTCTGTTTCTCTTTGGAAGTAATGTTTAACACAGAGCCGTAGGACAGCATACGTCATAGATATAATATAATGAAATTAAAAAGCTTTTCTTTTTTTTTTCTTTTTTTTTTCGCCTCGGAGCTATAAGAAAGTAAACTCTCTGTTTCTCTTTCAAAGCATTCAGATCCAAAAACGAAAACTTAGCTCACTGAAGTTTCTATTCAACCTTTAAGTATTGCTTTGACTGGCCCTGATTGGCATAAGAATACTAATTTCTTACACTTGAAGGACTGAGAAATATCCCTTCCTACGGTCGTTAAAAAAATTACAAAAAAACAATGATGGGCCTTGAGTTCCTCCCCAGGCTTCCCACAAGACGTGGTCCAACGCCAGTTGTCGTTTTCAGTAGACCACTAGCTTCCTACCTTTGGTTATTTTCTGTGATCGTCAACGTTTTGACATTACTCGTATCATTTTATTTTATTTATTTATTTTTTTTCCATTAATATTGACTTGGTTAACTTTACTTGCACACTTTTGAATTTATTATGGTGTTAAATTCATATCTTTGAAATTTGTCTTTACATTAATTAGGGATATTTCCATCTGTCAGGTTTTTTAACCGTTCTACCTGACTGTGTCGTTATTTTCTCCTCTGTTTCTTGCGGTTTTTTCTTTTTCGGTTTGTCTAGCGAAATAAGGTCAAACTTTTTGTATTGTTTTTTCAAAAATTCTTGCCCTTTTAATTTCGTTTGTTTCCCGTGTGCGGCTGCTGAGGTCGGCCTTGATTTCCCTATTTCTTTAGCTACTATTTGGCCTGATTCACCATCAGACTCTTCGGAACTAGTTTCTGACGAATCCGGATTGGAACTTTTAGAGGTGGCACTTTTTGTGGTATCACCTGCCATTCCTTCGTAAATTTCTACTCCCCTGGAAGTAGAAGGTTTATTCTCTAAGTCCTCGCCTTGAGTTCTCAACTCGGGGGATTTGAAAGATTCTTGAGAGCTTTGGGAGGAATCAATAGTTTTTGCGGGGTTCCTCCATTGTTTGAAGGCCATGTCTTCAGGGGGATGGGGAATTCTTTGCAATAGGGATTCCCTCCGTGAAGTCCACGTCCAGTCGTGTTTAGGTTTGACCTTGGACACAGTTATATCATGATATTGACCTTGCTGGTCATCCTTTGGAGTTTTATTCCCGGGCAATGTACTTTGACTCGTTTTTATGGGAAAATTTATTAAATCCATAGCTTCTCGCAGGTTTGTTTTAGTTAAATCTTTGGGAGGAGTTTTCTTTACAGTAATACCGGGGGTTTCTACAGCTCTGTTTAATTCTTCCTGTAAAGACAGGGGCCTTTCTATTGGTGTTGTAGGGGAAACCATATCGTCTGGAAATCTTTTGGGGGGACATGGGGTCGAGATTCTATCGGGGAAAAATTGGGTTTTTGGAGATATTGTATAATCTAAATCTCCCGCGCTCGCCGATGAATAACTTTTTGGAGTTTTTGGCGTTCTTATTCTTACTGGTATTAGGGATTTTTTCTCTGGAACAACTAGATTTTCCATAGCCAAAAATTCTTCGAAGTTTTGTTCATCACTTTCATTTTCAAAATAATCTTGTTTAAAATTGAAAGGTTTTAGCTCTGCCAATCTTGACCTAGGGGGCTCATTTTCCGAATCTGACGAATCAGTAGAGGAGGGCTGTGATACCCATCTCTCTGGAAATTTGGCTGTTTTTATTCGGCTAACATGCGCCTTGTAAGTTTTTCCACTATCGGGGTTCTCCATTTTAAAGGTATATTCATTATCGTACTTTTTGACTATTCTGTACGGCCCAGAATATTTGTTGGAAAGTTTTTTTCCTTCCGTTTTCGCCTCGTTCTTTAGGTAAACGAAGTCTCCTACTTTGAAATCTATATTCCCCTTAACTTTGGGTTGGTTTCTTAGCTCTTGGTTTATTTTACATTTTTCCAACTCTTGCCTAACTATTTTATAAGTTTTCCTCATCCTATTTATGAATTCTTGTTTATAATCTTCTGAGTCGTTATAATACTGCCGAGACTCAATAATCTCCTTATATGGGACTCTAAAATCTCGACCAAAAAGTAAATAAAATGGATTGTCTTTGGTTGCTTCGGAACAAGCAGTGTTGATTACGTTAGTTAAGTAAGGTAAGAATTTATCCCAGTCGCTCCTATTGTCTTTCGTATAAATACTTAGAACGTTCGAAAATATTTTATGTCTGTTTTCTATTTTGCCATTAGCTTGTGGATGGTACGGCGCTGTCACCATTTTCTCTATATTAAGGAAACTCATTAAATCTTTTGTTACTTTTGCAACAAAATTGCTCCCGTTGTCGCTCAAAATTTTATTAGGAATGCCAAATTGTAAAAATAATTTTGCTAATGCCTTACTTGTGGCATAAGCACCTTGATTTTTTAATGCTTTTGCAAAAGTAAATCCGGAAAAATGATCTACAACCGAAAGAATACACGTATGGCCCCTGCTAGAAACAGGTAAGCCTCCATTTGTCCCGTACAGGTCAAATGAGATAATATCGAAGGGGTAATTTGCTACTGGGACCCTTCCCATTGGAGGATTTGGATAAGCTGGGGGGGTTTTTCTCAAATTACATGCTTCGCATGTACTTACAAATTCTTTAAGTTTTGTCAGTGCCGATTGTACGTAAAAGTATTGTTTTAGCTTATGGAACGTTTTCATAACTCCTAGATGTCCACCTGTGTCTGAATGAAAATATTCAAATGCAGGCCCTATCAAGTTTTGTGGTAACACAGGTATTATCGAGGTTTGGTTTCTATTTGTCTCAGCAGTCACAATCCTACACAGTATTTCTTCATCAAGGTCGTAGTAAAAATTATCTATCTCTTTTCTAAGAGTTTTGAATTTATCCGGTAACGCCTCATCATTCACAAAATAATCAATTAGTGCTACACACATTTCGTCCTTTTTTTGCTTTCTTTTTATATTTTCCAAAGACAAGGGACAATAGTTAATCTTATTTTCTTTTACTGCGTCTTTGACTTTGTTTTTCTTACATCCATGTTTGCTTTTAGCATTGATAGCATTAACTTCATTTTCTTCAGTTTCCGACGGATCATTTTCTGGATATCTACTCAAAAAGTCGCAAGCTGCGTTTTGTTTTCCCTTTAAATGTTCAAGTTCATAATCTAGGTCTTGGATTTTCATAATCCATCTAGCTAGAATGCCCGTGGGGTTTTTAAATGTGTGCAGGTACTGCAAGCTTTTATGGTCTGATCGTAATATAAATTTTCTACCAATTAAATAATGTCTAAATTTGTCCAAGTGGTAGATAATAGATAGTGATTCTAAGTTTGTGGCGGAATAACTACTTTCGCCTTTTGATAAAGTTTTACTTGAATAGCATATAACTTTTTCTATTTGTTTAGGTGTTCCCTGTAGAGGGTTAGGGTTTTCTACTGGGATTGTTTGCGAAAGGATAGCGCCTATGCCCTTTGAGCTAGCATCAGTGGTAACGATGAATTTTCCGTTTTCGAAATCAGGGAGTGACAAAATTGGTTCAGAAGTGAGTGCCTTTTTGAGTTGGTCTAGGGAAGTTTGAGCTTCCTGGGACCAGGTAACATTATGGGAGTTTCCTTTCGTTAATTCCGTGAGGGGTTTCGCAATTTGGGAATAATTGCGTACAAATTTTCTAAAGTAGCCAGTAAGTCCTAAAATTCCCCTTAATTCTTTCATAGTTCTGGGGGGCTTGAGGTTTTCAACACATCTTATTTTATCAGGGTCTGGGGATATCTCTCCCTGGGTCACTACTACTCCTAAAAATTTAATTTTGGATTGAAATAAATTTACTTTCTCAGGCCGGCATTTTAAATTGCCTTGCCTGAACTTCTCGAACACCTTAGCTAAAGTTGCTAAGTGTTGCTCAGTGTTTTCCCCCACGCATATAATATCATCAACAAAATGAATTATATTCTTTAATCCTCTTAACAGGTGCAATAGGGGTCTACATAACGCGCTTGAACTTGTTTTAAGCCCAAATGGTACCCTCAAGTATTCATAAGATCCATATTCGGATGCTGAAAATGCAGTTTTATGGACATCCTTTTCGGCTATTTTTACTTGGTGGTAGCCTTGGGTAAGGTCCAAAGAAGTAAAAATTTTGTTTTTGCTTGAAATTGAGTCAAGAATTTCGTCTATTCTTGGTAGAGGAAATTTATCGCTAACTACTTGTTTGTTGAGAGCCCTATAATCTACAACGAGCCTAAAATCTCCATTCTTTTTTGGTACTAGGATCACTGGTGCGCTATACGGGCTTATACTTGGGCGTATAATCTCGTTCCTTTCTAATTCATGGATTTTATTTTTTAACCACTCTTTGTGCTTATATGGCACACGATATGGCTGTTTTGCTACGGGATTACCAGTCGTTAAAATTGAATGCTGGTAAAATGGGATCAGCCCGATATCATTTTCAGATGCAGAAAATACATCCTTAAAATTCCATAATAATTCGCATAATTTTTTCTTAAGTTCCATATCCGTAATAAGATCCATTTTAAATTTGTTTAAATATTGCGATTTAGTCAAAGGATATTCGTTATTTGAAGTTTTAATACCGTTAACTAGGTTTCTTTTTGAATTTTCCCATGTATTTAAATCATTTTCCGTTAAAACCTCGATTTGGACTAAACAAGTCCCCTTTTTAATTGTAATTGTATCGTTTTCATGGTTATTGGTTACCCAAATAAAACCTTCCCCTTTGTCGTAAGATATAATCTGTTCCTCGCATGACAGATTTTCGGGTATTTCAGACGGTGTCGCAAACCATATTTCTGATTTGCTAATTACTGGCTCGATCATTTGTGATATTTGGATTTTTTGCATCGTTTTGGGAGGGACTTTTGTTTTCCTTATCGCAAATCCGTAATATTTCTCTTCATTTTCCTTGTTTATTAGATTCATGCTGGCGCTATGCTGCGCCATTGCGGCATCTTGTGGCGTCACGTTGGGTTTTACTATGTTTTTCCACAATTCCACTATTTTCTTAATTTCATTTGATCTGTACTGTCGCATATCTCCTATTTTTATTTTCGCAGATTCAATACTGTTATTATTTAAATTTACTTCATTTCTGCGATATCTCTCAGGATAATTGAACAAATTTCCAATTATGCCATGTCTTTGCGAGACATGGGGTTCAAAATACTTCGACATTATACCACTAGAAATTTTGTTTACTGTTATGTTATCTTCGTAACCTCTGTTACGATTTCTTAAGGTAGAAATTTTTTCCCCCACCTTAGCTGGGTATACAAACTTCTCGTTGGCTACGTCTAATAATATTCTATTAGTCCTTAGAAAATTTGCCCCTATAATAGCTTCATATGGGAGGTTGTCACATATAATAAAATTTGTCATGAAGGTTCTATTGTCTCTTTTTACGTTTAGGCAAATTGACCCTTTTGCATTTAATTTATGACCTGTAACGCTTGTTAAATTGGGATTATTAGGGTTCTTTTGTCGCCTAATGTGCAGAGGCAACATGTTAAATACGCAAGAGTTTATGATATTTACAGTAGCTCCACTGTCAACTAAGGCCGTAAAGTAAACGTTTTCTACACAAAAATCATTAAATATAGGCAACTTGTTAATAATATCACTACAAGAAGGCACTAGTATTGTTTTGGACCTATTAAATATCCCTGGCACCCTCGGGGTCCAACTTATGTTTCTGAGGGGCCTGAAGCGTTTCCCTGAGAATTTATTTCATTTGTCGGTGCCTGTAATAGATATTCAGACGTATTAGGTTCCGTAGGCATATTTAAATGATTTACGTCTGCCTGTCTTTGCCATGTATTATTATGGTAGTGTGGATGTCTCGTGTCAGTGCCATTTGCTGGCGTTGACTGCCAGTGCCGTTGGCTTGTAAAATTTTCATTTCTCATCGGCAAATTTTCATGATTTCTATATTGCATTCTCGCATTATATTGACCTTGGCGAGTATTTGGGTTTTCAAACCGGTAATTAATTTGCCTGTTGGGGAAAGGGCTATACAAATTTGGTTGGTACGCATTATAAGGTACTGATTGGCGCAATCCCCCCTGGCTATAGCCTATTGCACGACCGGTGCTAAAATTTGTTCTTCTGAACAAATGGTTACCGTAATTTTGCGTATTACCGACAGCATTTCTTGGTATGGGATTGGTGACGTAGTGGCACTCTCTTGCTATGTGGCCAACACGATTGCAGTTATAGCACCTTATTATTGTAGGGTTAATGGGCTGAAAACGTACTGTTTTCTGCCTAGCGGGTTCTGGCGTTTTGTTTCTTTGTGCTACTGGGGAGTTATCCCTTGAAAAGAAATTGGGGGATGTCTGATCGCCCTTGAAGATTAGGTTCGCGTTTGAGTCGCCTAGGCTGTTTATTTTTGCATTACTATGATTTGCAACCATTTTATCAACTTCAATTAGTCGTTCTACCTCTTGGACTGCAAGGTCCAACGTCTGAATATTCTTGGATATTACTACTCGATATAGTTTTGGGGGTAGCCCTTGCAAAAAGGTATTTAGTATGACTTTTTCATACAGTTGCCCAGAACCACTTCCGTATTTTGCTTCTACAGAAATGCGTATATTATCCAGATATTCCCTTATATTTTGTGAAAAATCAAAGTTCACTACTCCATGTTTTAATTTATTTATTGAACTGGTTTCTCTAAATTTCTCTTTGAATGCTTTTAACAAGTCATCAACCGTATTTATTGGCAAGTTGGCGTTACTTCCTATGGTATGCTCGACCTGTTTTAGAAAGGTTAAGGCCTGGCCTCTTAATCGTAGAAGCAGCATGTCTTTTAACGCTCCAACGTCTGTTTTTGTTAATTGTACAAGCTGGGTCAATTGGATATTAAATTCGTCAATATCTGATTGACCATTGTATTCCGGGATAGATTTCGCAATTTCTATATTTTTTGCGACTAACTTTTGCACTATTAGTAATTCATTTAGATCGTCCATATTTTCGTTTTTTTTTTGCGTTTATATCAATTTATATTAAATTTTACTTAACCTATTTTGGGGTAGGCTATTATCTCTTATGAGATATCTAAAGGGTTTCCTATCGTAGCCTAGCGGTTATAGGCCTAATCAATTTTCTTATATGTCTGTATCTCTCCGAAAATCAAATTTGAATTACAAAGTTTAAATGGCCTAACTAGTTCGCAGTTTTCCTCCAATTTCCGACACGCGCCATTTGTTATGTAAAGTTTTACGAGGAATTAAGGATTATTGAACTATAAATTTTGACGTCTCAAAGCTTTGTTTCCACGGCGCAATTAGATCTTGCTTAAGAGATACGAATTCTTATAGGCCAGCAGGGGTTAGAAACTCTTTCCAAGCTGTGGCGATGACAACTTTTGATGCTTGTAGGAATGAAAAAGCGTGGCCTCTTCTTCTCGGACTATCTGGAGATCAGATTCCTTTGGGAGCGTTTACCTTGGAGACCTGCGAACTAATTACCCTCTATCGGACTAGACGCAGACATACAAATGAAACAAACACATATAAAAAGGGACAATAGATTTATTGAACTTACATACTTAGTTGTACAGCAACGGGCCACTTCTATGATAAATAACGGTGGCCAAAATAATTTCGTACTAATCGTTTCAGAGCTGGATAGAGATTCAAATTAAAAAGGCACATTTACCCCACTCCCAAACGCAGTTCTTTCGTCCTGCGCCCTAGGGACTGCCTGCCATTGGCTCACGTGCCCCAAGGACGCGAATCCTCGTCCAATAATCTCTTAAAGATTTTTTAGATGATTCAGGAGTTCACACAGTTTTTTGCCTTTTAAACTTCCTTGGAAATTTTATGCATTGCATTTTTTTTGCTACAATTATCTTAGCGAAATTCGAACGACTAGCGCCGTTGTCTGACTGAAGCTAGAAATGCAATTTCTCTTTTTGCTGATTAAGGACTTTTCATTTTTGCGACTAGATTTAGCTTAATTATAAGAAATCGGAATTATCTTTAGAAAGGAACTTTATTTTGGTATTTCAAATACGTCGTGTTTTACTCCCGGTACACTCTAACAAAAACTCTAAGCTAAGACTCTATGCTAAAACTCTAAACTCTTAACTATTGCTAAACTAAACTTCAACTCTAACAAAAACTCTAAGCTAAGACTCTAAGCTAAAACTCTAAACTATTAGCTAAACTAAACTAGAACTTCAACAAAACCTCTAAGCTATGACTCTCAGCTAAAAACTCTAAGCTCTTAACTAAAACTAAAATAAACTAGAACTCTAACATAAAACTCTAAGCTTAGACTCTAAGCTAAAATTCTAAACTCTTAACTAAAACTAAACTAGAACTCTAACAAAAACTCTGGCTAAAACTCTAAACTTTTAACTAAAACTAAACTAGAACTCTAACTGAAACTCAAAGGTAAAAAAAATAAAACTCTTAACTAAAATTAAACTAAACTAGAACTCTAACAAAAAACTCTAAGCTAAGACTCTAAGGTAAAACACTAAACTCTTAACTAAAACTAAACTAGAACTCTAACTGAAAGTCTAAGGTAAAACACCAAACTCTTAACTAAAACTAAACTAGAACTCTAATTGAAACTCAAAGGTAAAAAAAATAAAACTCTTAACTAAAATTAAACTAAACTAGAACTCTAACAAAAAAACTCTAAGCTAAAACTCTAAACTCTTAAATAAAATTAAACTAAACTAGAACTCTAACAAAAACTCTAAGCTATTAATTAAAACTAAAACTAAACTAGAACTTCAACAAAAACTCTAAGCTGAGACTCTAAGCTAAAAACTCTAAACTCTTAACTAAAACTAAACTAAACTAGAACTCTAACTGAAACTCAAATGTAAAACTCTAAACTATTAACTAAAACTAAAATAAACTAGGACTCTAACAAAAACTCTGAGCTAAGACTCTAAGCTAAAATTCTAAACTCTTAACTAAAACTAAAATAAACTAAAACTCAAATAAAAACTCTAAGCTAAGACTCTAAGGTAAAACACCAAACTCTTAACTAAAACTAAACTAAAACTCTAACTGAAACTCAAAGGAAGAAAATCAAACTCTTAACTAAAATTAAACTAAACTAGAACTCTAACAAAAAAAACTCTAAGCTAAGACTAAGCTAAAACTCTAAACTCTAAAATAAAATTAAACTAAACTAGAACTCTAACAAAAACTCTAAGCTAAGACTCTAAGCTAAAACTCTAAACTATTAACTAAAACTAAACTAAACTAGAACTTCAACAAAAACTCTAAGCTAAGACTCTAAGCTAAAAACTCTAAACTAAAACTCTAAGCTAAGACTCTAAGGTAAAACTCTAAACTCTTAACTAAAACTAAACTACACAACAACTCTAACTTAAACTCTAAGCTAAGACTCTAAGCTAAAACTCTAAACTATTAACTAAAACTAAACTAAACTAGAACTTCAACAAAAACTCTAAGCTAAGACTCTAAGCTAAGACTCTAAGCTAAAAACTCTAAACTAAAACTCTAAGCTAAGACTCTAAACTCTTAACTAAAACTAAACTACACAACAACTCTAACTTAAACTCTAAGTTAAGACTCTAAGCTAAAACTACAAACTCTTAACTAAAACTAAACCAAACTAAAACTCTAACTGAAACTCAAAGGTAAAACATCAAACTCTTAACTAAAATTAAACTAAACTAGAACTTCAAGAAAAACTCTAAGTTATGACTCTAAGCTAAAACACTCTATACTTTTAACTAAAACTAAACCAAGGGCTGGGTGGTCCTTTGGGAGCCCGGGGAGAGCCTTTGTGGGTCTGGAGGCCCTTGAGGACCGATTGGTCCTTTGGGAGCCCGGTGGATATTTGAGGACCAGGGGGAGGGCCTTTGGGGGTCCGGAGGGGCCCTTTGGGAGCCTGTGGGGACCTTTGGGGACCAAAGGGAGGGTCTTTGGGGGTCCGGGGCGCCAGTTGGGAGCCTGGGGGACATTTGGGGACCGGGTGATGGCCTTTGGGACCCCAGTGGTCTTTTGGGAGCTCGATGGGCCTTTGAGGACCAGAGGAGGGCCTTTGAGGGTCTGAGGAGAGCGTTTGGGGGGCTGGGGCTCTTTGGGAGCTTGGGGGGCCTTTGAGTACCGGGGGCTTCCTTCGGGGTTGGGGTGGGGGATCGGAACCCTTTGGGGTTGGGGTAGAGGACCTCACAACACTGTTCAAATGGAACTTGTGTATTATAAGGACCACAGAGTTTCACCCTCAAATTCTCTTCTAAAACCTTTCCTAAAATCTTCTTTCAAAATGTCTCTAACTGTTTCATCGAAATAGTTCCATAAATTAGCTAAAACGGTTTCGCCAAAATTATCCCCAAACGGAATTTCAGCATGTTCCATTTGTTTGGCATCCCTGCGCTGGCTTATTTCAATTATTTGGAAACCTTTTTGCGCGCTAGGATCAAAACATCTGCCTCGGAAACGATTCTCTTGTTATAAGTCCAAATTAATTTCCCTTTCGTGAATCAATTCTCTTTAGAACAACAAATTAATTCCCCTTTCGTGTCAATCAATCAATCATGACATCATGTGTGATCTAACTGTTTCTCGGAGACAATTCTCTTTGGAAATGCAAAGACATTAATTAACTTGACGTCATCTGCCAGACATTAATTAACTGTTTCCCGGGAACTCGTAACATTTGGCTCGGAAACAACAATAACAAATACTATTTCTGGATCATAACATCTGCCTCGAACAGGAAGGAAGTGTCATTAACTGTTTCCCGGGAACTCGTAACATTTGGCTCGGAAACAACAATAACAAATACTATTTCTGGATCATAACATCTGCCTCGAACAACAACAGGAAGGAAGTGTCATTAACTGTTTCCCGGAACCTCATAACATCTGGCTCGAATAACAACAACAAATACTATTTCTGGATCATAACATCTGCCTCGAACAGGAAGGAAGTGTCATTAACTTTGCCTCGAACAACAACAACATTGATCCCATTAACCACGTGTTCCCTCTAATGACTCTGTACAAAACAACAACAAAAACATTGACCCCATTAACCACGTGTTCTCTGTAATGACTCTGTACAAAACAACAACAACATTGACCTTGACATTCGTTGAGAGCGTGCCAAAAACACACCTGGAGAAAGAGGTCATTGACCCTGTCCTCATTAAACTATGTAAAAAAAGTTGTAGGTGGCAGCAGGGGTGGGTGACACGAGTATAAGATAGCTCTCTACTCATAATTCAGCATTTAGAATCATTAGCGGCAAAGAGCTTATTCATTTACAATCGACAATATATCAGGTCGACAAGGAGGTGTGTTTAAAGTAAGTTGCGCCTACTAGCCTATTTACATCTTGTAAAATTTTGACTTTTTACTGGTTTATAATGGGTTATTCCAGCAATGTTGTCAGTTATTAATGACTTTTCTACGAATTTAGTATGGCGGCACCGATTCTTCTGTGTCAATATAATTTTTTATCCGCTTGTAAACAAAGAGTATATGGCAAGTAAGAAGAAGAACAGGGGCATTCAAACAAATTATTTCGTATACAGC
Source organism: Artemia sinica (assembly GCA_027921565.1). Classification (NCBI taxonomy): domain Eukaryota; kingdom Metazoa; phylum Arthropoda; class Branchiopoda; order Anostraca; family Artemiidae; genus Artemia; species Artemia sinica. Next base: position 45,583,020 of record CM051267.1, read on the forward strand.
AAGACAGCATTGAAAAAGGGAAAGTTTTTAAACGAAAACATTAAAAAAAAATGTAAAATCTAAAGGCAATAGAAGGAAAAAAATCAAACCAATGTCTATAAAAACTACTCCATGCAATAGGATTCAGATGCAAATGAATCCTCGATTAACTTAGCCCCATTTAACTCAACCCACGTTTAATTCAACTCTTTTTCAACACTAATTTAATTCAATTCTTTTTTAACCCTCGTTTAATTCAAACCCCATTTAACTCATCATCCATCCAGTTAACCTTATTCAACTCAACCCTCGTTCAACTTAACCTCCTGCAATTCAACCCTCATTTAACTCAACCCCATTTGGGTTATCGAGAAAGCCCGCGAGTTCCAGCGTGCACCATATATTGCATTTGTTGACTTTAAAGCAGCTTTCGACTCGATAGACCGTGAGTCCCTTTGGCTGATACTAAAACGAACGGGACTCCCTGATAAATATTGCCGCCTGTTCAAGGCGCTCTACACTGGTACAAAAAGCTCCGTTCAGGTTAATGGTCGTCGAAGCCCACTATTCAAGATAGATACTGGTATAAGGCTAGGCTGTGTTGCTGCTTCTGAACTTTTCAACGCGGTGATTGATTATGTCATGGATCGAACCATGAATTGGCTCTAATCCGGACTGAAATATGGCGATAGAGTCCTAGCCAATTGCGACTTTGCTGATGATATTGCCCTGATATGCACCTATGCAGTTGAACTCGAGGCAGCTCTCAATACACTGTCGGAAGAGGCCCTGAAAGTGGGACTACATATTAGCTGGCACAAAACAAAAATAATGATCATCGACCCGGCAGGAAATTCCGCCAACTCCCCATCATTCAACGTTTTAGGGCACACTATCGAAATTGTCAAGTCTTTTACTTACTTTGGATCTGTCGTCTCGGATAACAGTTCAGTTGAAATGGAAATCCAGTCGCGCATCGCCAAAGCTGCGTCTATTATGGCTCGATTATGCCGTTCCTTGTGGTCAAAGCCCAATATTAGCCGAAAAAACGAAAATTTGCATCTACGACACGACGACTTGCGTTACGGTCGTGTTGTAGATCCACATTTTCTTGTGTAGTCTTGTGTAGGATTAGTAGTCTTGTGTAGGGCTACGAAACGTTCTTATATTCAACGCATAGAGAGAAACGAATACTAAAATCCAATGTGATGGATTCCGAAAATTCCCATTCTCTAACGTAAGCTACCTAATGTAAAAATACAAAACGGTCTTTAATTTATGAACTAAAAAGTATTCGCCAATCAGGAATGAGGTTACATTCTTGCAGCCTTAGGTAAACCAATGTCAAAACACTTTAACGTATGTTAAATATACGTTACTGTCTCTACACTGCTTCAGTCTTAATGTTTTAGCGTTAGACGACAATTTTATTATTATTCGATAGCTTGGATTCAGTTCATTCCAATTACCTAATTAAATTCCAAAAATTTACTTGTATTTTTCTAAATTGAATAATATACAGAACGTATTTCAAAAAGAGATAGGGAAGCACAAAATATTTCTATTTTTACAGAAGTTTAGATCATTCTATGTACAATTTTTAAGTAATATCAATATCATAAATCTGGCTTGGTGAATTGTCATAGCTATAGGATTGTCACAAAACTACGTGTCCTACGGGAATATGAACCTCAAAACCTGTTGAGAACTTTCAATAATAGGTAGCGTGCATGTATTCGAATCTTACAACCATGGACTGACCTAACTCAGAACTAGAACAAATACAATAGACTATTTTTTGTTATAACTCTTCTTCTAGCAAGAACAATTTCGCCTGAAAGAAAAAAAAAACACTCTACCCAGTAGATATTATAGAAACGAAGTATAGTATTATAATACAACACGATATATTTTTACAACATAAAAAATTGTTTAATATAATATATTTGAATCAAGACGATACATATTAAAGATAAACTATACTAAAACACAAAATGAAGCTATCGTTCAAAATAAAGGTTTAGGACATAATGTTGATCTGATGTACCAAAACGATAAAAGTAGCTCAAACATTCCAAAGAAATCTTCTTGACATCTAACTCTTTTTTGTGAAACTCAAAAACTGAAAAAAATTGATTACTCATTATTATTTCTGTATCTTAAATTGTTGTTGGTATAGATTACTCAGGGTACCCTATACACATCATGGGTGGTATTTATTCTTTTTGTTTATGTTCAATTTTTTATATTTTTTCATTGGTTCTTTCTTCAAAATTATTAGGGTTTTAGAGTGGTGACGCATTTTCGTCAGTTGATCATTTTTGTCAGTCGTTAGTCGAACAGTCAAAATAAATAAGCAAAACTGACAACTTAAATTTGACAACACTTTTCATCCAAAAAAATTCAAACAATAACAATTTTTTGTTTCCCAATGGCGACACCTTCAAAGGAAATGTACACATTCTTAAGCAATTAATTACCGTATGTTTTTGTAGAGGAATTGGAGATTTTAACTTCTGCGCTGCGGTGCGCACCGGAAGATATGGATCCGTTTTCTCATAAATTTAAATGAAACGGATAAAAATGAAAAAAGTAAACGAAAATAGGTATCCTTTTAAAAATGTTCCTAAATTGGTTGTCATCAATATTTATATCAATATATTTAATTGTTTCTTTCAGAAAACTTGATGATTGTTTTGTTTTAATTTTTCGCTATAATAAAAAAAAACTGCAAAAATAATAAGTGAATCAAAAGTAACATTTTCAGACTTCGAACCAGAAGGTCGCAAACTAGATACAGATTCAATGTCAGAAGGGACGTCGTAAGACATTTTCCAGATAAAAGTTCTATGAAATACCAAAAGTACATTTTGTCTATCTGTTTTGAAAGATCAGTTAGTCCAACTGACTTTTTTCAAAAACATCAATTTGATTCATTCAAGTCAGTGTTCTTTTACGTCCATTTCTCGTAAAAACAGTCGCAGATCCAGGGAGCAAGGGGCCCCCCTCCCCTAGTGTCGTCTAAAGTAGTGTAATTTACTTAATTAACCCAAGTTTGCGTTAATTAAACTTGCTGCTAACGCAAGTTTATCGGATCAACCTATTTTGCCCTCCCCCTAAAATCTATTTTTATCGGATCAACCTATTTTGACCCCCCCCCCCTAAAAAAAAATCCTGGCTCCGCCCCTGCGTGAAAAGCTTTGAAATTGGTCAGAACAGCAAAAAGAGAAAAATCGTGTGAAAACTTGAAGGAAACGAGGTTATAACTTTGGCAGTACAAATATTTAAGGGAGATAGGTCTGAGGGATCCCCTCCACCATATGTGCCTTCAGTAAAAACAAAGAGGGGCCAAGGGGTGTGCCATTGTCTGAAATAAGTATAGTTATGGTAGTTATCTTAGCAGGGGAATTTATACCCAACAGGAAGCTTCTAAAGTTTATGATTAGTTCTTAAACTTTTCTCAGAAACAATCACGCTTTTTATATAATTGTTGTTTGTAAGAATTTTGTAAGAATTGTCAAGATCAAGTCAAATTAGTCAAAATTAGTCATTGTCAAAATTATCATTTGTGCGAATTTCGTCAAAATGTAATCAATACAGTCAAAATGCAATCAAAATTAGAATTGTCAAAACAAGTCAAATTGGTCAAATTTTCAAAATTAATCAAAAATCAAGAAAAAACAGTGAAGAGGATGACAAGTATACAAGAAAAATCAAAAGTAAGGGTATGCTTTAAACAACAGCCCTTGATTAAGCCCTAAGAAGATTAATAGGAATCCGCTCATAGATTAAGAAGATGATCTGAACACCGTCGTTGAAAAGCGCTACATAAAAGATAGTATAGATGGCGCTAATGATCACTTTTTCTGAAATGTTTTGTTTAAGTGCAATTCATGTCGAAAACGATATTTGGTGGCCCTTACCTTACAAACTTAATAGTGATCAACTGAAGTATACATGTACCCAGGCATGTGCGCCCCATCTACCCCAACAGGTTGCTGGTGCACACATGAGCATTAGGGGGTTACATTAAATGCGGCCTTTATACGTTGTAACGGACCCCCCCCCCGCTTCTAGAAAACTCTTTATCGCCGATCAAAGTTATTCGTATGTAACTGAATTGAAAGTGAATTTATTCTTGGGATCTCTTTTTAATGCACATTCGAAATTACACTTGCCAATACAATAAAATGAATAGTGAGTAAAAATACGGCTTTCACTTCCTAATGTCTCTTAACTCGAGATTTATACCCCACCCTTCAACACTCAGCCCACTTTAGTGAATGGTCCAATTTATTTTTTAACAAAGTCTTTTGATTTGGAATGAGTACACAGATTTATGTTGCTTTGAAAATGTTTCGTAATTAATTTTTGTCTTGCCTGTAAAGACTGGTAAAAATGGAACCTTTTAAATTTTCAACAAAAATCTTATCAAACAATAATCAATAATCATAGTCAAAATTTTTATTCAAAACACAAATTAAACAACAAAAAGCCTTACTATTATCAAATTATCAATTATTATAAAAAAAAACAATATCTAAGTAATTTCTATGTTAAGGAGCTTGGTAATTTACCTTAATTCATTGTCACTTTTAAAGCTTATCAAAGAGTCTGGCTTAGTCAACAAGATTCGGCATCTAAACCAGCTACATTAAGAACCCAATTCTTACTTCATCATTGTCAAAGAAGCTTTATTTCATTGATTTTTGTGCTAAACATCAGTTTGACTGCACCTCCTCCCATAATACTTTTTAAACAACCCTAGGTAAATACTAAGTTTTCTGGTTTTGTTGTCGAAAAAACTGCTCGTCAATAACAACGTCAGAACTATTTTCGAGCTGTCTCAATTTACTGTAAAATTTTAAAATGTATAATATGCTGTCTTTTAAATTGCTGCAATTGGACTGCTCATTCAACCACTAAAGACACCATTGGTTGCTGCTTGTTCGTTAAGCTGCAAAGTTGAAGTTTGAATAATTTAATTAAGTAATTCAAAATCTTAAAATAATTGAGAATAGTTAAAGAAATTTGAATATGAAAATTGATAATTATAAAGTTTTACTGTTGAACTTAAGGAAATTGTTGAGATCGACTATTATACTGGGCAGCTTCGGAATTGTGCAATGAATATTATCATTTTTGATTGGATTATCTTAATTTTTCAATGATTTGATTTTTTTTCCTAACGAACAAAAACAACCTGGCAATACCCTTCTATTAGCTTGGGGTGTATTTACGATTTTTCTGAGGAAAAATCTGAGCAAAATAAAAAAATTCATTAATAAATCATTATTATTCATTGCCTTATGTGTAAGGTTTTCCCTTTTGACTGTCTGAGTAAGTTGCGCAGAAACTGTTTCAAAAGTTGAGCCAGAAAATTTTTTATGCAAAACATAAAAACCAAATACTAGTTTTGATTTAGTATTTTTATTCCTTGTGAATTGTTAGCAGTTATTATATTTTGCTCAGACATTTAGTAAGCATTTCATAATTTTTTTTATATTTAACTAATTAAATAATTTGAAACCAAGAAACATTTTTAAAATTTCATCTTCAACTTTAAATATATTAACCAAAATACACGTTCAATTTAAGTAAAAATTGTTCAATTAAAAATCGCTGTTTGGCAGACATAGCTTGTTCCATTTGAAAATTTATTCGCAAATTTCTGAGTAAAATAAACAAACAAAAATGCAGCTATTCTAAACTGTTTTTATTCGCCACACCAGATCAGCAATCATGCGCGACAAGGCTGATGTTATTCTTAAAATTATGTACATGGGTAGTATAATTAATATGCAAAAGTTTGATTAAAATATCCTCTTAGACGCTTCCTTAATTCAGACAGGGTTGAACTTTCACTGCAACACGTTCAATATTTTCAAATCAGCCACCAAATCTTGTTAAAATTAGAAATGATCATCAAGTTATCATGGTTGCAGCAGTAGCTGTAATGTAGTAAATAGCGAACAGTAGTCTATCTGCGTTTGAGTTCTTGGTTTTCACTAGTTATTACCGAAGGGTTGTAATGTCATATTCTAGTTTCTTAGACTAAATATCTTCGCGGTTGACCTTTATTCCCCCCCCCCCTTAACTGTCGGAAAATCTGAATGTTTGTGTCTAGTTATTCTATGACTATAAAAAAATCAATTCTGAATCTCATATATGCTTTTACCAAGGACATTAAATCTTGTATAGACTTCTACCAAGGACATTAAATCTTTCCCCATATGTAAAAAAAACAAGTTTGCGACTAATTGATGAATTTTAGATATTAAAGTTATGGTTATATAACTTAACTCGATTTTATAAGCAAAATCGAGCGTAACAATTAATTAATCTGCATTGAAGATGCCTCGTTTGACACGGTTAGACTATATGATGTAAGAAGTATTGTTTTGAATCCTCTCCACGTGAGTGATAAGTGCCGATTCCAGTGAGTGTTGAGTGATATGTAGAAAGGTAATTATTGTTCTAAAATCAACAGCTTGCACGATTTCATAAATAAATAACCGTTAGGTTAGTATATTTGAGGGCTTTGAAAGGTTTAAAAGTCAGTAAAAGCTGAAATATAGAGCAAGATAAAAAAAAAATAGTGGATGGTTCTTCAAGTGTATGCCCTCCAACGTTTGATGTAAGTTCAAATAATGTCTTTTCAGTGTGTTTTCCAAAGGAAAATATTCAAAATACAATGAAAACATGTCCCCCCAGAAATTTTGAGTTTGGGGAAGGGGAGATTTTAAATTGCTATTATATTTGCTTTTTTTTGCACTTTTTGTCTCTAAAATGTGAATTCAGCCCTTCTGGGTCTGCGGTAGCTAGTACGGCCACACAGAATTTGCTTTTTATTCCAATTGCAAATATTTAAAATGAATTAGTTTAATAGTTTTACATCAACGGTTAGCTGTATGAGAAAGTTTTTGAAGGAAAACACTATCGGTCCTACAAATTACGTAGCATAATCAAGTTTACTATGCTTGAAAAGTCTAAAGACTAGAAAGAATGTTTGCTGTTCGAATCGAACCAGTACTCAAATCGAATTAAACTGATAAGAGAGGGTATATTCAAACAGATATTTATGGTATGATTTGAAAAAGGTAAAACATCAAATTAAAAAATAAGTTTTCAGTTGGAACTAAGAAGCAACACTAAAACTGAAGACGAAGAAAAATTATTCTGTATATGAAAAGGGAAATTACGTACAGGCTTTTACCAAGGACATTAAATCTTGTATAGACTTCTACCAAGTACATTAAATCTCTCCTTATATGTAAAAAAAAAACAAGTTTGCGACTAATTGATGAATTTTAGACATTAAAGTTATGGTTATATTGAAAAATATTGAGTAATTCTGTTTATTACATTTATAAGAAACGTAAAAGTTTAAAAATTAACAATCTGTCGATTCTTAAAGACGATTGCAACTTCAAAGAAAGCTATATTTTCTAAGGTAACTCGGGATCAATTATATAAACCTTGTTTGTCTCTCATTTGTTTAATTTGGTGTTCAATCTCAAATCTAGGGAAAAGAAGGGGTAATTAATTTTGGAGGGAGGTGGGAGGACTCATCGACTCAGCAAAAAATAATGTTTATATGAAAGGAGCATGAAATTACAGGAAAATACAGAAAATCTCTTCAAGGCTGAGTTTATTATGTTTGAAGGATGTATGCAAGAAATTGTGAAAATTAGAAATGATCATCAAGTTATCGTGGTTGCAGCAGTAGCTGCAATGTAGTAAATAGCGAACAGTAGTCCATCTGCGTTTGAGTTCTTGGTTTTCACTAGTTATTACCGAAGGGTTGTAATGTCATATTCTAGTTTCTTAGACTAAATATCTTCGCGGTTGACCTTTATTCCCCCCCCCCTTAACTGTTGGAAAATCTGAATGTTTGTGTCTAGTTATTCTATGACTATAAAAAAATCAATTCTGAATCTCATATATGCTTTTACCAACGACATTAAATCTTGTATAGACTTCTACCAAGGACATTAAATCTCTCCCCATATGTAAAAAAAAACAAGTTTGCGACTAATTGATGAATTTTAGACATTAAAGTTATGGTTATATTGAAAAATATTGAGTAATTCTGTTTATTACATTTATAAGAAACGTAAAAGTTTAAACATTAACAATCTGTTGATTCTTAAAGACGATTGCAACTTCAAAGAAGGCTATATTTTCTAAGGTAACTCGGGATCAATTATTTTAACCTTGTTTGTCTCTCATTTGTTTAATTTGGTGTTCAATCCCAAATCTAGGGCAAAGAAGGGGTAATTAATTTTGGAGGGAGGTGGGAGGACTCATCGACTCAGCAAAAAAATAATGTTTATGTCAAAGGAGCATGAAATTATAGGAAAATACAGAAAATTTCTTCAAGGCTGAGTTTATTATGTTTGAATGATGTATGCAAGAAATTGTTAAAATTAGAAATGATCATCAAGTTATCTTGGTTGCAGCAGTAGCTGCAATGTAGTAAATAGCGAACAGTAGTCCATCTGCGTTTGAGTTCTTGGTTTTCGCTAGTTATTAGCGAAGGGTTGTAACGTCATATTCTAGTTTCTTCGACTAAATATCTTCGCAGTTGACCTTTACTCCCCCCCCCCTTAACTGTGGGAAAATCTGAATGTTTGTGTCTAGTTATTCTATGACTATAAAAATATCAATTCTGAATCTCATATATGCTTTTACCAAGGACATTAAATCTTGTATAGACTTCTATCAAGGACATTAAATCTCTCCCCAAATGTAAAAAAAAAACAATTTTGCGACTAATTGATGAATTTTAGACATGAAAGTTATGGTTATATTGAAAAATATTAAGTAATTCTGTTTATTACATTTATAAGAAACGTAAAAGTTTAAACATTAACAATCTGTCGATTCTTAAAGACGATTGCAACTTCAAAGAAAGCTATATTTTCTAAGATAACTCGGGATGAATTATTTTAACCGTGTTTGTCTCTCATTTGTTTAATTTGGTGTTCAATCCCAAATCTAGGGCAAAGAAGGGGTAATTAATTTTGGAGGGAGGTGGGAGGACTCATCGACTCAGAAAAAAAAATGTTTATGTGAAAGGAGCATGAAATTATAGGAAAATACAGAAAATCTCTTCAAGGCTGAGTTTATTATGTTTGAAGGACGTATGCAAGAAATTGTTAAAATTAGAAATGATCATCAAGTTATCATGGTTGCAGCGGATTCCTACTAATCTTCTTAGGGTTTAATCAAGGGCTGTTGTTTAAAGTATACCCTTACTTTTGATTTTTCTTGTATACTTGTCATCCTCTTCACTGTTTTTTTTTCTTGATTTTTGATTAATTTTGAAAATTTGACCAATTTGACTTGTTTTGACAATTCTAATTTTGATTACATTTTCACTGTATTGATTACATTTTGACAAAATTCGCACAAATGATAATTTTGACAATGACTAATTTTGACTAATTTGACTTGATCTTGACAATTCTTACAAAATTCTTACAAACAAAGCGTGATTGTTTCTGAGAAAAGTTTAAGAACTAATCATAAACTTTAGAAGCTTCCTGTTGGGTATAAATTCCCCTGCTAAGATAACTACCATAACTATACTTATTTCAGACAATGGCACACCCCTTGGCCCCTCTTTGTTTTTACTGAAGGCATATATGGTGGAGGGATCCCTCAGACCTACCTCCCTTAAATATTTGTACTGCCAGAAGTTATAACCTCGTTTCCTTCAAGTTTTCACACGATTTTTCTCTTTTTGCTGTTCTGACCAATTTCAAAGCTTTTCACGCAGGGGCGGATCCAGGATTTTTTTAGGGGGGGGGGGGGGGTCAAAATAGGTTGATCCGATAAAAATAGATTTTAGGGGGGGGGGCAAAATAGGTTGATCCGATAAACTTGCGTTAGCAGCAAGTTTAATTAACGCAAACTTGGGTTAATTAAGTAAATTACACTACTTTAGACTACGCTAGGGGAGGGGGGGGGGCGTGGCGCCCCCTTGCTCCCTGGATCTGCGACTGTTTTTACGAGAAATGGACGTAAAAGAACACTGACTTGAATCTGACTTGAATCTGACTTGAATCCCTTCTGACATTGAATCTGTATCTAGTTTGCGACCTTCTGGTTCGAAGTCTGAAAATGTTACTTTTGATTTACTTATTATTTTTGCAGTTTTTTTTTACTATAGCGAAAAATTAAAACAAAAAAATCATCAAGTTTTCTGAAAGAAACAATTAAATATATTGATATAAATATTGATGACAACCAATTTAGGAACACTTTTAAAAGGATACCTATTTTCGTTTACTTTTTTTCATTTTTATCCGTTTCATTTAAATTTATAAGAAAATGGATCCATATCTTCCGGTGCGCACCGCAGCGCAGAAGTTAAAATCTCCAATTCCTCTACAAAAACATACGGTAATTAATTGCTTAAGAATGTGTACATTTCCTTTGAAGGTGTCGTCATTGGGAAACAAAAAATTGTTATTGTTTGAATTTTTTTGGATGAAAAGTGTTGTCAAATTAAAGTTGTCAGTTTTGCTTATTTATTTTGACTGTTCAACTAACGACTGACAAAAATGATCAACTGACGAAAATGCGTCACCACTCTAAAACCCTAATAATTTTGAAGAAAGAACCAATGAAAAATTATAAAAAATTGAACATAAACAAAAAGAATAAATACCACCCATGATGTGTATAGGGTACCCTGAGTAATCTATACCAACAACAATTTAAGATACAGAAATAATAATGAGTAATCAATTTTTTCAGTTTTTGAGTTTCACAAAAAAGAGTTAGATGTCAAGAAGATTTCTTTGGAGTTGTTTGAGCTACTTTTATCGTTTTGGTACATCAGATCAACATTATGTCCTGAACCTTTATTTTGAACGATAGCTTCATTTTGTGTTTTAGTATAGTTTATCTTTAATATGTATCGTCTTGATTCAAATATATTATATTAAACAATTTTTTATGTTGTAAAAATATATCGTGTTGTATTATAATACTATACTTTGTTTCTATAATATCTACTGGGTAGAGTGTTTTTTTTTTCTTTCAGGCGAAATTGGACTTGCTAGAAGAAGAGCTATAACAAAAAATAGTCTATTGTATTTGTTCTAGTTCCGAGTTAGGTCAGTCCATGGTTGTAAGATTCGAATACATGCACGCTACCTATTATTGAAAGTTCTCAACAGGTTTTGAGGTTCATATTCCCGTAGGACACGTAGTTTTGTGACAATCCTATAGCTATGACAATTCACCAAGCCAGATTTATGATATTGATATTACTTAAAAATTGTACATAGAATGATCTAAACTTCTGTAAAAATAGAAATATTTTGTGTTTCTCTATCTCTTTTTGAAATACGTTCTGTATATTATTCAATTTAGAAAAATACAAGTAAATTTTTGGAATTTAATTAGGTAATTGGAATGAACTGAATCCAAGCTATCGAATAATAATAGAATTGTCGCCTAACGCTAAAACATTAAGACTGAAGCAGTGTAGAGAGAGTAACGTATATTTAACATACGTTAAAGTGTTTTGACATTGGTTTACCTAAGGCTGCAAGAATGTAACCTCATTCCTGATTGGCGAATACTTTTTAGTTCATAAATTAAAGACCGTTTTGTATTTTTACATTAGGTAGCTTACGTTAGAGAATGGGAATTTTCGGAATCCATCACATTGGATTTTGGTATTCGTTTTTCTCTATACGTTGAATATAAGAACGTTTCGTAGCCCTACACAAGACTACTAATCCTACACAAGACTACACAAGAAAATGTGGATCTACAACACGACCGTAACGCAAGTCGTCGTGTCGTAGATGCAAATTTTCGTTTTTCGGCTAATATTGGGCTTTGACCACAAGGAACGGCATAATCGAGCCATAATAGACGCAGCTTTGGCGATGCGCGACTGGATTTCCATTTCAACAGAACTGTTATCCGAGACGACAGATCCAAAGTAAGTAAAAGACTTGACAATTTCGATAGTGTGCCCTAAAACGTTGAATGATGGGGAGTTGGTGGAATTTCCTGCCGGGTCGATGATCATTATTTTTGTTTTGTGCCAGCTAATATGTAGTCCCACTTTCAGGGCCTCTTCCGACAGTGTATTGAGAGCTGCCTCGAGTTCAACTGCATTGGTGCATATCAGGGCAATATCATCAGCAAAGTCGCAATTGGTTAGGACTCTGTCGCCATATTTCAGTCCGGATTGGAGCCAATTCATGGTTCGATCCATGACATAATCAATCACCGCGTTGAAAAGTTCAGGAGCAGCAACACAGCCTAGCCTTATACCAGTATCTATCTCGAATAGTGGGCTTCGGCGACCATTAACCTGAACGGAGCTTTTTGTACCAGTGTAGAGCGCCTTGAACAGGTGGCAATATTTATCAGGGAGTCCCGTTCGTTTTAGTATCAGCCAAAGGGACTCACGGTCTATCGAGTCGGAAGCTGCTTTAAAGTCAACAAATGCAATATATGGTGCACGCTGGAACTCGCGGGCTTTCTCGATAACCCAAATGGGGTTGAGTTAAATGACGGTTGAATTGCAGGGGGTTAAGTTGAACGAGGGTTGAGTTGAATAAGGTTAACTGGATGGATGATGAGTTAAATGGGGTATGAATTAAACGAGGGTTAAAAAAGAATTGAATTAAATTAGTGTTGAAAAAGAGTTGAATTAAACGTGGGTTGAGTTAAATGGGGCTAAGTTAATCGAGGATTCATTTGCATCTGAACCCTATTGCATGGAGTAGTTTTTATAGACATTGGTTTGATTTTTTTCCTTCTATTGCCTTTAGATTTTACATTTTTTTTTTTAATGTTTTCGTTTAAAAACTTTCCCTTTTTCAATGCTGTCTTGCTGTATACGAAATAATTTGTTTGAATGCCCCTGTTCTTCTTCTTACTTGCCATATACTTTTTGTTTACAAGCGGATAAAAAATTATATTGACACAGAAGAATCGGTGCCGCCATACTAAATTCGTAGTAAAGTCATTAATAACTGACAACATTGCTGGAATAACCCATTATAAACCAGTAAAAAGTCAAAATTTTACAAGATGTAAATAGGCTAGTAGGCGCAACTTACTTTAAACACACCTCCTTGTCGACCTGATATATTGTCGATTGTAAATGAATAAGCTCTTTGCCGCTAATGATTCTAAATGCTGAATTATGAGTTAATAGTGGACTTACATTTTTGTTCTGATGGGAAGAAACGATAAATAAGATAGAAAATTAGGCTTCGGAATATAATTACAAAGTCCTAAATTAGGCATAAACTACATCATTGATCCCAGATATTTGTAAACTATTCTAAAGAACATAATGCCAACAACTTAGAAAGAATTCACTTTATTGACATTATTCTTTTTTACGGGGGGGGGAGGGTTCGTTGCTTAGAAAATTACATTTAACTCCAAAATTTTGAAAGTGTATTCATGTGTACGAGCAATGAGGGGTTTTTTGGGCTTCTTCTAAGGAGGGGGGGGAGCTTTGAAAGAGTTAAAATTTTATGTCGAAAGACGACAATTCCTACTGTTTCTGCATTTTAGAAAAGGCCTATATGACGTATTTTGGAAAAAAAATGATGCTCCTCATTGATTATCTTGAGACCCAAATAAGAGATAGGAATGCCTTAAACCAGTCAGATGCATTTCTTTTACCAAGGTGGATTATAGATTCCGCTCTTGAAAAAAAAGTGTTATATAACGCCATTTCAAATGCTGCGACTGACTTTATAGGTTTTGCACAAGTAATGTGGTCCTTGGACATATCTTTAAAAGTGCCAAAGAAATCAAAACATAAACATTTTTTTTCCTCCCCAGACCTATCTTAGATCCATCCATGACTGAAAAGGTTTTTTTTCTAAGATTTTTCAAAGATTTTCTTTTGTTTTAAAATTACTCGTAATATTCATAAGTTTTTAAAACAGTACCACGTTTTCAACAGTGTTCCCATGTTGAATCATGGAAATAAATCAGCAAGACTAATTAATTAAATTTGATTATAGATTTTGTTTATAAAAATTCAAACATTAACACTTTCTTAATTCTCAAAGACGACTATACCTTCATTAGAAAGCTATACCTTTTTGAGCTGCTTGACGCTATATTTTTTTGGCTTATTTTATGGTGAATTTTCGCATGTGTTTTTCTCCTACGTTGGCCTACATGCTTTTCAGAAGGCATGTTGTGACTGGTGAAGGCAACATTGGCCCAAAAGCGTCGCCGTTTTTATTTATGGACACGTGGTTCCAATCGATTAGTCGAGTGAGCTAAAACTAATGAGCTTTGGAGTCTTTTGGTTAAATAACTTTATAAATGGCCGTTCAATTACTTCTACAAGCTTTCTTGAGAGCGGCTGGGAGATGCAGTTTAAAATTTCATGTATTGCGGGGGGGGGGGGCAACAGGATTTCAACTTTATGTTTACACGAACTTTTTGTTTTGCAGATACTTCTTTTAAAGTTTTTCTCTATATCAAATGGGATAGGTAAGACTATCCTACCTTGCGTCTTTGAGCTCGACTAAAATTTTTCCTTTCACAAATTCTTAAATACTAAGGGCCAACAGAAACGGCCAAAAAAGGGTTTCAGGCCACGCTTTCATTTCCCTTTCCTGTCTCCACAGATTTGTTTCATTATATACCTCTAAAAATCGCCAACAATTTATAACATTAACTTCAGAACCATTATTCTAGTCTAAACTTGAATCCAGGACTTGAGGCAGTGGATTGTCATTTGAAGTCACTGCTTCCAATTGGCATTGCAGATTTTAACCCAAATATAAAGAATTCATTACCAAAAAACGCATTTCAATCCTTCCGATCAAAAGTTGCATAAAACAATTTCTACTTGTGTATACTAGCCACGTACACAATTATGCTACAATTTAACCATGGTTGCTTAGTACTAGCGTATATATAAGAAAACAAATTTAAAGCTACCTTAGTTGCATCAGCTCTGAATGGATTTGAAACATGGGTGCTTCAAGAGGTCGAGGAAGATATGCTAGACGTTTTCCAGAGGAATTGTCTGAATTTGGTTATAGCCGGACTGACCGCTACATTAAAAAAAGTGGTTCGATCCCGCTTTACAGGGCTATAACGAAAAAAGATTAAAATGGCTAGATCACATTTTAAGGATGATAGACATCCAAAATCCGTGTTTTTTGGGGGGCATCCACCTGGAAACAAAAAGTAGGTCAACCCAGAATGGGGTGGACAGATGTCATAAAAGACAATAAACGGAAATTGGACAGGGTTGCCACCCGGCAAAAAAGAAATTACTACATTTTAGTGATTTTTTCATTGATTTAGTGATTTTCTTCAATAATCTAGTGACTTATGCGCTGATTTAGCGGTTTTTTTGTTCAGCAATACAGAAAAATCACTAGAAATAGTGAATAATCACTAGGATGACAACTCTTAAATTGGAGCTCTACGGGAAGGAGTAAACAGTAAGCCCTTTAGCAGATTGGGGTGAAGGAGGAATTTGCGCAACTGTCTTACCACAAGTGCCATTCAAGTGCCACAAAGAAAATGATTAAGCCCCAGTCAGGCTGTTTAATTGTGGGGAAACAATAAACCCCCTTGTTAGGCACATATGCAGGAGATTTTTTTTTTTTTATATAATAACAAAAAAAAATTGAATTTGAAGAAGAAGTGCCTGAAGTTCCAGAAACTTCAGTATATTTTAGGGGGGCAGTCGCCAAGAACCTCCCTGAGTACGTTCCTGACAGAAATCTACTATACCCTGTCCTTAGTCCAGAATAATAAAATAAAATCGTTCTATCATGTCAGTGACTATTTCTTTCGTCTTTTGACAGTATTACTTCAAACCACTTACAAAAGGCATCCCACTCACGCCATTGGGTTGACTATCATCGCTAAATTGTTTTTCCTAGAAATGACAAATTAATGTTTTAGGAAACCTTCTCATGCAAAATGGCTGAAAATTAACTACCGGCTATTAAATAACTGAAGTCAAACTTGGAAATTATTATTGCCAATAAATTTCACGGAAGTCGGAAATTTGAAAAAAAAAAACAACAGCTGTTCCAATACTCACGATAATGGCATGAAGTAACTTTTTGCAATGTAGAAAGGAAAGGCCTTTACAATAAGAGCCGCGTTTTCAGGCTCAGCGGGTTCGAACACTGGTTGTTCTCGTCTAGTTTCAAGTTTCTTGTTTTTCGTCTAGTTTTGTCTAGTTTCAGCGGGTTCGAAGCTTCAACCCCGTGTTTTATGCACTAGATGCACTGATGCACAACGCTTGATTGAACCCGTCTTTAAACAACCCGTGTTTAAAGACGGGTTGTTCACGGATCAGCGGGTTCGAACACGGGTTGTTCTCGTCTAGTGCATTAAGCGTTGTGCATCAGTGCATCTAGTGCTCGGGGGGGGGGATTAATCATAGCATGGTGAGATAAAGGTGATATGTTTCATATTGGAAATAAAAAATTAATGGAACCTGTAGAATAATTGCCCTGTCGTCGTTATCCTATTATAAAAGCGCACAGGGATAACAGGCTGGGAATAAGAAGTACAAGTAGCTACCTCCGTGGATTTGGTCTGGCACCGACCAAAAGCACCAATGGCGAATTTTTTTTTTGGGTGGGGGGGGAATAGATTTCTTACCGGCTGATTTGGGTAATATCGCTCTTAAAATTATTCAATTTTTGTTCTTTACCGGCTGAGAATGATCTTCTTTCTTTGATTTTGCGCCATATATTCCCATACCCATTTGCCGTAATAAAAACATTGAACCAGTAAAATAGTGACACTCGCGCCGCCATTTTACCGACTGAGATTTTTTATCAAACTGTCAAAAAAATTTGGGCGAGGGGCGTCCCCCTCTCCGTGCGTTACACCCCTTCCGACAAGTATAGTACACGATACCAGTTCACCCTTTGCGATAGAGAGCGCGCCCTCTAGGGGTATATTAGAAGATTTTACCGTCTGAAGAACCTTTACTTGTAGAATGTGGACTATGTTTTTAGGAACGAATGCAAAACCGTGTGATGTTACTCTACAACTGAGAAGCTCCATATCTGGATTTTTAATACCTGGATAATAAAACCAATACTTTGTGGGGATTAATGCCGTTTAGAACCACAGAGAACTATGTGTGCTGCACAGTTCAACCACGCGTGACACAGTTCCCCACGCCTGGTATAGTCCCCGGAATACTTGGCGCAGTTTCGTCACGCTTGGCCTACTTTCACCGCACTTGGCATGTCCCGCACGATGTACATGATTTCTTAATGTCGGGAATCCATAATTCATTGAATGTTCATTACACTATGAATGTCACAAATCATATGACTGTCACAATTTCCCAAATCTCAATACTACAACCCGCAATTTTTGCCACTCTGACAAAATTGCACTTCGCCCTAAACGGGAAGACTTCAGGACATTGACAGGAAAGCGTCAGGACATCGACGGGAAGGCGTCAGGACCACTACCGTCAGGATATCGACAAAAAATCCATCAGAACCATTAACCATCGGGACACTGACAGTCATAACATCGACACGTCAGGAAATCGACAGTCACAATCGCTACTCGTCAGAACGTCGACAGTCATAATATCAACGCGTCAGGACATCGACAAAATCCGTCATAACATCTGAAATTTTAAAACTTTAGTTTTTGGGGAAATTAGAGGGGAAAAGGTACCTGGGTTACTACTACTACTACTACTAACAACTCATCGCAGCACCAAGCCGCCTGAGGCCAACACAGCTACGCACGCTCCTCCTCCACCCCAATCTATTCAAAGCCTCCCTTTTTACACCCGCCCACGAAGTTCCTATTTCCTTTAAATCTTTCTTTATGACGTCCTCCCAACCCAGACGGGGACGACCTGCTTTCCGTTTAGCCCTAGATGGTTGGCCGAAAAGAACAATCTTCGGCAATCTGTCATCCCTCATCCGAACAACATGCCCTAACCACCTCAACCTTTCTTTCATTATAGACCTAGAAAGCGGTATTGAACCACATTTTTCGTATAGCCTATTGTTTGAAATACGGTCAGTCAGCCGGGTACCCAGAACAATCCTTAAGCAATTTCTCTGGAAAACATCTAGCAAATCTTCATCCGCTTTTCCGAGCGTCCATGCTTCAGAGCCATATTTGACCACTGTCATCACTGTAGCTTCTAAGATTCTAATCTTGGTTTGCAGACTTATCTTACTATTCTTCCAGACTTTTTTTAACTGTGAAAAAACACCCTGAGCCTTGGCTATTCTATTTTTAACATCTTCACTGCTCCCACCATCTTTACTAATAATATTAATATATGCTGTGCTTTACCTCCACCCCCCCCCTGATGTGCAGATATATAGCCAAAATTTGTTTATAAACTATTATATACTTATTACTATTATATAAACTTATAATTTTTTTGTCGATGTCCTGACGTGCCGATGTTATGACTGTCGACGTTCTGACGGCCAGTGATTGTGACTGTCGACGTTCTAACGGTTAGTGGTTCTGATGGATTTTCGTTGTCCACGAAATGACGTTTAGTACTTGTGATGTTTATATTAAATTGTAGCAACCCCCCCCCCCCCCCCGCGGCTCAAGTACGCGTACGAATTTCTCTGTAAGTGCCTGACTTAACTCCAGACTGAGCAGCTTTTAAATCGCCCCGTACTAATAATATTGTTCGAAGTTGATTTATAAGTTATAAAAGTATAGAGCCAAGTAAAATTACACGTATGCTCCTCTTAATTTTGAATGCTGCTTATGGTGTGTGTCAAATTTTAGGAATATGTAGAGATGCTGAATGAATTAACCTTCAGTCACTTCCTGTTGCTCTGACCTTTTTTTGCAAATAAGCTCGTACAATTCATTTGAGAGTGGTCATTTTCGAACCTGTCAATTTTCTGATATTGCAAAACGCCATCACGCTCTCTGTCTATGACCCATCAGATTTTTGACATAAATCTAATTTTAAAATAAATAAGATGCATACCATTTCCAAAAGTTCCTTATCCGTTACAACCTGGTTATCAAAAGTTCATGTATGAGTAAATTATGCTGATGGACCCAAATTCATATGGAACTTTTTCCAGAACACAGGAGGGAGGACACCCCTAACCGAAATGTAGTAATTTCTCACATTTCTGGGTTCTTCTTAATCAATTATCAGATGAACCTGTTTATTTCCCCCCCCCCCCCCTCCCGAAAAAAATCCTGTGTTGTTATTTGTACAGCTATTCAATTTCTACGCAGCAGAAACACTCGAGTAAAGAGAAAATTTTGTACCGTGTACCTACAAAAATTGTTTTTTTTTGGTACCATGATTAGAATATTGTTTATTAAAAAAAAAATTAAGATCTATAAAACTTTACTCAATTAAGATAAAAAATTCAGAAGCTTACGTGGTAATTTACTTCTGGGGGCACATTCTAGGAGAAGAACCAAAATCAAAGAAAAAACAAACCGCCAGGTCTATTATTTCTGACCTCTCTTGCACCCAGGGCAAAATACTAATTAGCCTCCCCCCTCCTGTCTCCCAAAGGTTTTCAGGCGGAATTAAAAAAATATTTATTAACAACATTTTTAATTATTAACAAGATTTGAATGCAAAATGTCACAAAAAAAACTGAACATTAATTGAATTTGGTCTTCTCACTTTCGCTTTCAAGGAATGGTGATGAAGATATGGGGAAAAGGAAAATCTCGGATTTAATTTTCTTACACTTACTGCCAACTATGCTCTCCACAAAAAAATGAAAAATGATTATAACCGTTAGACTATTTATTTCAATTTTTGCGCCTTGGGCAAGTGCCTCCTTTGTCACCCCTAAAACCAGCTCTCACAATAACCAAATAGGAATACATTTCACTAAGAATAAATTGCCTGTCCAGAAATTTTTTGCCAAGCTTTGTGATTAAATGAAGTAAAATAACGAACAGAGTTTCTTCTGATGAAAGTAAAGAGCATAAATTTAACTTAAAACGAATAAAAATTTTTGCTTCACATTTTATGTAATATAATCTGCTACATCTGCCAGTCAGTCCGCGATTTACGGGACATACTAGGGCGGTGGGAGGGAGAGTATACAAAAAGGACAGATACTAAAACTCAGGTTTAATATTTTCGGTCATAAGGATTATGGCAATATCCTTTAGATGCTTCCTAGATATGGCCCCAGAAAGGACCACATTGGTGTCACATGACACTTTTTGACGGCTTTATCAAGACAAATTTAGAAAATTACGTAGATATAAAATTAGCTTTTAAATGAGACCTTAAAGAGCTCTCTATGATATCTTGCTAATTTTGATAGTCATTAGACGATTTGTTAAAAATATTAAAGGGGCTCTGAGGGGGACCTTTTTGACGGCGTTATCAAGACAAATTTAGAAAATTACGTAGATATAAAATTAGCTTTTAAATGAGACCTTAAAGAGCTCTCTATGATATCTTGCTAATTTTGATAGTCATTAGACGATTTGTTAAAAATATTAAAGGGGCTCTGAGGGGGACATATACAAGAGGGGATATTGTTAGCCTCAGGTTTAGGGTTTTCAACCATTCAGAGTATGATGGTACATTTTTAATTCATCCCAGTCTTTCCATTCCAGGAATGACACCCAAAGTGTAATTTATGGGTGCCATATGGCACTTTTTTATGAAGTTATCAAGTTAAATTTTATACAAAATAGATTAGATGTAAAAACTGACTTTCAATTACCCCTTAAAATGCCCTCTGATCTTCCATTTCCCCACTAACGGCGAAGAAAAAAGAGGACACATCACTGCTACCTATGCAAAAAGTGTTTTCCTTATTGTTCAGGGCGGGTGCTGAAATTTTCCCGTGTTTTGTTTCCCGATAATAGTAATTCCAATGGTGCATTTTCATTGCGATCCAACACCATTTTCGAGGGGTTTTAGGCTCTTTTTTAAAAACGCCTGTAAATTTGTTTTCTAAATAACATTTTACTATTAAAATTAATTAAAATAATAGATTATATATGATAAAAATAATAAAATAATAGATTAATTAAAACACTCTCGGACAGTGCTGACTCAAAAGTTTAGGAAGTAGAATCAACGCCGATTTTCAAGAAACATCCAGAGGAAAAAATGATGCATAATTGTGTGCTATTATATGTGGCCCTAATTTATTTGAAATCAGCATTTGATAGTGTAGATCGTGTTTTATTGCTGAATGTTTTATTAAATCTAGGCCTACCAGCCCGTTTTTTACAAATTCTATCATCTATGTATTCATTGAATAAAAGTTTTGTGAAGGTTGTTAGGAAGGGAATATCTCTGCCTTTTTTCTCGAAAAAGGGCGTGCGCCAAGGAAGTACACTCTCGCCAAAATTATTTGCTATGTTTATTAATGATATTGTTCCTTATTTCCGACAAAGATGGGCACCCACTCTCCGACTGGGAAATCTGAATATGTCAATGCTACTATTTGCAGATGACATTATTTTACTGGCAAAGACAAATAATGATTTACAAACTCACTTGAATCTCCTTGAAAAATATTTGCAAGAGAAGAAACTAGAGGTGAATGTCACGAAATCTCAAGTCATGATTTTTAGCAAAAAAAACCCTTGGAATCAGCACCACAATTTTTATTGAATGGAAAATGCTGGAAGTGGTGGAAAAGGCCAAATACTTAGGTTTCATCCTTTGTCAAAATGGAAAATGGACGAGTCATATTACAACAATGGCACAGAAAGGAAGAAATTCATTATTTGGTATATACAGAAGTACACTAACAGCAGAAATAAGTGAACTAAGTGTCCACAAACATATATTTAATACTAAAATTATGCCTATCCTACATTACGGATCAGAAATATGGGGGTATCAGCCGGCAAAGCAACTAGAAACCCTTCAGCCTCAATATTATAAACGAGTTTTTGGCCTACACAATACAACACATACGTTAGTTTTAAAAGGTGATCTTGATATATTTAACCTGAAATTGAAAAGATATACCCAAATCATCAAATTTTGGTTAAGACTTCTAGAACTTCCCCAGACTAGACTTGCCTGAGCAGCATATGAAGATCTTCTCCTTCAATGTAACAAAACATCATGGACAGCACAAATCAAAAGGATATTAGATGAGAATGGATTTTCAAGTTTGTGGGAGAAGGGAAAAGGGCCAGAGGATCATGAAAAGTTCTTCAAGGAATTTAGTGCAAGACTTGAAGACCAAAAAGTGCAACTATGGCAAGCAGCTGTGGACAAACCTCCGAGTCTTACTTTGTATAGAGAAGTAAAAGAGAATTTTGGTCAGGAGTTTTATTTCAAGCTGGGATTGCCCATTAAATATTTGAGGATTTGGATTCAGATTCGAGCAAATTGTCTTCCAATTTATACTAAGGTTGCAAGGAAAAAGAGGGAAGGTCCGGAGGCCGGGTGTAGTTGCTTGAAATGTGGGGAAAATGATTATGGGTTTTGCCATTTCCTCCTCCGGTGTAAGCAACTATCTCATTTAAGGGGATTAAATATCGAGGAGGGGGAAGATAGGCTGCTTTGTGAGTTAATGAGGTCTAGGACTCCCCGTTATATTGTGGCAGTAGGAAATTTTGTATTGATGGGAAGGATGTCAAATGAAGTGTAATTTTTCTTTAGTATTTGTCTTTTTGTATATAGCTTTAACTGGCTTTTAAATACAGATTATTTTTATTATTATGCCTAGTTTTGGTGAAAATGCAATGTCATAGAATTTATATTCGTAAAATATACAGATCTTTTTTTTAAATATCCATGTTGAAAAAAATAATGTCATTTTTTGACATTGAAATGTCATATATCGGTATGATATAGGCCAAATACTTGTAGTTTTTCGTTCAAATACAGAGAAGTATTCTGTGTCTTTTGCCATTTTTCTATTGTTTCAATTAAAATAAAAAAAAACCCTTGACCCCCCACCCCTAAATGTTTGTCCGACTCGTAAAAACGTAACAAAAAGGAAAACAAACATGTTTTTGAAGTATTTTGTAAAGTTTACTTTTGTAAAACGCCCCGGAAAAAACATTATTTTATAAGTATTTCTGTGTCAGCTACAAATGGCAACTTTCGTCAACTAAGCAGGTTTTTTTTTATTAGAACGCATTTAAAACTTTGGGTTACTATGGGCCGTGGTTTGGTCTTTACTAGGTTGCAATTTTAGTGTTAATCATGAAAACAGAGAACAATTTTTTTAAATATTGAAGTTAATATGTCGTCCTATCCCCCCTTACAGGGGGAGTGATAACCCCTGTCCTTCCTTGTGAGCCCCCTGTCGAGTAACCAATAAATTTTGCAAAGACAACGTAGCGTCACAAAAAGTCTTTGCCTTACCCATCATATTTGGAGCAGAATTCTGTCATACAGCTTGCTGACCCATGAATATGTGCGTTCGGACCTTCAACTGTAGTTAATCACTAGCTGCGTTCGTTTTCACCGTTCGTCGTTCTTAGTTCTAAAAATATGTTCTCGGTTTTACTCTTAAAATGCGTTTTATTTCGCCATTTTAAGAAGGTAGTTTTAGCTGAAAAAAAACGGCTTATAAGAACTTCCTTAATTTCAAACCACAGATAGAATTTCAATCAGCCAGATAGAATTTCAACCGCAACGAAAATGGAAAGGATAGTTCTGACTGCAGCAAAACAAGCATTAGAGTTGCTAGAGCAGGAAAGTGATCCTGACAAAGAAATTCAGCTAGAAACTGGAGCAGACAATGCAAAATCAGGAACCTCACAGCTATGTTTTGCACCTGCTGCTGGGGAATTTTTTAGAGCTGACACAGAATAAAATTAAAGCTGTGCAATTGCTTTGCTGAAAATTTTTATTAAAAAAGTACTACGTTTAGAAAATGATGTAAATATTTATATTGCTGATTTCGTAAACTTTATTTTAAAATCTCTGTTTTATTAAAGTATTCTAGAAAGAGTCTAAACCAACCATGGACAAATTTCTGTTACGAATTTATTTGTGAGACACCTTAATACCAACCCTAATTAAAATGAAGTTGCCCTCAAGCCAGGGCTAATTGGAGGGCAAATCTGGCATCAGCCTTTTTCAGGATCTAATATAAATGATGTCATTTTACTTGTTGATAGATAGTCTTTTATCCATCGGTCCATCCTAGGGAAGAACTAAGGTAGATAGTCATAGAATTGAGGGACACAATGTAAAATAATTAAATTATTTTTCATTCGTTGTTTTGTTTACCATGGCCCTAGAGTGTTAGTACAATAAAACCTAATTATGTGTATCCATTTTCTTTAAACAGACAGGAGTTCTATGCCTCCTAGCTTGCCTCTGATATAAATGAGTCAATAAAAAATCAAAACAAAAACGCTCTTGTAGAAAACAAGCAAGAGAAATGATGGGCGTAAAAGTATCATTTTCCTTCCATCACATGCAAGGTCATAAATGTACGGCATTCTTAAGATAGAAATGAACAAAGCTTCAATTATGCATCTGTGTTCCTTAAACAGACAGAAGGGATAAACCTTCAAGCTTTGACATATTCAATCACACTTTTGGGCTCTTTCTTTTCCAGGGAGACTTTCTTTGGATTTTTCCCCCCTATCTAATTAAAAGCAGTAGGGATAGCATCAGGTACAAACAGAGGCGGATCCAAGATTTTTTTAGGAGGGGAGGGCAAAATAGGTTGACCCAAAAAAAATTTGAGAGGGGGGGGGGGCAAAATAGGCTGATGAAATAAACTTGCGTTAGGAGCAAGTTAAATTAACGCAAACTTGAGTTAATTAAGTAAATTACACTACTTTAGACTGCGCTAGGGGAAGGCACGCCCCTCGCCCCCCCCCCTTTGAATCCGCCACTGGGTGTAAATGACCATCCACTTAGCTTACATAGCCAGGAGGAAATCATGCAGCTCTCCCATACTTCAGCCCAACCCCTCTAATGTGCAAATATATAGCCAAAATTATATATTTCAAATGCATTCTGCTTCCTGTCACTGTTTTTCTAGTTCTTGTTTTGTCATAGCAGATTGAATTTACAGGTACATGGGTTAAAACAAGAGAGATATATTGACAGAAAAAATGGAAATGTGTAATTTCAGGTATTGATTTGAACACTAGGAGGGTTGGGGTAAAGTAGAGCAGGGATGCAGGCAAAATGTGTTAGCTACAATTATTCTGCATAGTATGTTTTGGAATGAAATATTTTTCGGTTTAAGTTTTTGGAATAAAGTATTGTGAATATTTTTTTGTAGTGGAGGAGGGTTAGGTAAAGAAGGGCCAGGGGTTACCTCCCGTATGTTTTGAAAATTAATTGTAATCTATGATATAGAAGATTCCTCTTAAGATTTTAGTAGAGTAGGAACTACCATTTTGCGTACGCCCCCGTACCAAACAGGTTTTTCTGATAGATATTCTATTCTACTGGTCATTACACCCTTTCAAAGAGATTTACGCAATTAATTAAACCTGTATTATAAAACCAGCGCGTCTTGTTTCGAGTTTTAACGGACAAGTTTTTGAAAAGCAAACAGTTTTTTTTTCTTGTTTAGCATTTGCAAAAAAGGGGTAATTAGTGAGTGGAAAATTTTTTAATGCATTTTCAATCGGAGATGTTTGATTAACCTTTGCAAAAAAAAGGGGTAATGGGATTTGTGAATTGGAGGAGATGCCATGATTATGTACTGTATAATACACAAGTGATGTTTTGGAGCGTATTGTCAATTTAACGAGAAAATGACTGAAAAGTGTTTTGAGGGAGATGGGTTGCATGGAGGGTTGAGTTGCATGAGAGTTCAGTTAAAGGGGGTACAGTTACACGGGGATTTTGGTTATACAGGGGTTCAGTTACAAGAGGGTTCAGTTGCACGGGGGTTGAGTTAAATGGGGATTGAGTTCCACGAGAGTACGAGAAAATGACTGAAAAGTGTTTTGAGGGAGATGGGTTGCATGGAGGGTTGAGTTGCATGAGAGTTCAGTTAAAGGGGGTACAGTTACACGGGGGTTTCGGTTATACAGGGGTTCAGTTACAAGGGGGTTCAGTTGCATGGGGGTTGAGTTAAATGGGGATTGAGTTCCACGAGAGTAGTGCTTTGTCGTGGTTTAGCTTGTCACAGTTTTAAAAGAGCTTTACGGGGATTGAGAGACTCAGTTGCCTAATTCCGTGTGATTTTTCTTTACTTGATGGTCATTAAAAACGAAATTTTGTGTTAAATAAGTAGTTTTTGTATCTTTTAAAAGAGCTTTAAGGGGTTTGAGAGACTCAGTTGCCTGATTCCGTGTGGTTTTTCTTCACTTGGTGGTCATTAAAAACGAAATTTTTGTGTTAAATAAGTAGTTTTTGTATCTTTTAAAAGAGCTTTACAGGGTTTGAGAGACTCAGTTGCCTAATTCCGTGTGGTTTTCCTTTACTTGGTGGTCATTAAAAACGAAATTTTTGTGTTAAATCAGTAGTTTTTGTATCTTTTAAAAGAGCTTTACGGGGATTGAGAGACTCAATTGCCTAATTCCGTGTGATTTTTCTTTACTTGATGGTCATTAAAAACGAAATTTTTGTGTTAAATAAGTAGTTTTTGTATCTTTTAAAAGAGCTTTAAGGGGTTTGAGAGACTCAGTTGCCTGATTCCGTGTGGTTTTTCTTTATTTAGTGGTCATTAAAAACGAAATTTTTGTGTTAAATAAGTAGTTTTTGTATCTTTTAAAAGAGCTTTAAGGGGTTTGAGAGACTCAGTTGCCTGATTCCGTGTGGTGGTTATACAGGGGTTCAGTTACAAGGGGGTTCAGTTGCACGGGGGTTGAGTTAAATGGGGATTGAGTTCCACGAGAGTACGAGAAAATGACTGAAAAGTGTTTTGAGGGAGAAGGGTTGCATGGAGGGTTGAGTTGCATGAGAGTTCAGTTAAAGGTGGTACAGTTACACGGGGGTTTCGGTTATACAGGGATTCAGTTACAAGGGGGTTCAGTTGCACGGGGGTTGAGTTAAATGGGGATTGAGTTCCACGAGAGTAGTGCTTTGTCGTGGTTTAGCTTGTCACAGTTTTAAAAGAGCTTTACGGGGATTGAGAGACTCAGTTGCCTAATTCCGTGTGATTTTTCTTTACATGATGGTCATTAAAAACGAAATTTTTGTGTTAAATAAGTAGTTTTTGTATCTTTTAAAAGAGCTTTAAGGGGTTTGAGAGACTCAGTTGCCTGATTCCGTGTGGTTTTTCTTCACTTGGTGGTCATTAAAAACGAAATTTTTGTGTTAAATAAGTAGTTTTTGTATCTTTTAAAAGAGCTTTACAGGGTTTGAGAGACTCAGTTGCCTAATTCCGTGTGGTTTTCCTTTACTTGGTGGTCATTAAAAACGAAATTTTTGTGTTAAATCAGTAGTTTTTGTATCTTTTAAAAGAGCTTTACGGGGATTGAAAGACTCTGTTGCCTGATTCCAGGTGGTTTTTCTTTACTTGGTGGTCATTAAAAACGAAATTTTTGTGTTAAATAAGTAGTTTTTGTATCTTTTAAAAGAGCTTTACGGGGATTGAGAGACTCAGTCGCCTGATTCTGTGTGGTTTTTCTTCACTTGGTGGTCATTAAAAACGAAATTTTTGTGTTAAATCAGTAGTTTTTGTATCTTTTAAAAGAGCTTTAAGGGGTTTGAGAGACTCAGTTGCCTGATTCCGTGTGGTTTTTCTTTACTTAGTGGTCATTTGTTGTATCTTTTAAAAGAGCTTTACAGGGTTTGAGAGACTCAGTTGCCTAATTCCGCGTGGTTTTTCTTTACTTGGTGGTCATTAAAACGAAATTTTTGTGTTAAATAAGTAGTTTTTGTATCTTTTAAAAGAGCTTTACGGGGATTGAGAGACTCAGTTGCCGGATTCCGGGTGGTTTTTCTTTACTTGGTGGTCATTAAAAACGAAATTTTTGTGTTAAATAAGTAGTTTTTGTATCTTTTAAAAGAGGTTTACGGGGATTGAGAGACTCTGTTGCCTGATTCCAGGTGGTTTTTCTTTACTTGGTGGTCATTAAAAACGAAATTGTTGTGTTAAATAAGTAGTTTTTGTATCTTTTAAAAGAGCTTTACGGGGATTGAGAGACTCAGTTGCCGGATTCCGTGTGATTTTTCTTCTTTTCAGTAAAGACACTCGATATCCTAAAAGTGTTTAATTCAAACTTTTTTAAAACTTCGAAATTTTTCAACTTTATTTATTTTTTTTCTTTTGTACATAACTTAAAATGTCAAAATATGCTTACAGTTCTAACAATTGCGCTCTGTGATTGGTCAGAGACACGATGTGACTTTCCCACTGGTATTCTATGACCGGTTATTGACACTACCTAATCTATTGCATGTATTAAATCAGTATTTTTTACGCAGTGGAACGATAAACACATAAGTCATATCTTTAAAAAAAAGTGAAGAGGGGCATTTTAATAAAGTGTGTTTACATAACAAGGTTATTGTAGCATTGAATGCTGAGAAAGAGAAGTATTTAAACTTTGAAACAAGTACAGGTGGTAGCACTATTGGAAATGTATGCATGCATTGTCATGACAGTAAGGAATTAAATTTCTTTGGAATACCGAAAAAATTCAACTCTTATGTTGGTGGTTATGCGAGATTGAGATCTCCAGAGATGATTGCACTCAAAGAGAATGCCAACATAAAAATAATCATTGATGATAGAGGACAACTCCTTGCTACTGTTGCAGGTAACACATTACCTACTGATACATCCAATCGTCACCTTTCGGGTATTAGCATTCAACGGAAGATCAATAAAAGAAAGGCCTACTCTTCTACTAATATCGTAAACCATATCTTGTCTACGTGCCGAAACTGTTACCTGTGTAAAAATAATGTGATAATAGACAGTGAAATTGCCAGAAAAATAAAAAGGGCATTGTCAGAAAACATCACGATGGAATATAAAGATGAATCGATGAAAAACAAAGCACCAGCAAACGTTACTGCCATTGATCAAACAGTCATTGAACCAAATAATACCAAAGACGAAAAGCATATTGAGCCTGTTGATGAGACACCAGTAAAAATTGTATATGACTCAAAATGGAATAATGATTATTCTACTGATTACGAACTAAGAGAAGACAATAGCTAAAATATCAAGAGAGAACATGGTGAACTATTTTATGGAACAGATTCAAAATGTCCAAAGTTAATCATTGATATTAATAATGTATCATAATATATTTTTTGTATTAATTTTCTACATAGCATTATTTCATTAAAAATATATTATGCATTACATTGTTATGTGTTCATTATTTTTAGAGTAAGCTAGCATATCAAACGTTTAGAATGTCTAATAAAACGTCGGAGATGTAAGAAAAGGAATTTGCATACATCTATTGTCAGACACATGGGAACAAATTCTTTCTTGAATTCGCCTCCTGGATAAATAAAAAAAAGACATTTCATTCAAGAAATTATGACGAAACTCTAAGTAAGCAACAAACTCTTTCTTGAAGTTACCTCATGGATACACAATGCAGAAATTTCATTTAAGAAATTATCAAAAATTGTAAGTAAGTAGCAAATTCTTTCAAAAATATGTTAATACGTTTAAGCAATAAATATCTTTAAGCTTAACCCGTCTTTATTCTTTAGAATAGTTTGATTCATTTCATTAAATTATGAAGAAATTGTAAGTAAGTAACAATAGCTTTCTTGAATTCGCTTCCTGGACACAATACAGATATTTAATTCAAGAAATCATAATAAAATCGCAAGTAAGTAATAAAGTCTTTATTGTTTTCACCTATTGGATACACAATACTGAAATTTCATTCAAGAAATTATGAAGGAATTGTAAATAGGTAACACACTCATGTTACCTCATGGATACACAATGCAGAAATTTCATTTAAGAAATTATCAAAAATTTTAAGTAAGTAGCAAATTCTTTCTTGAATTCGCCTCCTGGGTAAATAAAAAAGACAATTCATTAAAGAAATTATGAAAAAATTGTAAGTAAGTAGCAAATTCTTTCTTGAATTCACCTGCTGGATAAACAAAAAAAGACATTTCGTTCAAGAAATTATGACAAAATTCCAAGTAAGTAACAAACTCTTTATTGTTTTCATGACTTAGATACACGATGTAGAAATTTAATTCAAAAAATTATGAAAAAATTCTCAGTAAGTAACAATTTCTTTCTTGAAGTCAACTCTTGGATACACAATACGGAAATTTAATTTAAGAAATTATGAAAAAAAACAATTTCTTTCTTGAAGTCAACTCTTGGATACACAATACGGAAATTTCATTCAAGAAATTATGAAAATATTTGTAAGTAAGTAACAAACTCTTTATTGTTTTCACCTCTTGGATATACAGTACAGATACTTCATTCAAGAAACTATGAAAAACCCGCAAGTAAGTAACTTTTTTTTCTCTTTATCAAAAACAATTTTCACTTAGCTACACGATGTAGAAATTTAATTCAAGAAATTAGGAAAAAATTCTCAGTAAGTAACAATTTCTTTCTTGAAGTCAACTCATGGATACACAATACGGAAATTTCATTCAAGAATTTCATGACTTAGATACACGATGTAGAAATTTGATTCAAGAAATTATGAAAAAATTCTCAGTAAGTAACAATTTCTTTCTTGAAGTCATCTCTTGGATACACAATACGGAAACTTCATTCAAGAAATTATGAAAATATTTGTAAGTAAGTAACAAACTCTTTATTGATTTCACCTCTTGGATATACAGTACAGATACTTCATTCAAGAAATTATGAAAAAATCGCAAGTAAGTAACTTTTTTTTCTCTTTATCACAAACAATTTTCACTTAGCTAAATGATGTAGAAATTTAATTCAAGAAATTATTGAAAAATTCTCAGTAAGTAACAATTTCTTTCTTGAAGTCAACTCTTGGATACGCAATACGGAAATTTCATTCAAGAAATTATGAAAAAATTGTAACTAAGTAGCAAATTCTTTCTTGAATTTACCTGTTGGACAAACAAAAAAGACATTTCGTTCAAGAAATTATGACAAAATTCTAAGTAAGTAACAAACTCTTTATTGTTTTCACGAGTTAGATATACGACGTAGAAATTAAATTCAAGAAATTATGAAAAAATTCTCAGTCTAAGTAGCAAATTCTTTCTTGAATTCACCTGTTGGATAAACAAAAAAACATTTCGTTCAAGAAATTATGACAAAATTCTAAGTAAGTAACAAACTTTATTGTTTTCACGAGTTAGATATACGACGTAGAAATTAAATTCAAGAAATTATGAAAAAATTCTCAGTCTAAGTAGCAAATTCTTTCTTGAACTCTTTCCTGAAGTCACCTCTTGGATACACAATGCAGAAACTTCATTTAAGAAATTATCAAAAATTGTAAGTAATTCTATGGGACCTCTACACGTGATTAAACATGTTTTGAAACTACATGCTATTTGCTTGCCTTTCCTTGGCACCTTTCCAAACGAGCGGGGATTTCCCACTGGTTCCTACACATTGCAAAAAAAAGTGACGTCTCTGTGTCGTCTCTGTATCGTCTCTGTGATGACACACACACATAGAGACGAGACACGCACAGATACGACACACAAACAGAGTCTTAGTGAGAGAGATATCCAAAAAGTTGGGTTGATCTAGGTTCACTTAGAGTGGCACGCCACTGTAAGTGAACCTAGATCAACCCAACTTTTTGGATATCTCTCTCACTAAGACTCTGTTTGTGTGTCGTGTCTGTGCGTGTCTCGTCTCTATGTGTGTGTGTCATCACAGAGACGACACAGAGACGTCACTTTTTTTGCAATGTGTAGGAACCAGTGGGGAATCCCCGCTCGTTTGGAAAGGTGCCAAGGAAAGGCAAGCAAATAGCATGTAGTTCCAAAACATGTTTAATCACGTGTAGAGGTCCCATAGAATTACTTATAATTTTTGATAATTTCTTAAATGAAGTTTCTGCATTGTGTATCCAAGAGGTGACTTCAGGAAAGAGTTCAAGAAAGAATTTGCTACTTAGACTGAGAATTTTTTCATAATTTCTTGAATTTAATTTCTACGTCGTATATCTAACTCGTGAAAACAATAAAGTTTGTTACTTACTTAGAATTTTGTCATAATTTCTTGAACGAAATGTTTTTTTGTTTATCCAACAGGTGAATTCAAGAAAGAATTTGCTACTTAGTTACAATTTTTTCATAATTTCTTGAATGAAATTTCCGTATTGCGTATCCAAGAGTTGACTTCAAGAAAGAAATTGTTACTTACTGAGAATTTTTCAATAATTTCTTGAATTAAATTTCTACATCATTTAGCTAAGTGAAAATTGTTTGTGATAAAGAGAAAAAAAAGTTACTTACTTGCGATTTTTTCATAATTTCTTGAATGAAGTATCTGTACTGTATATCCAAGAGGTGAAATCAATAAAGAGTTTGTTACTTACTTACAAATATTTTCATAATTTCTTGAATGAAATTTCCGTATTGTGTATCCAAGAGATGACTTCAAGAAAGAAATTGTTACTTACTGAGAATTTTTTCATAATTTCTTGAATCAAATTTCTACATCGTGTATCTAAGTCATGAAATTCTTGAATGAAATTTCCGTATTGTGTATCCATGAGTTGACTTCAAGAAAGAAATTGTTACTTACTGAGAATTTTTTCCTAATTTCTTGAATTAAATTTCTACATCGTGTAGCTAAGTGAAAATTGTTTTTGATAAAGAGAAAAAAAAGTTACTTACTTGCGGGTTTTTCATAATTTCTTGAATGAAGTATCTGTACTGTATATCCAAGAGGTGAAAACAAAAAGAGTTTGTTACTTACTCACAAATATTTTCATAATTTCTTGAATGAAATTTCCGCATTGTGTATCCAAGAGTTGACTTCAAGAAAGAAATTGTTTTTTTTTTCATAATTTCTTAAATGAAATTTCCGTATTGTGTATCCAAGAGTTGACTTCAAGAAACAAATTGTTACTTACTGAGAATTTTTTCATAATTTCTTGAATTAAATTTCTACATCGTGTATCTAAGTCATGAAAACAATAAAGAGTTTGTTACTTACTTGGAATTTTGTCATAATTTCTCGAACGAAATGTCTTTTTTTGTTTATCCAGCAGGTGAATTCAAGAAAGAATTTGCTACTTACTTACAATTTTTTCATAATTTCTTTAATGAATTGTCTTTTTTATTTACCCAGCAGGCGAATTCAAGAAAGAATTTGCTACTTACTTAAAATTTTTGATAATTTCTTAAATGAAATTTCTGCATTGTGTATCCATGAGGTAACATGAGTGTGTTACCTATTTACAATTCCTTCATAATTTCTTGAATGAAATTTCAGTATTGTGTATCCAATAGGTGAAAACAATAAAGACTTTATTACTTACTTGCGATTTTATTATGATTTCTTGAATTAAATATCTGTATTGTGTCCAGGAAGCGAATTCAAGAAAGCTATTGTTACTTACTTACAATTTCTTCATAATTTAATGAAATGAATCAAACTATTCTAAAGAATAAAGACGGGTTAAGCTTAAAGATATTTATTGCTTAAACGTATTAACATATTTTTGAAAGAATTTGCTACTTACTTACAATTTTTGATAATTTCTTAAATGAAATTTCTGCATTGTGTATCCATGAGGTAACTTCAAGAAAGAGTTTGTTGCTTACTTAGAGTTTCGTCATAATTTCTTGAATGAAATGTCTTTTTTTTATTTATCCAGGAGGCGAATTCAAGAAAGAATTTGTTCCCATGTGTCTGACAATAGATGTATGCAAATTCCTTTTCTTACATCTCCGACGTTTTATTAGACATTCTAAACGTTTGATATGCTAGCTTACTCTAAAAATAATGAACACATAACAATGTAATGCATAATATTTTAATGAAATAATGGTATGTAGAATATTAATACAAAAAATATATTATGATACATTATTAATATCAACAATTAACTTTGGACATTTTGAATCTGTTCCATAAAATAGTTCACCATGTTCTCTCTTGATATTTTAGCTATTGTCTTCTCTTAGTTCGTAATCAGTAGAATAATCATTATTCCATTTTGAGTCATACACAATTTTTACTGGTATGTCATCAACAGGCTCAATATGCTTTTCGTCTTTGGTATTATTTGGTTCAATGACTGTTTGATCAATGGCAGTAACGTTTGCTGGTGCTTTGTTTTTCATCGATTCATCTTTATATTCCATAATGATATTTTCTGACAATGCCCTTTTTATTTTTCTGGCAATTTCACTGTCTATTATCACATTATTTTTACACAGGTAACAGTTTCGGCACGTAGACAAGATATGGTTTACGATATTAGTAGAAGAGTAGGCCTTTCTTTTATTGATCTTCCGTTGAATGCTAATACCCGAAAGGTGACGATTGGATGTATCAGTAGGTAATGTGTTACCTGCAACAGTAGCAAGGAGTTGTCCTCTATCATCAATGATTATTTTTATGTTGGCATTCTCTTTGAGTGCAATCATCTCTGGAGATCTCAATCTCGCATAACCACCAACATAAGAGTTGAATTTTTTCGGTATTCCAAAGAAATTTAATTCCTTACTGTCATGACAATGCATGCATACATTTCCAATAGTGCTACCACCTGTACTTGTTTCAAAGTTTAAATACTTCTCTTTGTCAGCATTCAATGCTACAATAACCTTGTTATGTAAACACACTTTATTAAAATGCTCCATCTTCACTTTTTTTTAAAGATATGACTTATGTGTTTATCGTTCCACTGCGTAAAAAATACTGATTTAATACATGCAATAGATTAGGTAGTGTCAATAACCGGTCATAGAATACCAGTGGGAAAGTCACATCGTGTCTCTGACCAATCACAGAGCGCAATTGTTAGAACTGTAAGCATATTTTGACATTTTAAGTTATGTAAAAAAATAAAAAAAAATAAATAAAGTTGAAAAATTTCGAAGTTTTAATAAAGTTTGAATTAAACACTTTTAGGATATCGAGTGTCTTTACT
This sequence comes from Artemia sinica, assembly GCA_027921565.1. Classification (NCBI taxonomy): domain Eukaryota; kingdom Metazoa; phylum Arthropoda; class Branchiopoda; order Anostraca; family Artemiidae; genus Artemia; species Artemia sinica. Next base: position 45,617,958 of record CM051267.1, read on the forward strand.
GAAAAGAAGAAAAATCACACGGAATCCGGCAACTGAGTCTCTCAATCCCCGTAAAGCTCTTTTAAAAGATACAAAAACTACTTATTTAACACAAAAATTTCGTTTTTAATGACCACCAAGTAAAGAAAAACCACCTGGAATCTGGCAACAGCGTCTCTCAATCCCCGTAAAGCTCTTTTAAAAGATACAAAAACTACTTATTTAACACAAAAATTTCGTTTTTAATGACCACCAAGTAAAGAAAAACCACCCGGAATCCGGCAACTGAGTCTCTCAATCCCCGTAAAGCTCTTTTAAAAGATACAAAAACTACTTATTTAACACAAAAATTTCGTTTTTAATGACCACCAAGTAAAGAAAAACCACGCGGAATTAGGCAACTGAGTCTCTCAAACCCTGTAAAGCTCTTTTAAAAGATACAACAAATGACCACTAAGTAAAGAAAAACCACACGGAATCAGGCAACTGAGTCTCTCAAACCCCTTAAAGCTCTTTTAAAAGATACAAAAACTACTGATTTAACACAAAAATTTCGTTTTTAATGACCACCAAGTGAAGAAAAACCACACGGAATCAGGCAACTGAGTCTCTCAATCCCCGTAAAGCTCTTTTAAAAGATACAAAAACTACTTATTTAACACAAAAATTTCGTTTTTAATGACCACCAAGTAAAGAAAAACCACCTGGAATCAGGCAACAGAGTCTCTCAATCCCCGTAAAGGTCTTTTAAAAGATACAAAAACTACTGATTTAACACAAAAATTTCGTTTTTAATGACCACCAAGTAAAGGAAAACCACACGGAATTAGGCAACTGAGTCTCTCAAACCCTGTAAAGCTCTTTTAAAAGATACAAAAACTACTTATTTAACATAAAAATTTCGTTTTTAATGACCACCAAGTGAAGAAAAACCACACGGAATCAGGCAACTGAGTCTCTCAAACCCCTTAAAGCTCTTTTAAAAGATACAAAAACTACTTATTTAACACAAAAATTTCGTTTTTAATGACCATCAAGCAAAGAAAAATCACACGGAATTAGGCAACTGAGTCTCTCAATCCCCGTAAAGCTCTTTTAAAACTGTGACAAGCTAAACCACGACAAAGCACTACTCTCGTGGAACTCAATCCCCATTTAACTCAACCCCGTGCAACTGAACCCCCTTGTAACTGAATCCCTGTATAACCACCACACGGAATCAGGCAACTGAGTCTCTCAAACCCCTTAAAGCTCTTTTAAAAGATACAAAAACTACTTATTTAACACAAAAATTTCGTTTTTAATGACCATCAAGCAAAGAAAAATCACACGGAATTAGGCAACTGAGTCTCTCAATCCCCGTAAAGCTCTTTTAAAACTGTGACAAGCTAAACCACGACAAAGCACTACTCTCGTGGAACTCAATCCCCATTTAACTCAACCCCCGTGCAACTGAACCCCCTTGTAGCTGAACCCCTGTATAACCGAAACCCCCGTGTAACTGTACCCCCTTTAACTGAACTCTCATTCAACTCAACCCTCCATGCAACCCATCTCCCTCAAAACACTTTTCAGTCATTTTCTCGTACTCTCGTGGAACTCAATCCCCATTTAACTCAACCCCCGTGCAACTGAACCCTCTTGTAACTGAACCCCTGTATAACCGAAATCCCCGTGTAACTGTACCCCCTTTAACTGAACTCTCATGCAACTCAACCCTCCATGCAACCCATCTCCCTCAAAACACTTTTCAGTCATTTTCTCGTTAAATTGACAATACGCTCCAAAACATCACTTGTTTATTATACAGTACATAATCATGGCATCTCCTCCAATTCACAAATCCCATTACCCCTTTTTTTGCAAAGGTTAATCAAACATCTCCGATTGTAAATGCATTAAAAAATTTTCCACTCACTAATTACCCCTTTTTTGCAAATGCTAAACAAGAAAAAAAAACTGTTTGCTTTTCAAAAACTTGTCCGTTAAAACTCGAAACAAGACGCGCTGGTTTTATAATACAGGTTTAATTAATTGCGTAAATCTCTTTGAAAGGGTGTAATGACCAGTAGAATAGAATATCTATCAGAAAAACCTGTTTGGTACGGGGGCGTACGCAAAATGGTAGTTCCTACTCTACTGATTTTCCAAAGTACACCTTAGAAATTTTATGGGTAAGTTTGGAAAGCACTTGATGCCAAAACTGATTCCACAAACTTGTTAAAATATATTAACCCTCTGACACACCTACGAAACAAATTCCTACCATTTTTAGATGAAACGTCCTATCCATGAAATGTACAAAGTTCAACAAATCAATTCACTGGCTGGTAGTATTTTTTTGCATTGTTTTGGATTTTAAATCATAGCACTCAAAAACAAAACTAAAGTAGTGAAACGGAGTAAGAGACTCAGTTCGCCGTTCTAAGAACGACGTACTAAGAACAAAGAACGGCATTTCAAAAAACAGCTTATAAGCGCAAAATAAAATCGAACGGCTTATTTGTAACTATGCTGTAACTATGGCTTGTAACTATGATGCTACTTTGTCAAATTTCCTTTGAGAGGATCCACTGGTGGGTAATGATACGTTGGAAAGTTTAACAAATATACTTGAATCACTTTAATGCTAAGCCCTTCAGTCAGACACATCCGCAGAAAAAAATTTTCCTGGGAAAGAAGTTCACAAAAAAAACAACTTGAAACTTCGAATAAGAAGTGACTAAAAATTCGGCAATATCTAAGGTTACGGGGGGCTCGTACCCCCCCCCCCCCCTTCTCATGTACATGGATACGAGCATATTTTTGCTATTTCATGCACATAATATCTTTGATTAGAATGCAGGAAGTTCCATGCCTCATTTGTGTTGTCCAGATTCCCACATTTCCCCCCCCCCCCTACATTTCCCTCACAATCCACTTGTTAAGGGGTTGCACAGAGATTGGAGTGGAAGAAGATTTTGCGTTTCTCCGTTAGCCTTAGGAGGCTTGGAGATGCGTTGAGTTTTTAGCAGAATTAGAGTTGGTTCGTGCCTGTGCACCCTGAAAATTTTAGATTTGAAAATTTTCAGCTGTGTATTGACTGGATAAGGGCTCAATTCCATTTCTAATATAAAATAAAACTAAAAATATAATGTAAAAATGAAAAATATAAAATTATAACGCGCTTTACATACTCTAGAAAAATAGTTACTTGTAAATTTGGGTTCATCGTATCTACATATATTGTTAAATAGATTTCTGGGTTGTTGGGCAATATATGGGCAGTTACAAGGAAATCGGTCACGAAAAACCCGTTTTTGACGGGTTAATTTAATACACCGCTATAAAGTAATGGACTGCATAGCGTATACGATATTTAAACTGTTGTTTTAGGGGTGTAGGGCGGGGGGGGAGGTACCTAGGTAAGGTTAGGTTACGTATTTAATGTATGCAATGCTTTACCCCCCCCCCCTACCCCCTAATGTGTAAATATATAGCCCAAATTTGTTTATAAACTATTTTATATTCATCCTATTTTATTTTGTTTCATTAGCATTAGCCAAACTTGACTTTTTAGAAATGCCCAAATAATGCCCAAGTACCGATTTCTGTTATAGACTGCGGATCCATAGCCTATGCTGCCAATGAATTTTCTTGTTTTTTTCTTGCCCATAGCTAGTTACTGAGACTTTATCAAAAGCAATTACAGAGACTTAGGGTTGGGATAACAGGGTGACTCCTTCACATTAACCCTCCATTCCTCCTCTCCAGATTGGCTACTCATGATAGCCGGTGATTTGTTACTAACGCCTCAATAATATGAAATAAAGACCGACATTGAATAGAAGTGGTGTCTCCCAGACCCCCCCCCCTTCATAGCTTGGCCACTGATGATTGTCAATATTTGTTTTTCTTGTAAGATTTATTAATCTAATAAAAAAAACATCCAATAACACCCCTCTCCCTGCAAGGCTCTATGGCCAGTACTGTAGCGAGAAACAAAGGAAAAACTTTATTTTGTAAATCTTTATCTTACGAAACCTATTGAACTGAACCTGCATAATTTCAAAAACCATAATTAATGACTTACAGAAAAATAACCGAAACACTGAAATCTAAATTAAACCTAAGAGAAATGAAGTTTAATTTGTTTCACCTGACATTTAATTATTCAACCTTGGTCGTAATTAGTTTGTCTGTCGTTAGATCGAAGATTAAGGCTTCCTACGTAGATTGACCATCATTATTACTCTGCTGAGAAATGGTCTGTATAGAAGTTTAAATTTGACAGGTAATTCTTAAAGTAATTAAATAAAAAAAAACAAGTTTTTTAAACTGAAAGTAAGGAGCGACATTAAAACTTAAAACGAACAGAAATTATTCCGTATATGAAAGGGGCTGTCCCCTCCTCAACGCCTCGCTCTTTACGCTAAAGTTTGACTCTGTCTCACAACTTTATTTTTTAAAACAATAAAAAACTTTAGCGTAAAGAGCGAGGCGTTGAGGAGGGGACAGCCCCTTTCATATACGGAATAATTTCTGTTCGTTTTAAGTTTTAATGTCGCTCCTTACTTTCAGTTTAAAAAACTTGTTTTTTTTTATTTAATTTCTGATCGTTTTTTAGTGAATGCAGGGGATGTTTCCCCCCTCTTTAAAAAATCGAGTAAATTTTCTCAGGCTCGTAGCCTTTGATGAGTAATACTAAACTTAATAAAATTTATATATTTAGAATCAGCATTATAAACACATTCTTTTGATACATTTATTGACATCAAAATTCCGTTTTTAAAAGTTTCGATTACTATTGAGCCGTATCGCTTGTTTTTTTATTGTTTTTTTTTTATTACGTATATGTTATTACGTATATGAGGGGGTTCTCCCCTTAGTCAATACCACGCTCTTTACGTTAAAAGTTAAAAAAATTTTGATTCACAAACCCCTGAATCACAAAGGCCGTTTAATTAGAATAGATAGCTCTTTTGAAAGCACTAAAAAAAAACTGTAGCGTAAAGAGCGAGGTATTGACTTGGGGGAGAACCCCCTCACATACGTTATAATTTCTGTTCGTTTTAAGTTCTAATATTCCTTCTTACATTTCAGTTGAAAAAACTTGTTTTTTTTTTATTTAATTTCTGATCGTTTTTTAAATAATGCTTGGAAATCCGGCGCCCCCTTCATAGAAATGTCCCTTACCCCAAAGAAACATCCTCCACGGAAATATTCTCCAGATTAACCCCCTCGTCTAGCCCCCCCCCTCCAGAAAAAATCCTTCCTGAAAATGGTTGTATACTTCCCAATAACCAATAAATAATGCTGGCAAGTCCGGCGCCCCCTTCATGGCAATTTCCCTTCCCCCATGAAAACTTCCTTCATGAACAGATCCTCCAACATAACCACCGACCCACCCTTCCCTCCCACTACCAGAAAAAAAACCTCCTGAAAACTTCTGTATACTTCCCAATAACCAATACTATATGTTAACATTGGGTAAAGTTCATAACTTTTAGCCCTCCCTCTGGGAACTTCGGGGGATTAAGTCATCCTAAAAGACATATTTATCATATTTTCGACCATGCTGAACAAAATGGCTATCTCAAAATTTTGATCGGGTGACTTTGGGAAAAAAATAAGCGTGGGAGGGGCCTAGTTGCCCTCCATTTTTTTTGGTCACTTAAAAAGGGCACTAGAACTTTTAATTTCCGTTCCAATGAGCCCTCCCACGATATTCTAGGACCACTGGGTCGATACGATCACCCCTGGGGAAAAAAAAAAAACAAACAAACAAACAAACAAATAAACACGCATCCGTGATCTTCTTCTGGCAAAAAATGTAAAATTCCACATTTTTGTAGATAGGAGCTTGAAACCTCTACAGTAGGGTTCTCTGATACGCTGAATATGATGGTGTGATTTTCATTAAGGTTCTATAACTTTTAGGGGGTCTTTCCCCCTTTTTTTGAAAATCAGCCAAATTTTCTCAGGCGCGTAACTTTTGATGGGTAGCACTAAACTTGATGAAAGTTATATATTTGAAATCAGCATTGAAATCTGATTCTTTTGATATATCTATTGGTGTCAAAAACCCGTTTTCTAGAGTTTCGGTTACCATTGAGCCGGGTCGCTCCTTACTTACAGTTCGTTACCACGAACTGTTTGATTTGCAAGAAATAACCAAATCGAATCTGCAAATTTTCGTAACTACCGCTGCTACTAAAAATTTAAAGCGTATAGGAAGAATGTGAAAATTCATTTGCAGCTTTTCGTTTGGCATTGGAGGTGGGAGGTGAGAGCCAAAATTTCCGAGGGAAGCCAAGGACTTCAATAAATCCTTATGCCATAAAAAAAGAATCAGAAAAGTTGTGAATTCACTTTTTAATGGAAAAATCCCTATATTCGATTTTAGGAGAAGCGGATACCAATTAAAAAATAGCACAGCAGTTGAAAATAATTTCTGACAAAACGAAAGGAACTGCAAAGAAGAGAGAAACGAGGATAATACAAGCCAGTGAAAAACGTAAATTACACTGCAAATATTTCGGTCAAGACCTCCGCTTGACCGTCCACAGTGCACAATACTAAGAAAGAAAATTACTGCTAAAAATCCAAAGATATTATAAAAAATCAAACCTTAAAACAAACACAAGACTAGAATATGTAGACCCTCTCAAAGTAACGGTGGAGCAAGAGCTTTTGGCACATTGTCTAAGCATACATTTTCATGAACTAAAAGCATTGCAAAATTTAACTAATTTCATTTAATTTTTTTTTTCTGTTAAACATGGTGACACTGAAAAAAATGTGGTACGGCTAAAACCTTCACGATTTTGAAACAGCAAAAAGAAAAATCATAGGACATCGCCGTTCCCAGTTATGAATATTTTTATTTTGATATATCAATGCGAAAATTCTGTTGCAGCTTTTCGTTTAAGGAGGCAAGGGACAACATTTTCCAAACGAAGGCTAGGATTGCAAAAAACCCTTAGTTTCGCCCATTTTCAATAATTGTGCCTGTTATCCGTAAGTACTTTATGAGAGCCTGTAGCCTATAGAAGTTTGATCCTAGTATAGATGGGATTGTCATCCGCCCAGTATTCGTGAGGACTAAAAGCGGTGGGGTAATTCAAAGGCTGTTATGTGATGCCTTTTGTCAAAGGGCATTTATGCCCAATCCTAGAAACGAAGTACTTCAAACCACAGTCTAGTCCCCGTTTTTGTATCTTATTATTTTGGATAAATGCTTTCCAAAAAATATTTTTTTATTCAGTTCACTGTAACGAAATGTAAGTAAGGAGCAACCCCGCTCACTAGTAACCAAAACCCTAAAAAAACGGAATTTTGATTAATAGATACATGGATAGAATCAGATTTTTATGCTGATTTCTAATACATAAGTTTCATCAAGATTAGTCTTACTTATCAAAATTTACGCGCCTGAAAAAATTTGCCTTATTTTGGAACAAAGGGGAAAACACCCCCTAAAAGTTATAGAATCTTAATGAAAATCACACCATCAGATCCAGCGTTCAGAGAACCCTACTATAGAGGTTTCAAACTCCTATCTGCAAAAATGTGGAATTTTGTATTTTTTGCCAGAAGAAAGATCACGAACGCATTTTTATTTGCTTTTTTTTCCAGGGGTGATCGTATCGACCCGCTGGTCCTAGAATATCGCGGGAGGGCTCATTCGAACGGAAAATAAAATTTCTAGTGCCCTTTTTAAGTGACCCGAAAAATGGAGGGCAACTAAGCCCCCTCCCACGCTCATTTTTTCCCAAAGTCACCCCATCAAAACTTTGAGATAGCCATTTTGTTCAGCATGGTCAAAAATTATAATAACTATGTCTTTGAGGATGGCTTAATCCCCCACAGTCCCCGAGGGAAGGGCTGCAAGGTATGAACTTTGCCCAATATTTACATATAGCATTGGTTTTTGGGAAGTATACAGACGTTTTCAGGGGGGATTTTTTCTGGTAGTGGGTTTATTTGTTTGTTATTTTTCCCAGGGGTGATCGTATCGACCCAGTGGTCCTAGAATATCGTGGGAGGGCTCATTCGAACGGAAAATAAAATTTCTAGTGCACTTCTTAAGTGACCCGAAAAATGGAGGGCAACTAGGTCCCCTCCAACGCTCATTTTTTCCCAAAGTCATCCCATCAAAACTTTGAGATAGCCATTTTGTTCAGCATGGTCGAAAATAATAACTATGTCTTTGAGGAGGACTTAATCCCCCCCCAGTCCCCTGGGGAAGGGCTGCAAGGTATGAACTTTGCGCAAAATTTATATATAGCATTGGCTATTGGGAAGTAAACAGACGTTTTCAGGGGGGGGTGTTTCGGGGTTTAAGTGGGAGGGTCTTTCCATGGAAGAAGTTTTCATAGGGGAAGGGACATTGCTATGAAGGAGGCACCGGATTTATCAGCATTATTAAAACAACGATCAGAAAAAAAACAAAAAAAAAAACAAGTTTTCAACTGAAAACTTTTTAACATTAAAACTTAGAACGAATAGAAACTATTACGTACATGATTGGGTTCGCCCCCTAGTCAATACCTCGCTGTTTACGCTATAGTTTTTTAGTACTTTCATAGGAGCTAATTAACGGCCTTTGTGATTAAAGAAGAATTAGAAAAAAAATTCGAACTTTAGCGTAAAGAGCGAGATATTGACTAGGGGGCGGACCCCCTAATGTATTTAATAAAAAATATACAAAAATAGAAGTTCGTTACGTAAGTTAATTTGTAAGTTACGTATATTTATTACTAATAAAAACGTTCGTAAATAAAATTAAACAACTGTCGAGAAAGCCATTTAGCCAAAAAAAGTAAAATTAATATGCAAATTTCGTTTTAATTAATCATGCACGGCGAGCTAAAATCAAAACCTGCATTAATTCAAAAACGTTCAGAAATTGAATAAAAAAAACAAGTTTTAAATAACTGAAAATAAGCAGCGACATTAAAAGTTAAAACGAACAGAAATTATTTCATATATACCCCCTCTTCAACGACTCGCTCTTTACGCTAAAGTTTGACTCTTTTTCACAACTCTATTTTTGAAACAATAAAAAACTTTAGCGTAAAGAGCGATGCGCTGAGGAGGGGACAGCCCCTTTCATATACGGATTGATTCCTGTTCGTTTTAAGTTTTAATGTCGCTCCTTAATTTCGGTTAAAAAACTTTTTTTTTTATTTAATTGTAATTTAAACTCCAATACACGAAAATACAGAACCATTATGCACCTAGAAAGAAAATTATTCTGATTCCAAATATGTAAAATTTATTAAGTTTAAAGTTACTCGCCTATGTACATTTGTACTACTTCATGAAAAGGGAGAACAACCTCCAAAGTGATCTAGAATCAATGAAAATCTTAACATTCAGTTTTGGGCGCCCAAAATTCATGTCAGAGAATTTTAGAACTCCCAACTATAAAAGAACGAATTTTTTTTTCGCTTCACAGGTGCGTGTTTATTCGCTTTTTTAGCGAGGGGTGACTGTATTGCACCAGGATTTGGGGAAAAATTCCATTCAAACAGAAAATTTGAGTTCTAGTCTTTTTTTAGAGCAAAAAATATCTGGAGGGCAATTAGATTTCACCCCGAGGCCGATCACAGCCAAAGATAGCGTCACGTCACGTCACTAACACAATAACGTTAATAAGATTGATTAAAACAAAACTTTCCGAAAAATAAGTTTTTCAAAGAAAAGTAAAGGCCATATTCAACTTAAGATCAGAAGAAATAAAAACCTACAATAATTTAAACTCAAAACGACCAAAAACTGCTATTAAAGAAGAAATGAAAGCCAAAACGAACAGAAATTAAATAAACAATCATAGCAGAAAAATATACAACATGTACTAATACAAATGAATAAATAAGAGCTGGCCTCTGGCCCACCATGACCCGACCCCTGCACCCCAAAAAACTAACGATGTTTTATTCCCAAACTTATGGGACCCCTCTCCCCCTCCCCCCGAAAAAACATTAACGATAATTTATTCCAAAACTTATGGGAGCTGACCCCTGGCTTCTGGGAAGTATACAGATTCTTATTTGTGTGTGTGGGGGGGGGGTGTTACAGGAGAGGATCTCTCTTATGCGGGAAGAGCCCATGACTCTTCCAGCATCATCCAGCACTGACAACTTCTCAACAGAAGGGTTGGCATATGGCTGCTTGTTTGGCCCAAAATCTTTCATGTATTTTCAATATATATATATATATACATATATATATATATATATATATATATATATATATATATATATATATATATATATATATATATATATATATATAATATATATATATTATATATATATATATATATATATATATATATATATATATATTATATATATATATATATATATATATATATATATATATATATATATATACATATATATATATATATATATATATATATATATATATATATATATATATATATATATATATATATATATATATATATATACATATATATATATATATATATATATATATATATATATATATATATATATGTATATATAATATATATATATATATATATATATATATATATATATATATATATATATATATATATATATATATATATATATTATATATATATATATATATATATATATATATATATATATATATATATATATATATATATATATATATATATATATACCATCACCAAGAGCATACTGCCCTCCAATCTTTTTGTTCACTTAAAAAGGGCACTAACAATTTTAATTTCCGTCCGAATGAGTCATTAAACATCTCTTAATAATGCTCTAGTAACCCGCTAGCCCTGGTAGAAAAAAAGAAAAAAAAAACATGCAAATCAGTGGTATTCATGCAAAAAAGTGATTTTCTTTGTTGTTCAAGGTGGAGGACTGTAATTATCTTATACAAGGTTTTAAACCGTGTTGATTCCAATAGTGCACTGTTTGTTTCGATCTGACACCATTTGCGAGGGGTTCCAGGCTCTTTTACAAAATCACCATAAATTTGTTTTCGCAATAAAATTTTACTTTTATCAGATGGCAATTTTTTTCTCATTGGGGAGCTTTTTTCAAAACACGTTTTTATCTTTTGGTTACTATGGGCTGTGGTCATCGATTGCCCCTTCGTCACCAATAACTGTCGATGTTTTATCACACAACTTTGCCTTGTTTAATGAAAATTAATATAATTTTTAAGAGCTTTATTTCAGCTTCATCCTTAAAAACAAAATTTAGTTTACTCTAATGTTTATTTGTTAGGTGTTTAAATTTTTTTTTGTTGTTAGGTGATTAAAATCCTAAAATATTTTATGAATAATTCTATTCAGTAAATCTAAAGATAAATATTATTTCTATAATATTTTATAGATTTTTGGACAACAACCGTCCTTAGACAACAACTTAGGCATGTTACACTATGTTCTAGCTGGAATGATGCACATATTTTCAATCTATATAAATAGAAGAATAAAGCTGGCCTTTCCAGCAGCGACCACCACTGCCTACCTCTTACAAATACAGTAGAAATGTGGCACCATGTATGAACAATTTGAAAAGCACAACACATAACAAGCAGTATATAATACCTCAGTATCAAGGAGGCACACTTGTGCCTCTATAAAGAGGCGACCCACCACAATGTTAAGCGATATTAGGTCCTAGAGGTCGCAGAGAGACGGCGATAATCGAATTCTGTAGCCCAAGCTCAAATTAAGAAACTTGCAAAATTTCATCCTCCTCTGACTTTATCTTCATGGGGTAAGCTGGGCCGGAAGTTTCGACCCTCCCACCAAAGCCCCCTTTAACGTTTTCCGATTGGGCTGAAATTTAGAGGTTAAGCTTTTCCAGGGCCCGGGAGCTTATCCTCGAAATTTCAGCTCAATCCGATCACTCCTTCCCTGTTTTCAAAAAAACAAATATAGCCACTTAAAATTCATTTCTCTTTTTTTTTCTTATCCACGCCTACAGGCCACAGTTGGCAACTGATCCGGGTGAATGAGGACTCATTCGAAGAAGAATTCGACCGGTTAGGGCCTTTTGATATTTTCAGACCGAAAAAATTATCCCCCGAATTTACATTTACGAAAAACCTCGTTTTCCTATAATAGCCCATGTTAATTTTTCCCACCACAACCCCCCTTTAACGTTGTCTGATCGGGCTCAAATTTAGAGGATAAGCTTTCCTGGGGCCTGGGAGCTTATCCTCGAAATTTCAGCTCAATTCTGATCACTCCTTCTCTGTTTTCCAAAAACCAAATATCAAGTTTTGTGTGGATTTGCTTGCGTTAAAAATAGATTCCCCTTACTAAAAAACAATTACAGTTGTGTCTGTTTAGTGCAGCGGTTGATACTCCTGACTGTCAGACGGAAAACTCCTGTTCGATTCACCGTCAGAGCAAATTTTTTATATACTGAATTAAAATTTTAAAAAAGAAACTCAGTTTCTTTTTTAAATTATTTGAAAAAAATTACGTTTTCTAAAGAGTTATAGAGGCTGAGTTACAAGGTCGACCCTTAAAACGTACAGGGATTAGGAGGCACAGTTGGGGGCTAACAGCTAACAGTTAGCCAAGCAATAATAAGTAATAAACTGTACAAAAGCGTGCAGAAATTATTTGAAAAAAACTACGTTTTCTAAAGAGTTAAAGAGGCTGAGTTACAAGGTCGAACCTTAAAACGTACAGGGATTAGCAGGCACAGTTGGGGGGCTGCCGCCCCCCAAACCCCCCGCTTTCGCAGCCTTTAAATAAAAAAAAAGTTTTTTAAACTGAAAGTAAGGAGCGACATTAAATCTTAAAACGAACAGAAATTATTCCGTATATGAAAGGGGCTGTGCCCTCCTCAACGCCTCGCTCTTTACGCTAAAGTTATTATTGTTTAAAAAAAAGAGTTGTGAGAAAGTCAAACTTTAGCGTAAAGAGCGAGGCGTTGAGGAGGGCACAGCCCCTTTCATATACGGAATAATTTCTGTTCGTTTTAAGATTTAAGGTTTTTCCTTACTTTCAGTTTAAAAAACTTTTTTTTTATTTTTATTTAAAGGCTGCGAAAGCGGGGGGTTTGGGGGGAGGCAGCCCCCCAACTGTGCCTCCTAATCCCTGTACGTTTTAAGGGTCGACCTTGTAACTCAGCCTCTTTAACTCTTTAGAAAACGTAATTTTTTTCAAATAATTTAAAAAAGAAACTGAGTTTCTTTTTTAAAATTTAAATTCAGTATATAAAAAATTTGCTCTGACGGTGAATCGAACTCGGGTTTTCCGCCTGACAGTCAGGAGTATCGCCCGCTGCACTAAAGAGACACAACTGTAATTGTTTTTTAGTAAGGGGAATCTATTTTTAACGCAAGCAAATCCACACAAAACTTGATATTTGGTTTTTGGAAAACAAGGAAGGAGTGATCAGATTGAGCTGAAATTTCGAGGATAAGCTCCCAGGCCCCAGGAAAGCTTATCCTCTAAATTTCAGCCCGATCAGACAACGTTAAAGGGGGGTTGTGGTGGGAAAAATTAACATGGGCTATTATTGGAAAACGAGGTTTTTCGTAAATATAAATTCGGGGGATACTTTTTTCGGTCTGAAAATATCAAAAGGCTCTAACAGGTCAAATTCTGCTTCAAATGAGTCCTCATTCACCCGGATCCGTTGCCAACTGTGGCCTGTAGGCGTGGCTAAGAAAAAAAAGAAATGAATTTTAAGTGGCTATATTTGGTTTTTTGAAAACAGGGAAGGAGTGATCGGATTGAACTGAAATTTCGAAGATAAGCTCCCGGGCCCTAGGAAACCTCAACCTCTAAATTTCAGCCCAATCAGACAACGTTAAAGGGGGGCTGTGGTGGGAGGGTCGAAACTTCCGGCCCAGTTTACCCCATGAAGATAAAGTCGGAGGAGGATGAAATTTTGCAAGTTTCTTAGTTTGAGCTTGGGCTACAAAATGCAATTACCGCCGTCTCTCTGCGACCTCTAGGACCTGAAATCACTTAACATTGTGGTGGGTCGCCTCTTTATAGAGGCACAAGTGTGCCTCCTTGATACTGTTTGAACTGTTCTCTTATACGAACTGTTTGAAAGCTAATTTGATCGGCTATAATTACATTTTTATTATATTGCTTTGCATGCTTCATTAGATTGCATAACATTTTTCATGATTGCCATTTTGTTATTCGTTCTTAGCGAAAGTCTATATTTCGGGTTCAACTAGCTTCGTTGATTCAGCAAAAATGGCCAAATAAGTTGAGAGAAAATCCTTTAATGTTCCAAGCTTGGTTAGGGGGATGCTTCACATAGGGTTACCTGTACAGCATAGTTGGGACCCATTTTTACGAGGATGTGAGCTAGGTGAAAGTCATCTATCTACGTGAACCTATGTTTTGTTCTGGATTTTTTCAATAAATTTATGTTTTAGCTTTCACCCTTCTCTCATCTATCTCTTGTTGAATTTTACGAAAAGCTCGAGCTCAATTCTGCTTTGAGACCAGATTAGAATTGGAAGTAGATATCCATCTTCTTTTGCTAAATAATGGTTGTTTTATTGAGGACGGGAGTTCAACTCCCATCCTGGTGAATATAGGCCTTTGGTTTCAAATGACTCATTTGCACACTTGATGAGATAAAGACCTATTTCAAGACATCTTTCCATAAATTTCGAGTATCTCTACTGACAGGTGCGTCTTCTATTTTTTTGTGATAGAAATGGTACGGATTTGTAATTAGGACCTTAAACAGGAGAACAAATGATCTATGACCTCTTGCTTAGGAGGTCTGACCTCTGACTATGGCTTAGGAGGGGGTAGTCGTACTTTTATTTGTAGTAATTTGTGTTTGTTTCAAGTATGACATGATTATTCATTTAAATTTTTATTCGGTTCTAGTATTCGTCTATATCAGTGTCTGCTATCTTAGGGCCTGATGTAATCCTTTGTTTCAATTTCTATTCGTTTTTGATGTCATTTATTCATTCATAGTAATTTTTGTTCGTTTAAGTTTGAAATATATGCAAGACCTTAGCCAAAATTTTGGTTAGCTGGGAGGGGTATTTTTGCTCGCTCGTTTTACAAAAAAAAAACATATAAAAACACATCAAATTTTTTTTATATATATGCATTGTTGTCATGTTGTTAGCGAGCCGGACAAAAATTTCGGTGGGAGGTTTCAGACCTCCTAACTCCCAACTGGATATAGCCTTGAATATGTGTGACTTCATATCTGCTCATTTTAGATTTTGATATGGGTATTTACTTTTCTTTGGAAAACTGTTTTTTTTTGGAAATTGCCTTTTTAATTAATTTATCCTAATTTTTAAAAGGCAATTTATTATTGATAGAAATTTTTGTTTCAATTCTTCTGCTTAAGCACTAAATTGTTGGATTAATATTTAAAAATTGGGCTCTGTTGAAGTTTTTGGCGATAAAAAAAGTTATCAACATTTCCAGAATAATCATATATATTTCATTAGATTATTCTATTCCATTAGGAGAGATTACTAGCAACTTATTCCTTCCACTAGTTAGCTTTATTTATTGCATTAATTTATTCTACTAGATTATCAACCAATATTCTCTTAGATTAGTACACAGTAGACAGAATATAGCAGTATGATCATTCTCTATCTCTCCCATTATAAAAACCCAGACAGGGGTGCGAGTGGAAAGAAACAGGCTAAACAAGCTAAGGCAGAAAGAAGTGGGAGGAGCTTTTTGTTCACGATGACCAGAAATGATCTGCGATAAGCTTACTGGTATATTCAGAAACAGGCTAAACAAGCTAAGGCAGAAAGAAGTGGGAGGAGCTTTTTGTTCACGATGACTAGAAATGATCTGCGATAAGCTTACTGTCTATAAACTGTGGATTAGTATGACAAGAAACATAGATAAAGGATATTGCAAGCTTTTGAATCGTTTAGGGGTTAACATGTGACAGAATCCCCCCCCCCTTTAAACTAATTTCAACAGTAATCAGTGAATCGAAAATTTGAACTATCTTGGGAAACAAATTCAACAAAAATAAAGTTTATTTTCAACTATAAATGTAATACGAAACACTATTTTCCCCTATGTTTGTAACCTACTTGTAGTTGTTCTGCGTGATCATGAGGGTTGATGTGAATGCTGTTCTTCTTGGTTGAATGCTGCGCTTCTTGGTTGATGTAAATGCTGTTCATTTGTTTCATAGGCAGCGCAATCGCGCTACTTAAGTAAAGAAAGATGTTGGCACCAGCGTTGCCAACGCAGTACAACTGTACCGTTTTTGGTACAATTTCGAGGTCCTGGCACACTGCACTACATTTGAAAATTTGTTGGTACAATCAGATTTCCCGATTCATTTAGGTTTTACTTGCTCCTTTTAGACTCAAATATATGTTCCAAATATGTGTCCTCTGGGGGCATATAAGGGTTTTATAGAAAGCGTTGTCGTAGAAACTTCAAAAAGGGCTCATTCGATTGGAAATTCAAAAGGTCCCTTTTTAATAGTCGAAAGTGATCGGAGGGCAACTAAACCCCCTCTCACGCCCACCTTTTCTTCAAACACATCCAGTCAAAATTTTTAGATAGCCATTTTGTTCAAGGTAGTTGAAAGGTCCTGAAATTATGTCTTTGAGGATGACAACCCCCTCACAGCCTTCAGGGCAAGGGTTGTAAGTTATGCCCTGGGGCATATAAGTTTTTTTATAGAAAGCATTGTCGTAGAAACTCCAAAAAGGGCTCTTTCGATTGGAAATTGAAAGGGCTAGTGCCCTTTTTAATAGTCGGATGTGATTGGAGGGCAACTAGCCCCCCTCTCATGCCCACCATTTCCCCAAACACACCCAATCAAAATCTTGAGATAGCAATTTTCTTCAATGTAGTAGAAAGTTCTGGAAATTAGGTCTTTGAAAATGACAACCCAGCCCTCAGGGCAAGGGTTGTAAGTTATGCTCTAGGGGCATATAAGGTTTTCATTGAAAGGGTTGTCGCAGAAACTTCAAAAGGGCTAATTCGATTGGAAATTGAAAGGACTAGTGCCTTTTTAATAGTTGAAAGTGATTGGAGAGCAAATAACGCACATCCAATCAAAATTTTGAGACAGCCGTTTTGTTTAACGTAGTTTAAATTTCTGGAAATTAGATCTTTGAGGATGACAACCCCCTCATAGCCCTCAGGGCAAGAATTGTAATTTATGCCCTGGGGGCATATAAAGTGTTTATAGAAAACGTTGTCATAGAAACTCAAAAAGGGCTCATTCGATTGGAAATTGAAAGGGTTAGTGCCCTTTTTAATAAAAGAAAGTGATTGGAAGGCTTGACATTTTTGGAAGGCTGAATAATTCGTGGTAAAGAACTGTAAGTAAGGAGCGACCCGGCTCAATGGTAACCGAAACTCTAGAAAACGATATTTTGATACAAACAGATTCAACAAAAGAATTAGATTTTAATGCTCCCCCTTTTAGGGGGAAAGACCCCCTAAAAGTTATAGAACCTTAATGAAAATCACACCATCGTATTCAGCGTATCAGAGAACCCTACTGAAAATTGAACGCCATCGACGGATACTAGCGAATAATTCACATTGACTTTCCGCTTTTTTTTTTGGTGTGTTCTTTGGCCACTCGCATTGATTATATTTTTTCGTTTCGCTTTGTTGTAAATTTTTCAGTATTTTCATTTGGCCTTTAAAAATGGAATGGAAATACTGTTCCTCGACGAAGGAGGAATCAGGGCCCTAAGAGAATGGGGACTCAAGAGCACCTAGGACTTGGCTCGTTATTGCACCGAGCCAAGAGTGCCTTCGAGCATTCCTTACCCGCTTAAAATTAGCTTCGCCGGATGTAATCTGCAAAAGATAACAACAAATACTTAGCCGGTAACTTATCAACTGAAAAGCTGTATGCAACTAGGCGAATAGCAACACTAATCATGTCTACTTTACTACAAACATAGCTTATTTAGAAACCCCTGGAAGGTGTGCCACATTTCACAATTACTGTCCTTTTTTGCTATCTGCTCATAATTTCACAATTTGTTTTTCATTTTTGAAAAGATTGAATTTTTGTTCATGTATGACTTCAATTATCCTGCATTTTCCAGGGTTACTTGTCTGACCACCAATCAAGACCGTTTCCTCAGGTAGTAATCCTACTGACCTCTCATGTCATTTACGTCTCGTCAAACGCTAAGGCTAAGCAATCGGGCTTGTCAGATAAGTAATCTTGGAACATTAGAACATACTACAAGAGCATAGGCTAGTCTGCCTTTCGGCATTCAAAAATTTGTTAAGACTCATCAAGTGCCCCTCCCCACGGTAATCTTTAGTAAAAGGCGAAAGTTTAACTCGATATGAGGAGAGGCCAGAGCTATGAAAATTGCTAGAGTTGACTTGAGTATATGGCAATAAATCCTAGTAAATCCTTATCGGTTTTTTTAACAAGGTTCGAAAGCTATAAGGAATTCAATGTTCAATCAAGTAAATACGGGCAAAAAAATCACATGATGAGAAAACATATTCAATGAGCAGCAACTCATGGGCAACTTTAATGACATGGTACAAAACCTACATCCGCAGAAAATAACATAAATATTCAGTAATCAGGCTCAAAAATAATTGTAATGTAACTGAGTGGTGGATCAATGGCTGTAGCCAAAGGCCCCCCTATTTAAATATTCCAAGAACCTTAGCGGTAGTGAAGGAATATTTAGTTTGATATGTTGCCAACGCAATTGACTTGATGAAATGTGTGGGGACCAAGGGCATTTCACTTTTTAAGACTAGCCTTTGTGACTGTATCTAAATTTCAGCAATTTCATTCGTTTCCTAGTTCAATTCAAAAATCAGTATTTAATAATTACAGAGTATTTTCAAAAACAAAAAGCATCAGGAATCTATCATTGTATGCTTTAAGCTTACAATTGATAAATATGTGACATATAAAAGAGGCTCAAAGGACAAGAACTTTTCAGAATGTGGACAGGGGTCCGCGCGAACGCAGTCCCCCACTACTAAAAATTACGCTGTTGAGTTACCCCCATTTGGGGTAATCACAGGGGTCAGCCAATCCGAAGTGCAATGGAAAGGCCTCACCCTGGGAGCGCCTCCTTCATGATCAAGGCAGCTCCCCAGCCAGGTAGGTAAGTTAAGTTCAAATCTGGTTGACACAGTTCATATAATTATCCAGTAAGCTTATCGCAGATCATTTCTGGTCTTCGTTCTCGGTGCGAACAAAAAGCTCCTCCCACTTCTTCGTGCAGTTATTAATAGCGGGTTTCCACTTGTTTCCGATTGTTTCGCGTAAAGTGCATTATTCGTAATAGCGGGTTTCCACTTGTTTCCGATTGTTTCGCGTCTGACTTGTCTACCCGTGAAAAGATCTGACGCCGCTTATGTTTCTACGTTCTCTGGAGCACTCGCACCCCGGTCCGGGTTTTTGTAATGGGTGAGATAGGGAATGATCATACTGGATAATTATATGAACTGTGCTGGTTGATAACAAATTAGGCTATATGAAAACCTTGTGTGGAGTTATAGCCTAGTAAAGTATTGCTGGAACAAAGGCAGTCACGCACCCTGTTTGAATGAGTCACCCTTAGATTTATGTGAAATTCCCAGTAAGATTCTGGAAAACTTATAAAACTAATAAAAACTTAACTTAGACTAGGCTATAGTGGAGGGGTTATATTGGGTAAAACCTCCCAGTGCTTGGCTAATGCATAATCTTTGACAAGTAGGCTATCCTGATCAAAATACACTCCTCCTAAACATTTAAAACAGGCCCCCAATCTTGGGCACAATGTATAAGTTTAGGCTGTTGGTATTGGTGGTAAATTTGCAGGTGGCACAATAATTTAGCTAAGATGAAAGCAAATACATCATTGCCTTTTTTATGTTCTTTCATAATCCAATAATTGCTTCTTTTGCAAATTGCATCTTTAGCCCTTATAGGGGCCCTGAAGGTATTTTATATGAATTATGAAAGAGCATAAGAAGTATCAAATGATGTTTTCACTTTCATTCTAGTAGATTATGAGGTCCACTGCAAAGTTACCATGAAATTTACCCACCCCCACCAGCCTAACGTGCAAATATATTCCCTGAATTGTTGACAGCAAAGTTCCAAATTGCAAAAATCAGTGCTACATTTGTTGACGGCATTTGTAAACTCGAAACATTAGGAAAGCAGTTTATATTTGTGTTGCCCAATAAATGAGGTTTGATTGTTATTTTTTGGAATATATTACTCTTGAATAACTTATTTATAAATTAGTGATATGTTTTTAACAACTTTTCAGTAACTTAACTACTGTTGATAACTTCTTTGTGTGGTTAAAAAAATTAAATACCTTTGGGGCCCCTTTAAGGGCTCAAGATGCAACTTGCAACAGAAGCAATTACTGAATTATGAGGGATGTCACCCCCCTGATTGAAGGGCAACCCAGCTTACCTAGCACTCTGTAACGTCGCTTGACTCCTGGATTGTACCTTATGACATGCGCAAGAAATACTCTGATTGGCAAAAAGCTACCAAAAGAAGTGAAAATGCTGACCCTCATGCCGACCATACCTGTCAAGCAGAACTCTCGTAGGAAGATGAGCTTCAAGCTCCGACAATTATTTTTTTACTGTTTATATGTTTTTATGACTTTTGTGCTTTCACACTAGTTTTTTTTTATGGATGCTTAAATGAATCTTATTCGTTTTCATTATATTCGATGTTAACTGACCACTTTGAAAGAGGTATACAAGTCGTAAGAAAACTATTTTTTGAGATTTCAAGATGGATATATTATGGACATATTATAGACAAAATATGGACATAATTTGGCTGAAAAGGACACATTTTTGGATGCTCAAGGGACATATTCATTGACCAAAAAGTTCGCAACCCTGTATACTCACCCTTAAGGCCTGTTTATTAATAAAATCATCATTGTTACAATGATGATGTGACAATGATGGTTATGGGGCTTATAGCCCCATAACCCAAAATACTTTTATTGATTCCCACCTGGGTAAGTGTAGAAGTAGAATTTCTCGGCCCACCTCGTAAAAGTCAGGGTTTAAGTCAGGTACAGGGAACCTATGCTAGGTAAATATGCAACCTCAGACTGGTATAGCCTCGTACGTTGGTGATAAAAAGTATCAATCAAGCTTTTAGACCATAATTTTAGCTCTTCAACTGAAATTAACAACCTCCCTTTGCCACACAGGGTTAGGAGGCTTAAATTACAGTTTGAAGGTTAGATTGACACTTCTATTACCACGGCACTAGTTTCTTGTCCGAACAGTCCGAGGTTGCATAGGTCCCTGTGATGAAGCTGGTATGAAGTATGTAATGGGTAAGTTAGAGGGCGTCTTTCAAAAATGTAGAAGTGCACTAAAGGGTTCTGTAATGTTGCCTGTTTGTGTGTCCTGTTTTTATGCTGCTTCTATGCTCAGTCAGGAAGAATGAGTCTGATGATTTTTTCCTTTGGTAATTAAATAGTGTCACAGCCTCTCCAGGTTGTGCTCGGTTGATTTGATTATTCTTTAGGCAGATGCGTTTCCGACAACTCGTAGCCTAGACTCTACGCTAGACTCTAGGCGGTAACACTGTCTTGACTTTGAAATCTCATTAATGTCAGAGTATTGTCTTGCTACATGGCTATTGGACTAGTAGATAACATTTCTGTAAAACAGATTGGCAAAATATGATATTTTGCCAAATAATTGAAATTTAGAAATTCAGCTGATAATATACTGTAATTTTTCATCATTTTCTTTTGCTTATTGATCTAGAGTACATAGCAAAATCCAACCCTATATGCCAAATCGAATCCCCACATTTGGTCCATTATTTGCTGGTTGGTACTACCACTTTATTTAACAAAATCAGTTCCATTGGATTCTATTTGCCTCTGAATGTTTAATATATTGCAAGTCCAGGTCTCTACCAGTTTTTGAAAAATGCCAAGTCCTTTGTGGGAATATTTTACAAAAGTATCGGCTAAGTCTGCACCATGCAAAATATGCAAAAAAAAAGTGTTGCTACCTCTAGAAATACCACCAACCTTAATGCTCATCTCAAGACAAACCACAAAAAACATTACCAAAGCAAGAAAGGAAGTACATCGGCCGGGGGTGCCAGTGTTAACCCTGATTCTGATTCGTGTCCATCTGATGATGAACATGATTCAAGTCAAATTGTCCCATCACATAGCCAAAACTCAACCAGACCTTTGAGTCAAGCTAGTGACACTACCCAAGTTACCCGTGATAGAAGTGACCAGACTGACTCAGGAGCACCAAGTGCAAAGCAGCCGAGAATTGACTCGTTGTTACAGACCAAGTACAGTGCAAAGCACCCTAAAACTGTAAAAATGAATAAACTGGTTGTGAAATTCATTGCAAAAGATATGCAACCCCTCTCTGTTGTTTCGAATCCTGGGTTTATTGATCTGGTGCAGGGCCTTGACCCCAATTATACTTTGCCATCCCGAGCTAAAGTGACAAGAGATCTTCTCCCTGAAATCTATGTTGTAGAGAAATTGAAACTGCAGGAGGCGCTAAAAAAAGTAGGACAGGTTTCCCTTACCACAGATATATGGACCTCCCGGGCGACTGAGGGTTTCATGGCTGTCACTGTACATTACATTGATGAGAAAGGCTGCCTCTGCAGCAACGTGCTTACTACTGCGAAAATTGAAGAAAGGCATACTGCTGATGCTATCACAGCTCATCTTCTGAAATTTGCCACTGAATGGGGGATTAAGGAAAAGGTTGTAGCTGTAGTTACCGATAATGGAGCAAATGTGGTACGGGCTGTAAAGGATGCTGCATCTGTTGTAGGTAAAGGTCGGAGACATGTTTCGTGCTTTGCACATACTCTGAATATTGAGGGGTGCTATTGATGATACTGCTGACTGGTCACCTCTTGTCCAAAAAGCTAGGAACATAGTCAGCTTTTTCAGCCGTAGTGTTGTAGCTGCCGAGAAGTTGCGCCAGGTTCAGATCACTATTGACAATGTTTGCACCAAAAAACTGAAACCTGATGTGACCACTAGATGGAATTCGCTCCTCATAATGTTGCGTAGTCTACAAGACCTGAAAGAGCCAGTAACAAGTTCGCTGGCGCTTCTCGGTAAAGTAGATCTCCTACTCACTGAAAGTGAGTGGGATGTTATTTCAAACGTGATCGCGGTACTTACACCTTTTGACGAGGTTACAATCGAGCTCTCTTCTGAAAGCTATCCCTCCATCTCAAAAGTCCTGTCTTTATCCAAGATTTTGAGACGCCACCTTGTTCAGGTAGATTGTGGTGGATTTTCAAATGTCGCCGAGGACCTCCGCAAGGCTTTGATGGAGAAAATGCAAGCTAGGTTTATAAGCCTCGGTCAGGTCACACCCGTGACGATTGCCACATACCTTGATCCGCGTTTCAAGAAAATGTATATTTCCCCTGACGATCTTGTCTCGGTTGAGGGCAAAATAGCAAGAGAGATGGATTTGGCCTTACTATCTGCTGAATCCGTAGCAGCAGGTACAAGTACCGTCACAAACCCCGCGACACAGCATCGACAGACTCATGACAGTTTGTGGGGCTCACATGACGAAGTTCTGGTATTCAACTCAGGACGCGGTTCGACAGCAGCCGAGTCTACCATGGCTCTGCAGCTTTTTAACAGGGAATCTGTAGTTCCAAGAAAAACGGATCCACTCAAGTGGTGGAATTCTTGCAACATGGGCTCTCAGAAATATCTGTACGAGGTTGCCATGAAATTTATGTCTGTGAGAGAGTGTCCCTTCTGAGAGAGTTTTTTCCAAGGCCGGTCAGTTGATCACCGAGCGGCGAAACCGACTCTCTGGGAAAAACATTGACATGTTGCTGTTTTTGAATAGCCAAATATAGCCGCGTTTTTTTCTTGAGCCCAAGTAGTTTCATGTCTGGGTTTTCGTGATATTCTTTCATATAATCGAAGTTGGTTTTTTCATTGTTCAATGTTGTATTATTCGAAGTTTTTATGAAAAAAAATGATGCAAAATACTCTTTAACTACGATTTTCGTTATTGTGAGTTACACATATTTATAAGTAGTAGGCTAAATATGTCACTCAGTTATATATTTCTGTATATAACTTATATAGGCCTAGTCAGTGAGTTACACATATTTATAAGTAGTAGGTTAAATATGTCACTGAGTTATATATTTCTGTATATAACTTATATAGGCCTAGTCAGTGAGTTATGTATATTTATAAGTAGTAGGTTAAATATGTCACTGAGTTATGGCCTTTGCAAAACAAAAGTGATCCGTTTATCTGGCCTCCCCCAGGCCATTTAGCGTGTCCCCAGGTGGCGATAGGGGAATGCTCTACAGATATGTAGGGTACCTCCATAGGAGGCACGGACCAAGGGGGGACCTTGTCCCTGGGGGTCCATAATAGAATCTGGGGCACCCTTGCCCGGGGTCATAAATACAGGCGGAGGAGGAAGAAGGCCCCTCAAATGTACACTCAAAAGGGCCCACTGGTTTGTCCACAAGCTCCATGAGTTGCAAACCTTCTCCCAGCAATGGGTTAAATTGCATGGTGATGCAGAACACCATCGCGGGAGGATCCTCTATAGGAGGACAACTGTGGCAGGGCGTAAGATCCAGATCTATGGACAACGGCCTCTGCAAAGGGCTGCCTCGACCTTTTCGGGGTACCTGCAAGACTGGGGACCTTGCGGTCAACTCTATTCCCACTTGAGGAGTGGCGCCCCTCGAGGAAATTATAGCCTAGTAAACGACACAGCATTCGCACGGGATTCTGACTAATGGACAATTCTTCTGGGATTGGTATGTTTTGATGGGCGTCTTTGGGCTGAAAAACCTCTTCCTAGCTAATTTATCTGTTACGGGTTGCCTCCCCGTAGTAGCATAATATTTGTAGGCATGAATATATAATGAGTCGGAGGTAATAGGCTTGAGATTGTCTGTGCAGGATTTCGACTCTTGTTGATAGAAGAGCATCGCCAAGTGCTGAAAACCATGTTGTGACCAAGATGGGCCCAGGATTGCACAAAGCCTCCATTCATGGAGGTCCCAGGGACTTCTTGCTGTCCGGTTCTAAGCCGGCTTAAGCACTTCGGTGTAGAAATGAGAAGATATGTGATCCCCGTCCTGCACTGGTATCCGGGATCATTGCTTTTCCTGAGGCGAAAAAAATTTCAATGATTTAAAGAACATGAAAATTGGAACTTGGAAAGTTACGACATTAAAAAATGACTATTGTATCGACATTTTGACTGACGAATTCAGACGATTCGAACTGGATTTATTAGGAGTTTCAGAAACTCATATCCCAGGGGTAGGAAGCATGAAATTAGGTGATATAGAATTTGTTTACTCAGGCAGGAAGGATGGGGTACATAGACAGGGAGTAGGGCTCATGATGAATAAGGAAGCTGCTAAGTCTTGTTTAGGCTGGGAAGGTATTAATAATAGAATACTAATTGCCCATTTTATGACTAGAAAGTTCAGGGTATCAGTTATAGTAGTATACGCCCCTGTAGAACCGACTGATGGAGATACTAGTGACTCAGATGAATTTTACTTACAGTTACAGGAGCAAATAGACAAGGTCCCAGGCAGAAATATGATGTTATTACTGGGAGATTTTAACGCCCAGGTTGGTAGAAATAAGGATAGATGGTATCCCAGCTTAGGTAAATTTGGTGTAGGAAAAGAAAACAGTAATGGATACAGACTTTGCAATTTTGTAGGTATAACAATCTAGTTATAACCAATACGGTGTTTGGTCATAAAATGGTTCATAAGCTAACATGGTATTCACGTGATGGTAAGACAGCAAACCTTATTGATTATGTTATAGTAAACCGAAGACTGGCAGGATCAATACAAGATACTAGGGTATATAGGAGTGCTGTTATTGATGTTAAAAGTAAAGATCACCATCTAGTAGTGTCAAGGGTTAATTTAAAGCTGAAATATCGGAAGGGTAATTACCTCCCGGGAAGTTATGATGTTAGTAGACTCCAGGATGAGAATTTGAGAGAAACTTTCCAGGAACAGTTGAATACTAAACTTGAGAGTTTAAAATTTGATAATGTGGAAGATGGTTGGAATAATTTTAGAAAAATAATTTGTGAAGTTGCTGAAGGTGTATTAGGGAAGAAAGCTAGAACTGCAGCTAAGAATATTAGTGAAAAAGCTTTATGTTTAATAGAAAGGAGAAAGGACTTGTACAAGAATTATCTGAGTGATAGATCGCATGAAAACAAAAGAAATGTAAGGAAAGTGGAGAAAGCATTGAAATATGAACTAAGGAGGTGTGAAGTGGAGGCCATGGATAAAATTGCCGAGGATTTAGAAGATGCAGCTAGACGGCATAATAGTAAAATATTGTACTGGCACGTTGACAAATTGAGAGGTAGTAGTCAATCCGGACTTGTCCCAGTTAAAGATAGGAATGGGGTGGCAATTAGCGATAAGGAAAAAGCTAAAGCGAGATGGGCCGAACATTTTGAGAACTTGCTTAACCGAGATAGAGTTGCAGGAAAAAATATAGAGGAAAATGAAAAAGTTTGTGATACCTTGGATGTGAAGGAAGATTTGTTTTGTGAGGAGGAATTAGCAACAGTACTAAAAGGATTAAAGAATAATAAAGCTCCAGGTGCTGATAGGGTAGTAAATGAGTTTCTTAAATATGGTGGCTCTGAGGTTAGAAATAAGTTATTGAAGATTATGAATATGATTTTTGAAAAAGGGGAAGTACCTAACGATTTTAGGAAAACCTTAATTAAGCCACTTTATAAGAAAGGTGATAAAAGTGAGTGTGGTAATTATCGAGGAATTAGTCTGGTCTCTGTAGGTAGCAAATTGCTTAGTAATATGATACTTTTTAGACTGAGAGATGCTGTAGACAAAGTTTTAAGAGAAGAGCAGTGCGGTTTTAGAAAAGGTAGAGGATGTGTTGACCAAATTTTCACTCTTAGGTTAATAATTGAGAAGTGCCTAAGTTTTCAAACACCTTTGGTCCTCAGTTTTATAGATTTTGAGCAAGCGTTCGATTCTGTTGATAGAGGAGCTTTAGTAAAGGTTTTATCCTTGTATGGTATACCAGACAAATACATTAAAGTAATTAGTGCTATGTACGAGAATAACACTGCTGCGGTTAAAGTAGGAAATGAGGTTAGCAGCCGGTTTTGTATTAAATCAGGAGTTAAGCAGGGTTGTGTTCTATCCCCCTTTATATGGATTATTTTGATGGACTTTGTTTTAAGGAGCACAGGAAAGGCAATGGGAGACCACGGAATCAAATGGGGAGGAAAAAGTCTCCTAGACTTGGATTATGCTGATGATTTAAGCATCCTAGATGAAAGTGTGAGCAAAATGAATGAAGTTTTAGAGGTTTTGCGAGTTCAGGGTGCTAGTATTGGTTTGAAAATTAATGTTAGGAAGACTAAGTCACTAAGGCTAGGAATAAGTGAAGATGAAAAGGTGACGTTGGGTAATGAAAATATTGATCAGGTGGGCAGCTTCACTTACCTTGGTAGTATTATTAGTAAAGATGGTGGGAGCAGTGAAGATGTTAAAAATAGAATAGCCAAGGCTCAGGGTGTTTTTTCACAGTTAAAAAAAACTGGAAGAATAGGAAGATAAGTCTGCAAACCAAGATTAGAATCTTAGAAGCTACAGTGATGACAGTGGTCAAATATGGCTCTGAAGCATGGACGCTTCGAAAAGCGGATGAAGATTTGCTAGATGTTTTCCAGAGAAATTGCTTAAGGATTGTTCTGGGTACCCGGCTGACTGACCGTATTTCAAACAATAGGCTATACGAAAAATGTGGTTCAATACCGCTTTCTAGGTCTATAATGAAAGAAAGGTTGAGGTGGTTAGGGCATGTTGTGCGGATGAAGGATGACAGATTGCCAAAGATTGTTCTTTTCGGCCAACCATCTAGGGCTAAACGGAAAGCAGGTCGTCCCCGTCTGGGGTGGGAGGACGTCATAAAGAAAGATTTAAAGGAAATGGGAACTTCGTGGGCGGGTGTAAAAAGGGAGGCTTTGAATAGATTGGGGTGGAGGAGGAGCGTGCGTAGCTGTGTTGGCCTCAGGCGGCTTGGTGCTGCGATGAGTTGTTAGTAGTAGTAGTAGTAGTAGTAACTTTGGCAAAAACAAGAGTGTATCGGAGCCAAAAACGGTTCCGAAATATCGATATCGATATATCGAATATCGAAAGTGAAAATATCGATGTATCAATATATCGAAAAATCGAAATATCGCTCAACATTATATTGGTCTCAAGTAATCCTTTGAACGCCCATAGTCTTCAAAACGTATTACATACGTCTTTATGCTGCAAGCCGCTAAATTTCTCTAGATATGGCGTTTAGTATTATGCAAAATGTTGACATGTTAAAATGGAATTTTATTGAAGGAATATTTCCTAAAAAGTGAAAACATGAAATACGATTTGATTGTTCATTTTATTATATACTTGGAACAATTTATTACGAAAATGGTAAGAAGTACATATATATATATATATTAGTTTATAAATTATAATGCCACACTAGATATTTACATGATAATCAATAGCTATGAAATTTATAAATTATATATTTTAATATGACTATCTCTCTTCCACTTCTATTCACTAAGAATACGAAAAAAAAAAAAGTTAAACTTACCCTCTCCACAGAATCACTAAAATTAACAGACAGGAGTTCTATACCTCCTAGCTTCAACAAATTCAAATGTAATTTCGAGACTAGGGATCCTAAGTAGGTCATCAACTTGTAAATAAACCTCTGATATAAATGAGTCAATAAAAAATCAAAACAAAAACGCTCTTGTAGAAAACAAGCAAGAGAAATGATGGGCGTAAAAGTATCATTTTCCTTCCATCAAATGCAAGGTCTTAAATGTAGGGCGTTCTTAAGATAGAAATGAACAAAGCTTCAATTATGCATCTGTGTTCCTTAAACAGACAGAAGGGATAAACCTTCAAGCTTTGACATATTCAATCTCACTTTTGGGCTCTTTCTTTTCCAGGGAGACTTTCTTTGGATTTTTTCCCCCTATCTAATTAAAAACAGTAGGGGTAGCATCAGGTACAAACAGATGCGGATCCAGGATTTTTTTTAGGAGGGGAGGGCAAAATAGGTTGACCCAAAAAAATTTGAGGGGGGGGGCAAAATAGGTTGATGCGATAAACTTGCGTTAGGAGCAAGTTAAATTAACGCAAACTTGAGTTAATTAAGTAAATTACACTACTTTAGACTGCACTAGGGGGGAGGCACGCCCCCTCGCCCCCCTCTGGATCCGCCACTGGGTGTAAATGACCATCCACTTAGCTTACATAACCAGGAGGAAATCATGCAGCTCTCCCATACTTCAGCCCAACCCCTCTAATGTGCAAATATATAGCCAAAATTATATATTTCAAATGCATTCTGCTGCCTGTCACTGTTTTTCTAGTTCTTGTCTTGTCATAGCAGATTGAATTTACAGGTACATGGGTTAAAACAAGAGAGACAGATTGACAGAAAAAATGGAAATGTGTAATTTCAGGTATTGATTTGAACACTAGGTGGGTTGGGGTAAAGTAGAGCAGGGTTGCAGGCAAAATGTGTTAGCTACAATTATTCTGCATAGTATGTTTTGGAATGAAATATTTTTCGGTTTAAGTTTTTGGAATAAAGTATTGTAAATATTTTTTTCGAGTGGAGGAGGGTTAGGTAAAGGAGGGCCAGGGGTTACCTCCCGTATATTTTGGAAATTAATTGTAATCTATGATATAGAAGATTCCTCTTAAGATTTTCCAAAGTACACCTTAGAAGTTTTATGGGTAAGTTTGGAAAGCACTTGATGCCAAAACTGATTCCACAAACTTGTTAAAACATATTAACCCTCTGACACACCTACGAAACAAATTCCTATCATTTTTAGATGAAACGTCCGATCCATGAAATGTACAAAGTTCAACAAATCAATTCACTGGCTGGTAGTATTTTTTTACATTGTTTTGGATTTTACATTATGGCACTCAAAAACAAAACTGAAGTAGTGAAACGGAGTAAGAGACTCAGTTCGCCGTTCTAAGAATGAAGAACGGCATTTCAAAAAACGGCTTATAAGCGCAAAATAAAATCGAACGGCGAAAACGAACGGCTTATTTGTAAAACCGAGGATTGGATTTTGATAGAACGATGAAAACGAACGCAGCTATTGTAAAGCAAAAGTAAACTCAAAGTGTCTGCCCCATAACAATCTACAGTTCAACGAACCTACCCTGAGCGTT
Organism: Artemia sinica; assembly: GCA_027921565.1. Lineage (NCBI taxonomy): Eukaryota > Metazoa > Arthropoda > Branchiopoda > Anostraca > Artemiidae > Artemia > Artemia sinica. Next base: position 45,648,173 of record CM051267.1, read on the forward strand.
TGCCTTGTAACTATGATGCTACTTTGTCAAATTTTCTTGAGAGGATCCACTGGTGGGTAATGATACGTTGGAAAGTTTAACAAATATACTTGAATCAATTTAATGCTAAGCCCTTCAGTCAGACACATCCGCAGAAAAAAATTTTCCTGGGAAAGAAGTTCACAAAAAAAACAACTTGAAACTTCGAATGAGAAGTGACTAGAAACCCGGCAATATCTAAGGTGATGGGGGGGTTCGTACCCCCCCCCCTTCTCATGTACATGGATACGAGCATATTTTTGCTATTTCATGCACATAATATCTTTGATTAGAATGTAGGAAGTTCCATGCCTCATTTGCGTTGTCCAGATTCCCACATTTCCCCCCTACATTTCCCTCACAATCCACTTTTTAAGGGATTGCACAGAGATTGGAGTGGAAGAAGATTTTGCGTTTCTCCGTTAGCCTTAGGAGGCTTAGTGATGCGTTGAGTTTTTAGCAGATTTAGAGTTGTTTCGTGCCTGTGCACCCTGAAAATTTTAGATCTGAAAATTTTCAGCTGTGTATTGACTGGATAAGGGCTCAATTCCATTTCTAATATAAAATAAAACTAAAAATATAATGTAAAAATGAAAAATATAAAATTATAACGTGCTTTACATACTCTAGAAAAATAGTTACTTGTAAATTTGGGCTCATCGTATCTACATATATTGTTAATTGTTATCATTTTTAGATGAAACGTCTTATCCATGAAATATACAAAGTTCAACAAATCAATTCACTGGCTGGTAGTATTTTTTTACGTTGTTTTGGATTTTACATTATGGCACTCAAAAACAAAACTAAAGTAGTGAAACGGAGTAAGAGACTCAGTTCGCCGTTCTAAGAACGAAGAACGGCATTTCAAAAAACGGCTTATAAGCGCAAAATAAAATCGAACGACGAAAACGAACGGCTTATTTGTAAAACCGAGGATTGGATTTCGATAGAACGATGAAAACGAACGCAGCTATTGTAAAGCAAAAGTAAACTCAAAGTGTCTGCCCCATAACAATCTACAGTTCAACGAACCTACCCTGAGTGTTTGCCTTGTAACTATGATGCTACTTTGTCAAATTTTCTTGAGAGGATCCACTGGTGGGTAATGATACGTTGGAAAGTTTAACAAATATACTTGAATCACTTTAATGCTAAGCCCTTCAGTCAGACACATCCGCAGAAAAAAAATTTCCTGGGAGAGAAGTTCAAAAAAAATCACTTGAAACTTCGAATGAGAAGTGACTAGAAATCCGGCAATATCTAAGGTGATGGGGGGTTCGTACCCCCCCCCCCTTCTCATGTACATGGATACGAGCATATTTTTGCTATTTCATGCACATAATATCTTTGATTAGAATGTAGGAAGTTCCATGCCTCATTTGCGTTGTCCAGATTCCCACATTTCCCCCCTACATTTCCCTCACAATCCACTTTTTAAGGGGTTGCACAGAGATTGGAGTGGAAGAAGATTTTGCGTTTCTCCGTTAGCCTTAGGAGGCTTGGTGATGCGTTGAGTTTTTAGCAGATTTAGAGTTGTTTCGTGCCTGTGCACCCTGAAAATTTTAGATCTGAAAATTTTCATCTGTGTATTGACTGGATAAGGGCTCAATTCCATTTCTAATATAAAATAAAACTAAAAATATAATGTAAAAATGAAAAATATAAAATTATAACGTGCTTTACATACTCTAGAAAAATAGTTACTTGTAAATTTGGGCTCATCGTATCTACATATATTGTTAAATATAAAGACTTCTGGGTTGTTGGGCAATATATGGGCAGTTACAAGGAAATCGGTCACGAAAAAACCCGTTTTTGACGGGTTAATTTAATACACCGCTATAAAGTAATGGAATGCATAGCGTGGTTTTCATTGCGTATACGATATTTAAACTGTAGTTTTTTGGGGTTTAGGGGGGGAAGGTACCTAGGTAAGGTTAGGTCAGGTTACGTATTTAATATATGCAATGCTTTACCCCCCACTCCCACCCCCTAATGTGTAAATATATAGCCCAAATTTGTTTATAAACTATTATATATTCATCCTATTTTATTTTATTTCATTAGCATTAGCCAAACTTGACTTTTTAGAAATGCCCAAATAATGCCCAAGTACCGATTTCTGTTATAGACTACGGATCCATAGCCTATGCTGCCAATGAATTTTCTCGTTTTTTTTCTTGCCCATAGCTAGTTACTGAGACTTTATCAAAAGCAGTTACAGAGATTTAGGGTTGGGATAACAGGGTGGCTCCTTCACATTAACCCTCCATTCCTCCTCTCCAGATTGGCTACTCATGATAGCCGGTGATTTGTTACTAACGCCTCAATAATATGAAATAAAGACCGACATTGAATAGAAGTGGTGTCTCCCAGATCCCCCCCCCCTTCATAGCTTGGCTACTGATGATTGTCAATATTTGTTTTTCTTGTAAGATTTATTAATCTAATAAAAAAACATCCAATAACACCCCTCTCCCTGCAAGGCTCTTAAATCTAAATTAAACCTAAAAGAAATGAAGTTTAATTTGTTTCACCTGACATTTAATTATTCAACCTTGGTCGTAATTAGTTTGTCTGTCGTTAGATCGAAGATTAAGGCTTCCTACGTAGATTGACCATCATTATTACTCTGCTGAGAAATGGTCTGTATAGTAGTTTAAATTTGACAGGTAATTCTTAAAGTAATTTGCAAGAAATAACCAAATCGAATCTGCAAATTTTCGTCACTACCGCTACTAATAAAAATTTAAAGCGTGTAGGAAGAATGTGAAAATTTATTTGCAGCTTTTCGTTTGGCATTGGAGGTGGGAGGTGAGAGCCAAAATTTCCCAGGGAAGTCTAGGACTTCAATAAATCCTTATGCCATAAAAAAAGAATCAGAAAAGTTGTGAATTCACTTTTTAATGGGAAAATCCCTATATTCGGTTTTAGGAGAAGCGGATGCCAATTAAAAAATAGCACAGCAGTTGAAAATAATTTCTGACAAAACGAAAAGAACCACTGCAAATATTTCGGTCAAGACCTCCGCTTGACCGTCCTCAGTGCACAATACTAAGAAAGAAAATTACTGCTAAAAATCCAAAGATATTATAAAAAATCAAACCTTAAAACAAACACAAGACTAGAATATGCAGACCCTCTCAAAGTAACGGTGGAGCAAGAGCTTTTGGCACATTGTCTAAGCATACATTTTCATGAACTAAAAGCATTGCAAAATTTAACTAATTTCATTTAATTTTTTTTTCTGTTAAACATGGTGACACTGAAAAAAATGTGGTACGGCTAAAACCTTCACGATTTTGAAACAGCAAAAAGGAAAATCATAGGACATCGCCGTTCCCAGTTATGAATATTTTTATTTTGATATATCAATGCGAAAATTCTGTTGCAGCTTTTCGTTTAAGGAGGCAAGGGACAACATTTTCCAAACGAAGGCTAGGATTGCAAAAAACCCTTAGTTTCGCCCATTTTCAATAATTGTGCCTGTTATCCGTAAGTACTTTATGAGAGCCTGTAGCCTATAGAAGTTTGATCCTAGTATAGATGGGATTGTCATCCGCCCAGTATTCGTGAGGACTAAAAGCGGTGGGGTAATTCAAAGGCTGTTATGTGATGCCTTTTGTCAAAGGGCATTTATGCCCAATCCTAGAAACGAAGTACTTCAAACCACAGTCTAGTCCCCGTTTTTGTATCTTATTATTTTGGATAAATGCTTTCCAAAAAATATTTTTTTATTCAGTTCACTGTAACGAAATGTAAGTAAGGAGCAACCCCGCTCACTAGTAACCAAAACCCTAAAAAAACGGAATTTTGATTAATAGATACATGGATAGAATCAGATTTTTATGCTGATTTCTAATATATTAGTTTCATCAAGTTTAGTCTTACTTATCAAAATTTACGCACCTGAAAAAATTTGCCTTATTTTGGAACAAAGGGGAAAACACCCCCTAAAAGTTATAGAATCTTAATGAAAATCATACCATCAGATCCAGCGTTCAGAGAACCCTACCATAGAGGTTTCAAACTTCTATCTGCAAAAATGTGGAATTTTGTATTTTTTTGCCAGAAGAAAGATCACGAACGCATTTTATTTTTTTTTTTTTTTCAGGGGTGATCGTGTCGACCCGCTGGTTCTAGAATATCGCGGGAGTGCTCATTCGAACGAAAATTAAAAGTTCTAGTGCACTTTTTAAGTGACCCGAAAAATGGAGGGCAACTAAGCCCCCTCCCACGCTCATTTTTTTCCCAAAGTCACCCCATCAAAACTTTGAGATAGCCATTTTGTTCAGCATGGTCAAAAATTATAATAGCTATGTCTTTGAGGATGGCTTAATCCCCCACAGTCCCCGAGGGAAGGGCTGCAAGGTATGAACTTTGCCCAATATTTACATATAGCATTGGTTTTTGGGAAGTATACAGACGTTTTCAGGGGGGATTTTTTCTGGTAGTGGGTTTATTTGTTTGTTATTTTTCCCAGGGGTGATCATATCGACCCAGTGGTGCTAGAATATCGTGGGGAGGGGGCTTATTCGAACGGAAATTAAAGGTTCTAGTGCCCTTTTTAAGTGACCCAAAAAAATGGAGGGCAACTAGGTCCCCTCCAACGCTCATTTTTTTCCCAAAGTCATCCCATCAAAACTTTGAGATAGCCATTTTGTTCAGCATGGTCGAAAATACAATAACTATGTCTTTGAGGAGGACTTAATCCCCCCCCAGTCCCCTGGGGAAGGGCTGCAAGGTATTAAATTCACCCAAAATTTATATATAGCATTGGCTATTGGGAAGTAAAAAGACGTTTTCAGGGGGGAGGGGGGGGGGGGGGGGGTTTCTCTGGTAGTGGGGGGGGGGGGGGTGTTTCGGGGTTTAAGTGGGAGGGTCTTTCCATGGAAGAAGTTTTCATAGGGGAAGGGACATTACTATGAAGGGGGCACCGGATTTATCACCATTATTTAAAACAACGATCAGAAAAAAAAAAAAAACAAGTTTTTAACTGAAAACTTTTTAACATTAATGCTTAAAACGAACAGAAACTATTACGTACATGATTGGGTTCACCCCCTAGTCAATACCTCGCTGTTTACGCTAAAGTTTTTTAGTACTTTCATAGGAGCTAATTAACGGCCTTTGTGATAAAAGAAGAATTATAAAAACAATTCGAACTTTAGCGTAAAGAGCGAGATATTGACTAAGGGGTGAACCCCCTAATGTATTTAATAAAAATATACCAAAATAGAAGTTCGTTACGTAAGTTAATTTGTAAGTTACGTATATTTATTACTAATAAAAACGTTCGTAAGTAAAATTAAACAACTGTCGAGAAAGCCATTTAGCCAAAAAAAGTAAAATTAATTTGCAAATTTCGTTTTAATTAATCACGCACGGCGAGCTAAAATCAAAACCTGCATTAATTCAAAAACGTTCAGAAATTGAATAAAAAAACAAGTTTTAAATAACTGAAAATAAGCAGCGACATTAAAAGTTAAAACGAACAGAAATTATTTCATGTATACCCCCTCTTCAACGACTCGCTCTTTACGCTAAAGTTTGACTCTTTTTCACAAATCTATTTTTGAAACAATAAAAAACTTTAGCGTAAAGAGCGAGGCGCTGAGGAGGGGACAGCCCCTTTCATATACGGATTGATTCCTGTTCGTTTTAAGTTTTAATGTCGCTCCTTAATTTCGGTTAAAAAACTTTTTTTTTATCTAATTGTAATTTAAACTCCAATACACGAAAATACAGAACCATTATGCACCTAGAAAGAAAATTATTCTGATTCCAAATATGTAAAATTTATTAAGTTTAAAGTTACTCGCCTATGTACATTAGTATTACTTCATGAAAAGGGAGAACAACCTCAAAAAGTGATCTAAAATCAATGAAAATCTTAACATTGAGTTTTGGGCACCCAAAATTCATATCAGAGAATTTTAGAACTCCCAACTATAAAAGAGCGATTTTTTTTTCGCTTTACAGGTGCGTGTTTATTCGCTTTTTTAGCGAGGGGTGACTGTATTGCACCAGGATTTGGGGAAAAATTCCATTCAAACAGAAAATTTGAGTTCTGGTCTTTTTTTAGAGCAAAAAATATCTGGAGGGCAATTAGATTTCACCCCGAGGCCGATCACAGCCAAAGATAGCGTCACGTCACGTCACTAACACATTAACGTTAATAAGATTGATTAAAACAAAACTTTCCGAAAAATAAGTTTTTCAAAGAAAAGTAAAGGCCATATTCAACTTAAGATCAGAAGAAATAAAAAACCTACAATAATTTAAACTCAAAACGACCAAAAACTGCTATTAAAGAAGAAATGAAAGCCAAAACGAACAGAAATTAAATAAACAATCATAGCAGAAAAATATACAACAGGTACTAATACAAATGAATTAATAAGAGCTGGCCTCTGGCCCACCATGACCCGACCCCTGCACCCCAAAAAACTAACGATGTTTTATTTCCAAACTTATGGAACCCCTCTCCCACTCCCCCCGAAAAAATATTAACGATAATTTATTCCAAAACTTATGGGAGCTGACCCCTGGCTTCTGGAAAGTATGCAGATTCTTTGTGTGTGTGTGTGTGTGTGTGTGTGTGTTTGGGGGGGGGGTGTTAAAGGGGAGGATCTCTCTTATGCAGGAAGAGCCCAGGACTCTTCCAGCATCATCCAGCACTGACAACTTCTCAATAGAATGGTTGGCATATGGCTGCTTGTTTGGCCCAAAATTTTTCATGTATTTTCAATATATATATATATATATATATATATATATATATATATATATATAATATATATATATATATATTATATATATATATATATATATATATATATATATATATATATATATATATATATATATATATATATATATATATATATATATATATATATATATATATATATATATATATATATATATATAATATATATATATATATATATATATATATATATATATATATATATATATATATATATACCATGAATACTTAGCCATGAAACCTCTAATTTCAGGCTAAGTATTGAACACATCAGGAAAGGGCAGAGGGAGGAAGATGTGACCCAGTAACATACTTGTACGTATCTATAATGGGGTGGGGTGGTATCCCCTTTGAAATACGTCCAAGGAAACATTCAAAAAATTTGGGCCAGGAACTAGCTTCTTGGGGATTTTGGAGTATCTTGAAAAATAATTATATTTGGCTAGCTCATGCTGCCATTTCTAACACTGGACTTAATTTAGCTAGTTAGGTCACTAGGACCCCCCCTTTCCCAACTAAAGTTTAGACTTTTGTATACCAATAAGGTACTTCTGCATTTAACTAAACCAGCGCTATAGACTGTACAAGGAAACCAGACAAACGGGTATTTTTGCTAGATAAATTGATGGCAAAGCGTGGTTTCTCATTGAGTTTAAAATATTTAAACGATTATTTTTTTTGCGGTTTAGGGGGTGGGGTAGATACCTAGGTTACGTTAGGTCACGTATTTAATATATGCTATGCTTACCCCACCCCTAATGTGCAAATATATAGCCCAAATTTGTTTTAAACTATTATACATTCATCCTATTTTATTTCATTAACATTAATCAAACTTGACTTCTTTTGTGTTTAGTTATAATGCACAAGTACCAAATACTTATATTTGGCTATCTCATCTTGCCAGTTCTAACACAGGACTTAATCACAAACTAAACCTACACCTACTAAAGTATAAAATTGCTTACAATAAATTTGTTCTATATTTGACATTATTTTTTTCTGAAAGAAAAGGCAAGAATTGGGTAGACGCATAGGTAGTTTGGTTGGATGCACACTCTTGGGTTGGCTAGGTTTCAAACGGGTATTCTTGCAATATTTCAAGGATTATAAAATACCTTTTCTCCTTTTCCGCCCACCTGCAATGGGCGGGTAGTCTCTCCCGCTTTGCTTCAGGTAAGCAGAACCCAAATGCTTCAGGTAAGCAGAACCCAAATGCTTCAGGTAAGCAGAACCCAAATGCTTCAGGCCTTTCACTTGTACTGTACTGTACAAGCTTCGCTGATAGCATATTTTTGCCTTAGGGCCACTATATATATTTTTAGTTTTATTTAAATTATTTGTGAAATTGTGATATTTGTGACTTTCATATATTTCTTAGCTAAACCGTGGAACCGTTTGCGAGATTTTTATCACAGTTCAGTGGTATCTTTTTGAACACAATTACTGCCTTGGTTTAGATCACCTAATATTGTGCAACAAATTGGATTCGAACTATTTCTGTTGACATTATCGGTCATTCACTGAACTACGTAAAGCAAATGTCTGATACACACATGGACGATGATATGGAAATGGAAAACGCATCTATGTCCCATCAGAAACACGAAAGAAATGAGGATGATGATAATGATGACAATGGTTGGCAACAAGCAACAGCTGTTGTAACACTTAATAACAACGAAGTAACTACCGTCCCTGTTTTTCTTATCGACGCTTCAGCCCTCCAACATGCCCAGTCCTCGGAATCCGACGACGTTGACGTCGATGAGGTAACACCTGAAAATTATCCTTCTCACTAATTTAAAGGGTAAAATTGCTGACGAGTAGCTTTTCACTATCTTAGAAAGTAATTTCCATGAAGATGCCAAGCTTTGTTTTAGGCTAGGTCTATAGCCTAGGATATTGACCTAGGTTTCTTTAATCTATGCTTATGATTTTAAATCGTATTCAGATCATTGGAATTGTTTTTAGAATCTGGAGTAAAAAAGAACAGACTCAATCTAGAGAAATTTATTTTGTATACCGAGTCTAGCCTAGATATATGGAATGAGTAGGCCTAGAACTTAAATAACTTGAGAATTTCTTAGGAGTACCATGAGGGCTGTAACCTAGACTTCGATCCAATCTGAAAGTTTCATCTACCTAACTCAACAACTATGCTGTTTAGGATCCCCACAATTAATCGTTTAGTATTTTACCATCATTGTGCAGTTAGGCTGCTTCAATAAAATAGCCTATTGCGTCAAATATGTTAAACTGGCCAATATTTTCAAGTTTTTTCCCTACTCACAATGTGCACCTTGATTTTACCCTTTTATAACAGCCAAATAATTTTGCTAGGCTATTCTGTATTTTGACTTATATTTACGTGATCGTTGCAATTGACAAAAAGACTGTCCTTACCCTAATCTCTCAGTAGCCTAGCCTAGTTTGACTGATTCAATCAGTTCAGTATATTATAGAACCTACTGTTGTTGGGGTTCCACCCCTGTTTCTTTTCCTTTCAGATAAATGACCTATTTTCGTTTCTTTAATTACATTTGCTCATAGCATAATTTCAAAAGACAGGTTAAATTCCCGTTACTAAGCGATAGTGGTTTTGCAATAGGTAAGCTGTGAAGCAAGGTTATTTTTACTTCCTGGTTTGGGAGTCATTGAAAGATAAATCTAAGAAGCTGAACTGGGTTTTGAATGAGGATGTAGCTGATTGGCTGGGCCAAGCGGAAGTCCACCCATATGAACAGTAGTGTGTAAAATATTATTTATTTTTAGTCTATGTTTTGACCCCGTTTGGGGAAAGAGTCTGCGTTTTGACCCCGATTGGGGAAGGATATTTCTATTGATATTTGTGACCCTTTTTGGAAGAATACAAGTAAGGTATTTTCTACAAACTGTGTACTATTTTCCGTAACCCAGGTAGGGTAGGAATAGAACTACGAGGTACCGTCATTATTATATTGACAGGGAGGGTTGTTACCTCCAAGAAGAGAGTAGAGATTTTATAGCCGTAACCCAAGGCGGGTACATTTGGCTTTAGAAAGTGGCCATTTGACCACTCGATCGCGTTACCATACCCTGGGACAGGGTATACTGTAAATAGGGTAGTACCAAACCCGATATTTGCAGAACCGTTGGGGTAAGAGCGGGAATCTCACTAACATTTGGGCCGACAAGGGGTTCTCCCCTTCGAGTAAGTGGCATAGCAATCTTTTTGCGCCATTTTTGCATCAATAAGTGGCGACACCCGTACTTACACCCCAATAAGTGGTGCCAGTGGTAGCTAGCACTACGAACATTGGCGGCATAAGTAAACACGAACAACTGTTTAATATTTTTTTACCCTTAACTTTATCGTTATTTTTACTTCCTGGTTTGGGAGTCATTGAAAGATAAATCTAAGAAGCTGAATTGGGTTTTGAATGAGGATGTAGCTGATTGGCTGGGCCAAGCGGAAGTCCACCCATATGAACAGTGGTGTGTAAAATATTATTTATTTTTAGTCTATGTTTTGACCCCGTTTGGGGAAAGAGTCTGCGTTTTGACCCCGATTGGGGAAGGATATTTCTATTGATATTTGTGACCCTTTTTGGAAGAATACAAGTAAGGTATTTTCTACAAACTGTGTACTATTTTTCGTAACCCAGGTAGGGTAGGAATAGAACTACGAGGTACCGTCATTATTATATTGACAGGGAGGGTTGTTACCTCCAAGAAGAGAGTAGAGATTTTATAGCCGTAACCCAAGGCGGGTACATTTGGCTTTAGAAAGTGGCCATTTGACCACTCGATCGCGTTACCATACCCTGGGACAGGGTATACTGTAAATAGGGTAGTACCAAACCCGATATTTGCAGAACCGTTGGGGTAAGATCGGGAATCTCACTAACATTTGGGCCGACAAGGGGTTCTCCCCTTCGAGTAAGTGGCATAGCAATCTTTTTGCGCCATTTTTGCATCAATAAGTGGCGACACCCGTACTTACACCCCAATAAGTGGTGCCAGTGGTAGCTAGCACTACGAACATTGGCGGCATAAGTAAACACGAACAACTGTTTAATATTTTTTTACCCTTAACTTTATCGTTTTTATTAATCTTTACCAATCAACGGTGTAATAGAAAAAAAACTGTATTTATCAGGCAGTTAACCTAAAATAACCAGAATATACTACCATCAAATATGAAACAGTCCTAAACCATCAGTATGTACTCCCAATACAGTTTTAACGTTAATTTATTGGCAGCATTGAGACTATCTTGCTAACTCAATCACAATGAAAATCCTACTTGCCCCTATTTGTGTTCACTTTCTGCGTTGACCAACAATCTTTTACCTAAAGGCTAGCAATGAGCGCTTTAAGGAAAAGCCCTTAGGAATTTTTTAACTTGTTCATTCATAAAAAGGCTTATTCTTTCCCCGTCTTTATAACGTGTTTGTCTCATTACCAATTCTTTACCTTTTGGGTAGTGTATCCAAACGCGACAGCTTTTCTTGGGTGACATCATTTGGGCTTTAGAGTTGCAAAGGGGTTATGAGCCAATTTATGAAGAATTTAAATAATGACTTCTTATGTTTCTCGAGTGTATGAGAAAAAAGGCTGCGTACTTTCTGTTGAGGGTGGGTATGACTCCAAGCTTGCCCCAGGCCCCGTTTCTTCGCCTTCGGGTCGATTTTATGTCCGTGCTTTGGATGTGTAAAAAGCAACAGAATGAGGCAACCCTTGTTATATGCTATACGAAAAAGAGTATTGGCTCCCATCATACCTGAAGACAAAATCAATTTTCCATGGAATAGCAAACCGAAAAAGTCATTCTTCTTTGAAAGTTTTGGCTTATAGTGAGAAACAGTACATAATCAATAAGGTACTGTTCTAATATATGTACATAGTGGTGGATCCAGGGGAGAAGCAAGGGGGTGCGCGCCCCCTTAAAGTAGTATAGTTTACTTAATTAACGCAAGTTTGAGTTAAGAAAACTTGCTCCTAACACAAGTTTATCGGATCAACCTATTTTGCCCCCCCCCCTAAGAAAATCCTGGATCCGCCCCTGTCTGTACAACACGCGAGAAGTGAAGTTTGGTTAATGCCAATGAAACAAAACAAAATAGGATGCAAATATAATAGTTTATGAACAAAATTGGGCTATATATTTGCACATTGAGGGGAGGGGGGTAAAGAATAGCATATATTCAATATGTAACCTAACCTAGGCTTCCCCCCCCCTAAACCCCAAAAAACAAAAGTTTAAATATAGTTCCCAGAGTGCGAAACCCCTGAATACTTGTTTATACAGCATTAGATAGCGTCAGATCTTTGATTTTTTCGAGTGGATGTCTCGCGTGTTGTACAGATATTAGAATAGTACCATCAATATACTTTAATGAAAGGGGAACTGAAGCCTCACCCCCAAGGCCGTACCCAGGATTTTTTTTTTCGGGGGGGGGGGGTACAAAAAAACGTTTTTGACGGGTTAATTCAAGACATCGCTATAGAGTATGGAATGCAAAGCTTGGTTTTCATTGCGTAAATGATATTTAAACTGTTGTTTTTTGGGGTTTAGGGGGAGGGGGAATGTACGTAGGTTAGGTTACGTATTTAATATATACAATGCTTTACCCCACCCTCCCCCCTAATGTGCAAATATATAGCCCAAATTTGTTTATAAACTATTATATATTCATCCTATTTTATTTTATTTCATTAGCATTAACCAAACTCGAGTCTTTAGAAAGGCCCATATAATGGAAAGTACCAAAAAACATCAAAAATACGTACAAAATTTATTTATATCCATTTTTGTTACGTTTTACGAGTAAAAAAACATTTCGGGAGGGGTTCAAACCCCCCTAACCCCCCCTCTGGGTACGGCCTTGCTCACTCCCCCCCCCCCCCAAGTCCTTCTGGTGTGCCCAGGTCAGATGTACAAATTCAAACAGTTCGTGGTAACGAACTGCAAGTAAGGAGCGACTCGAAACAATCGTAACCGAAGCTTTAAAAAGCAGAATTTTGATAACAATAGATACATAACGAAAGTGGCCTTTTACCTTCATTCTAAATATATGAATTCATTAAGTTTAATGTTACCTATCAAACGCTACGAGCCCGAAAGAGTTTCCGTGATTTTCGAAAAAAAGGGGGGGGACCTCAAAAAGTTGGGGAATCTCAATGACAATCGCAGCATCAGATTCAATGTATCACAGAACCCTGGTGCAGAGGTTTCAAGCTACCGTCTACAAAACCGGAATTTTGTACTTTTGTCAGAAGATAGATCACAGATGCGTGTTTGTTTGTTATTTGTTTGTTCTTTTGTTCTCCAATGGGCAGATCGTATCGAACCTTGTTCTAGAAGACCGGGTGAGAGCTCAACCGAACAGAAATCAGAAGTTATAGTGCCGTTTTTAAGTGACCAAAAAGAATGGAAGACAACTGCTCCCTCCTCCCACGTCCTCCCCCCCCAAAAAAAAAATCATTCGATCAAAATTTGAGATAGCCATTTTGTTCAGTATAGCTGTAAGGTCCAATAACTATGCCTCTGGGGCTGACTTGATCCTCTGGGGAAGGGCTTTGAGTTGTAAAATTTGCCCATTATTTACAGATAGTGTTTGTTATTGGGATGAATACAAACATTTTTGAGAGATTTCCCAGAGGGTTTGACGAGGGAGGAAATCCCCGTAGAGGTTTTTCCTGTAGAGGGGGATTTTCGGGCATTATTTGAAAAACGAAAAGAAGTTAAAAAAAGTTTTTAACTGAAAGTAAGGAGCAAAATCAAACCACTGTATATAAATGCATTATTTATATACAGTGATCAAAACTTAAAGCGAGTACTGTTATTGATGTTATGTTTTATTTGTATTCGAATAAACTGATTGAATTGATTGAACAGAAATTATTCTGTATAATAGAGGTCTTCCTCCTCCTTAGTCCCTCGCTCTCTACGCCAAGGTTTTACTTTTTGGCCCAACTCCTGAAACACAAGGGCCATTTGATTTGAATAAGAAGCTTTCTTAAAATACTTAAAATTTTAACGTAAAAAGCGAGGGATTGAGGAGGGGGGAGCAATACGGAATAATTGCCCCTCCAATACGGAATAATTTCTATTTGTTTTAAGCTTTAATGTTGCTCCTTATTTTTGGTTGAAGAATCTTTTTTTTTCATTTAATCAAAATCTAAGACCAGGTTTTTAGCGATTCCAGCTGGAAGTTATACTATAATGCATGAAAATTGATTGTAAATGCTAAATTTCTTCTTGTATAAGGAGAAATTTAGCGATTTTGCATACTTCTCCATCAATGCAGCAGCGCCAATAGCCATTATATGATTCCTCCCAATTCAAGGTCAGTCTTTTCTCAGGTAATGCGTTTTGGTTTTGAACATCTGAGATGTTATCCATGATAAAACACTAAATCGATTGGACACAAACTCAGAAGTCACAGTGGCATGATTTATCAATTACTAAACCACGGAAAGGAATATCGGGACAAGATGCTAATGTTAACATCTCCTCTTATCCCAATCATCGCATGAACATTTTCTCAAGAAGCAAGCGTTTTTTTTCCTTGTTTTCGGTCACAAAACATGATTATCATCAGAATTTTTGTTTATTAAATTACAATTATTAAACTTGAATTTTTCGACATCTTTAATAGAAATCCCAGCTTCGGTAATTCAAAAGGTGCTATGTTACAGGACATCAATTTGAAAAGAGAGCAAAAAATAATTTGTTATGTTTTTTTTTAGTTTTCTCGACAAGCAGATATCTGTAGTACTAAGAGTAGTCTCTTAAGGCATCAAAGATTGGGGGGAGGGTGACCACTTTTTTCACCTAGTGTATATCTTAGAACGTCACGTGTTCCACACAGTTACACCACACCTGGCATACTTTCCGGCATACTGGCGGCATGCTTTCCGCCAGCCTGGCACACTGCCCCCATGCTTAGCACGCACAACCTAGTTTGCGTGATTTTTGACAGAGTTCGCCCCCTCCACTAGAGATATGAGAAAACGATTGCGATGCCAACATCTCTCTGTTCTGACTATTTCCACAAGTGAAAATGGGGATAAAAAATACAATCCTAGGCATCTCTATAACCAAATAAGATACCGGAAACCGCATTAACCAATCGATAGACCGTGCTGAGCCTAAAAACAAAACTATGAATACTCGTGCGCTAGTTTGAAAAGCTGGGTTTTGAGTCTTCCATTCCTAGCTCAGCAGGTTTACCGTTCTAACACAAAAAGGTGTGTATTGCTCTCTTTTCACAGTAAAAACACAGAAAACGTAAAACCTTACCTTATGCATAAGAAGAACGGCCAAACATCGCTTAGAAATGATTAACTTACTGTTTTTTTTTGCCAGAAAACTTCAAACGAATGTTAGGTACAGTTTAAGATACCCACTTTAAGGAGTAAAGATGAACTTGGGATTCTACCTTAGGCTGAGTATACAATTTAGAAGTTTATACGTCTGTTTAAGTTTATCAGCCGTTACTATAATTTAGAATCATTTTTAATGTTTCGCATTTCAGGAAAGAGTATTTAATTTCTAGCGTATGCACTTACAAAAATTTTTGTTGGTGGTGAGGGGGGGGACAATTTTGTCAGAAGGCGAAAATTTTAAACTGTGGTGAAACAACAAAACACAAGACATTTAGGGGGGGGGTGCACGAAACTAAAGGCTTCCTCCTCCTCAACGCAACTTTTCCTGGGATTATCAGTTGAGTGGACTGCTAACTGTTGAGTTATAAGAAATTTCGGTACTTGTGTATTATCCAGTACACAGCCGAGGAGTAGAGTTTGGTTAATCCTAATGGAACATACGAAATTATGATGAAAATACAATACTTTAGTAACAAAATTATGGAAAATGAAACAAAGAATTATGGTAGGGGGCCGACACAGAACGCATTACATTAAATACCGTCTCTATCTATAATAAAAAATGCCTAAAACGTAGGTTTCAACTGAGCTTAAGCTAATTTTCTTCGAATACTGACAGGTATAAACCAGCTATTGTCTGATCTGCAGATCCAATTTCTCGAGTATGTACTGGATAATACACAAGTACCGAAAATTCTTATGACATGTGTATTGCTACCTACCTACCTGAGTGTTTAAGCGTGAGGATGTAGCTAGGACCTTACTAGCTCTGGTGGCTCTTGAGTAACGGCAAAAGAGGCTTGGCAAGGGGTTTTTTCGTTAGGAAGGAGGACGATTTCAGGCAACAGCAGGGGCGTAGCTCCAGCATTTTTATTGAGGGGGCAAACAAGTTCCACATCCAGAGAGTCAAGGGGCATGGGGTATATAATAGCTTTTTTCAATTTACCCCCAAACGACGCCACTGAGCAACAGCAAACAACTAAGGTCTCTTCCTCTAAATTTATTTTAATAGTATTCCTCTCGGTTCTTTGAGCATTCTTATTCTCAAATCAAATTGTCCAAAGGAGCTGAAGTGCTAGTCACGTTCCTTTATCTACCACAGCATAACAGAAATGGCGTTCCTGTGCTATTAGATAGGCTTTGAACTTACCTCACTATTATTTATATTTCTTTTGTTTAACAAAGGAAAATCATCGCAGCTTTAAACTTCCTGCACTTCCTTCTTTTCCTATGTCTAGTGGGTATACGTGTACTTTATACCAGCGATTTGATGTCGTTTCACCAGAAAATCCGAGTTGACATGAGAAAAGCAAAAATGAGAAAAAGAGAATTCGCGTCTGCACGAGGGGCTGGTATGGTCAGTGGCTGAAACTTGGCATTGCCATCCTCAAACCATCGTTCAGCCCTCACTGTTCCAAGTTTTAATTAGGACCACGGACCTCCTACTCTTCCACCCTGCGATAACTGCTAAGGCTCTGAACCCGTTCTTGGTACCTAAGTCACTTTTTTTGGCAAAAACTGTACTAAATCTGTATGTTTTGATAACCTCTTTGGGTCGAAATGCATCCCGCGAAAAAATTCTTGTTGTCATGTTTTTTGGTACTCTTCTATTAGCTGGATTCTTTTTATATCTCAAACTCCAGACCCGTTGAAAAACCCGTTTTTCAAAGAGATGATACAAGACTCCGCTGTACAGAAATACAATATATAGCGTGGTTTTAATTGCGTATACGATATTTAAAGTGTTGTTTTTTTTTTTGGGGGGGGGGGAGTAACTAGGTTAGGTTAAGTATTTAATATATGCTACGCTTTGCCCCTCCCCCCCCCCCCTAATGTGCAAATATATAGCCCATATTTGTTTATAAACTATTATATAGTCATCCTATTTTATTTCATTAGCATTAACCAAACTAGCACTATATAAAAGAGTACGTTTAATAGAAGAGTACCTGTATCTTTTTAATGACTTCTGAATTTCTCATCCAGCTATATCTTGTTACTAAGTTACACAATCTACTTTGTCATATAAATGAATAAATAACTGAAGACGGGTTTGTCTTTGAACTTTCATGAGCCAAAACAAGAGCAGTTTATTTGTTCAATCGCATTCTTTGGCTATGATTACAAAGCTGTCATTTCAACATTGGTGATTTTTTCATCCCGTCGATTACTATGGGAAGGCGTCATAACATCTAACTGTCAGGAACACTAACGTCAGGATATCGACAAAATCCGTCAGAACCACTAACCGTCATAACATCTAAAATTTTAAAACTTCAGTTTTTTTGGGTTTAGGGGGGGGGGCTACCTAGGTTAGGCTAGGTTACGTATTTAATATTTGCTATGCTTCACCCCCCCCCCCCCCCCCTGATCTGCAAATATATAGCCGAAATTTGTTTCTGAACTATTATATACTTATTACTATTATATAAACTTATAAATTTTTTGTCGCTGTTATGACGGATAGTGGTTCTAACGGTTAGATGTTATGAGGTTTAGTGCTTGTGACGGTTATTCAAAATGGTAGCACCCCGATTACTATATGTTACCAGATGTCTTGTTTAAAATTTTGCTGCCATAAAAGTGAAAAAGCGTAATTTTTTAGTGAAAATGCGAAAATTGAACGATTTTCCACAAAAAGAAAATCGGCGGAATTCACCGATTTGAAAAATTCAATTCGCAACCCCCTCAAAGCGCCCAAATGGCGCAAATCTGCCCCATCTGGCAACTTTGTTACTGATCCATCGAGTAAGGTGGTACCATGAATTATGGTGGTTGTACAGAATCAAGTATACACCAAGGCACATCATTAGGGTGCGGTATGGATCTGTGTTTCTCTTTCTTTTTTATGTGTGTCTCCCGATAGGGTCTTCTCAATTTCTGCAAAAATTTCGAATATAATTCAACTATTTCTTGTATTTTTATCTAATTTTTACACACACACCCTCAGTGTTTTCAAGTGGCACGCACCGAACCCAATCAATGGGTGCATGCCCTCATGCACCCATTTTGTATTTATTCTCATTGTATGTATTTCCATTAAATGTACAAAAAGATTAATTCTATATTTTTCCTTTTAGTCTTGGAGGGGTGCAGCAACTTTTTTGAATTTCCTTTTTTTGAAGACTGAATTTGTGTAATTTGCGTTAGTCCGAAATCTTAAGCGTTAATATTAGTTTATGCCTTGATTGATACCAAGCACGTACGAGTATACAGTTTTTTTAAGGGCGGGGGGGGGCAAAAAATGTAAAATATGGACACATTATATGAATAGTATAAGGACTCGATGGTTAAAATAAAACTGGGATTTTGAGGGTGGGGCATGGGGCCGAAGACCCATGTAGACCTACACACTAGGCAGATGTTGTGTTCTCGGGCTTGTGTGTATATTTATTACCATATATAGCAGCTGGGAAAATTTTGTGGCTTGTGTTATTTTCGAGGAAATGTTAAGGAACTGAGAATGGGACTTCGTGGCATATTGAATTCGTCACTATAATTTTATGAGATCTTGTAGCTTTTTTGACGGAGGGGCAGATAGGCCCTAAGCCTGGATTTAGGAAGGCTCTAGACCACTAAAGTCTCTTATTTTGGTGATTTATCCCATGATTTTAGTATGATTTTTCTGTTCTTGCCCTTCTGACAAATTTACCCCCCCCCTCCCTCCGCTACTCGTTCCCATATTATAACTACAATATGCGTGGTCGCATGAGATTCATCTTTTGTGCTTGTCTAAATTACTCATTATGCTTTGTAGGAAGAGTGTCGAGCTTATTGAATTGAGGGCTTTACAGATCCCTTTTTGCAGGTCTTGTGACCACCGTAATTTGAGATATGATAAATATGGCATTATAATTTTTAATTTTATTTTCTATGTAAACTTACATATGCAAAATTTCTGCTACAGTCTGAGAAAAGTCTAGGGGGGGGTCTACATCTCGGCTTTTACTTGAATGCTCCTTGGCACTGTATCCTAGAAACTGATTTCAAAAATTGTCTTTGATGATATTTTGGCTAGAATCGTTTCCAAATGGTGAAGTTGGAGAGCGCTTGTAAGCTCCATGTTTAAACCTTATTTTGCAAAATATATTGGTGCCTATCCACAAGGCCGGGAGGAGGTTCAGGATTTGACTCCCTCCTGTCTCCAATTTTATACCCGATTCGTAAAAACGTAACAAGATGGTCTATAAGCAAATGTTCGATGCGTTTTTAAAACTTTTCGTTTAAAAACGCATCGAACATTCGAACATCGAAACGCATCGAACAAGGGGGGGGGGGACGCCCCCCCCCTTATGGGCACCCATGGAAGAGGGTTACTTGAAGTGAACATCTCTTCCTGTGTTATTGTTGCTGTTCATTTTTTTTTTTTTAGTTTCGTTGAAAGTCTGGGTCCCTGGCTCAATATTATTCATAAGTCTTTTCTACCTTTTTTGAGGTATAAACTTATAATCTGAATTTTCACAAGAAAAAATAAATCTCGGAAAGGGCTTTTTTGGAATTCGGTCTTTGTGGAATTTACTGTCCTCTTGAGGGCCCTAGGCTTAAAGTATATTTGATCCCACCAAGTATTAAGGTCGCTAGTGACTGGAGTCGCTAGAAAATTTCTTTATAAATTTTATAATCAATTTTGTGAATGGCTTTAACCTCAAGAATAGAGTTGTTACTTATTCTAGACAGTACTGAGTTTTTAGTCTGATTTCGCAAATCATGTTTTCAGACGTTTGTGAGCTTGTTGCTACCCGGATGAATTTATTTAAGTGAAATAAGATCATTAATTTGCTTCCTAATTTAACAGAAGATGTAGCCTCAAGAAAAGTAACTGCGAGACGGATGTAAGGTTCGGGAATGTAAACTTCCCCAGATAGACAATTGCTTGGTAAGAAACAAGGATTTCCATTAGACACATACGCAGAAATTGTTTCGTGATGGGGGTATAATGGAAAAGGGAAATTAAGTTTTATCCCGCCCACACTCAAGTTCTTGATCTGATTAAAACCGGTTTCTCTGTCTGCATTCCGAGATTATTTGCTTAGGCTTTGTGAGATAAACTACTATGCATGTATAATTTAATTAAATATTTAATATACAGAGTTGATTAGGTCAGGTATTTAATATAAAACGTTCTGGGTGGCCTGCTTTCTATAATTCTCTGTTGTAGTATCCATAATTTTGTCACTTAAGTATTATCTTTTCATCATATTTTGGTATATTTCATTAGGATTAACCTAACTTTACTTCTTGAGTGTGGTTGGGATAACACGTAAGTACCTGAAAAAAATTTATAACTTGAATAAGTACTACCTAAAAATGTGGAAAAATTAGATTGGGGGGGGGGGCGAATTCCTCCGCGGACGTGCCTGATCTGCATATTCGTTTCCATTTAGTCATTTTTAAAACCGAACGAACAAAATTATCAACATGAATTAAAATTATGGTACTTATGCATTATATATAACACAGCGCTATAGAATGTACAATGAAATCTGACAGGAAACCCGTCAAACGGGTATTTGCAAGACATAAATGGATTACAAAGCGTGATTGCTTATTGCATTTACAATATTTAAACTGCTATTTTTTGGGGTTTAGGGGGGGAGGTACCTAGGTTAGGTTAGGTTACGTATTTAATATATGCTATGCTTTATCCCCCACCCCACCCCCCTAATGTGCAAATATATATCCCAAATTTGTTTCTAAACTATTATATATTCATCCTATTTTATTGTATTTCATTAGCATTAACCAAACTTGACTTCTTTCGTGTATAGCGCTGTGTTATATATAATGCATAAGTACCAAAATTATTTAGTAAACAATGTAATTTCTAACAGAGCTGTGGGGTCGGTTATAAGTTATATAACCAACTCCGACTCCAGACATTTTCAATATACCAACACCGACTCGATAGCCCTGTTTTAAAGCTTTATTTAACTAGATTTTATAAGTTAGTAGGTTTATTTCTTGTCACAAATTTTTGTAGTCTTTTTCTACCATATCTATTTTAAACAAGGACATTTTAAAGAATGATAGTTTATTACCTTAAATGTTATGTTTTCCTTAGCTTATTTGGCCAATCACAGGGGGAGGGGAGGGTATGAATAATTCCCCTCGAGATTTAGAAAAATATTTTTTTTGTATCAACATAAAATAATCTTTGCCCCTTCGCTACATTTTTGCCAGGCCTCGTTCTCTCTCAGAAATTATGAACACCCGGTTGCGTGTGCCAACCGTTTCGAGATTGTGCCAAGCGTGGCAGAACTGTGCCATAAACAGAACTGTGAGGTACACGTGGCTTTATGAGATGTACACCATGTAAAGGGAAATCAGTGCCCCATTGTATTTATCCTGGATTTTTATTCGGGGGGGGGGGGGTACAAAACAGACTCAAAAACATCAAAATTTTGTTACTGTGCATTTTTCTTGTGTTTTGATGAGTCGGACAGACATTTGAGGGGGGGGGGGTAAACCCCCACCCCCTCCTGGATACGACATTGAATAAATGTCCTTGCCATCTGCACTTCTGAACAGGACTATTAAATCCACTGCAGTAATTCAAAAGGCGACATATTACGATTTGTAAATTTTACAGGAGATTGGAAAAATTAAAAATTAAGCTTTGGGTTTTTGAATGTCTATAACGAACAGTTTTATGTAGTAAGATTTTGGAAGGTTTTCATATAGTCTTCAAGGAAGGTTTTCATATAGTCTTCAAGAAATGACAAACATAGTTTTGATGTCGAAAGTTAAGACTCTAAAGCTCTCTGCTCCTCAGGAATGGCAAAATATAAAAAATAAACGCCTCATAGATTTCTTTACCAAACTGAATCTCCTCTGTATCTGAGCATCTATGTATCTGTATCCCTGTATCTATAGTATCTGTATCTATAGTATCATCTCTGTATCTATAGCCTTTTTTTTATAAAAGATGCAAAGTGACAAATATTATTTTTTCCGTTTCAACTTTTAGCTTCTCCTTTCGTAGTCTGGCTGATCACTAGTCTTCACGTTACTGGCCAACTTGCCAATTTCTTCCATCGCATCGAAGCCTAAGTAACGACCCACAATCAGGCAATAAAAGGGGACCTAGGAATATTTTCGCTGAGAATGAGTAGATTAGCACAGATGATCCGGTACTGGCTAAAAGTTCTAAGTCTGCCAGAAGATAGGTGCAAGAGCAGCTTATGTGGAGATGCTACGGTCGAAACGTAAGAGATCGTGGCCGTATCAAATAAAAAATGTTTTAGATGGAGTAGGATTATCCTATATTTGGAATGAGGGGCTAGGGCCCTCAGATCAGGGTGAGCCGTTTATGGCTATGATTATAGAAAGAATGAAAGACCAGGAAGTCCAAATGTGGACTCAGGCAGTTAAAACATCTGAAACATTGATGTTTTATTCCCAAGTAAAAGAGATATTTGGGTTTGAATATTATTTTAAACTAGGATTACCGGGGGAGACATTAAGGACTTGGTTTCGGATCCGAGCGAATTGCCTGCCACAAAAAAATAAAAAAAGAATATTTGAAAGAAAAAGGTGTGCCCCAGATGCAGATGCAGATTACTCTTGCTCCAGATGTAACCTAGGTATTGAGGATGTGGCCCATATTCTCGCCGAGTGCCAGCAACTTTCTCTATTAAGGGGAAAGTATTTTGAGGGTGGTAACTTGGAGTTCCCGGGGATCCTGAAAACGACTGTAAAAAGGACAATCAGGCAGTTATGTAAATATGTAAATGAAGCGTTGACATCAATGAGTGAAACTTGATATTTATGTTATTTTTCTTGTGGAGTGTATTTAAGAATACTGTGCTGTATGGCCTGTTTTTTTTTTGGCTTATAATAAATTATTATTATTATTATATGGTACTTATGCATTATACGCGCACTGCTATATACACCACTATATACTGTATATGAAACCAGACATGGAGACCCGTCAAACGGGTATTTTGCAAGAGGTAAATGGAATGCAAAGCGTGGTTTCTTATCGAGTTTTCAATATTTAAACGATTGTTTTTTGGGGTTTAGGGGGGGGGGTACCTAGGTTAAGTTACGTATTTGATATATGCTATTCTTTACCCCCACCCCCTAATATGCAAATATATAGCCCAAATTTATTTCTAAACTATTATATATTCATCCTATATTATTTCATTTCATTAACATTAACCAAACTTGACTTCTTTCGTGGGGCCCGTATAATGCATAAGTACCGTATATATTTTTCAGAAAGAGCTGATGCTAATCATTTCAGGATCAGCTGCCATTCCCTTTGCTTCAACATACTTGGTGGAGGGTTTTGTAATACATTCAAATATGGGTGTGTCTAGGATTTTATTTGGGGGGAGGGGGTACAAAAAAACTTAAAAATCCATAAAAAATTTGTTTATGCGCAATGTTGTTACGTTTTTACGAGTTTGACATTTTATTTTATTTTTTTGGGGAGGGGGGGGGTAACCTGGTACCCTCTCTCTTGGTAACGGCCTTGCATTCAAGAACAAATACAAATGTAAAACTCCTGAAATAAAGCTTTAAGGACTCCCGTAACTGAAGAATCCGTATCGGATATGCATGTACTGAGAGCCAATAGTTGCAAGAATTTTCAGCCGGTCCATGTTTCAAAAGTCTTCGAAAATTCCAAAAATGCTGTCTCGTTTTGCGTTATTAGAAAACTGATTATAAAGCGACCTATATAGATCTTCTAATGTTTTCGGAGGCTTAAAAGGTCAAAGGTCAAAAGCTCACAAGCAGAAAAGCAATGCTGCCAATGGGGAGTGGACGGTGTACATATATGCGCCAACAAGTACAAGTTGTATTGTCTCTAACTAACTTCTTTTGCCCGAGAAAAAATTCCTAAAAGACCACAGACAACTGTCATATAAAAAACTAAGAACCCCACAATGTAAAATTTCCAAGGATTAAGAGTTTCCGGTAGATTTTCAGTGGTTTCAGGATTTTTTTTTTTCAGGATACGGATTTAGAGTTCGGTAGATCTCCCGAAAATCGGTAGAAGGGGAAGCATTGCATGGGTTATATATAGCCCTTTGACAAAACGTGTCACATAGCGTATTTTGTGTTACTACGGTTGCAATTCAAAATTTGTTAACCAACACAAGTCGTCAAAGAATATCAAAAATTACGCTCGAGCTATTAGTCCATATTCCTGCATTATTTATGGCTCAAGATATTGTTTATCTTTCTGCAAAAGCTTGACGTTGGGAGGGGTGTAAGAGGGGTCACACTTGTACTTTCAATTATACTGATTGAAAATCCTTTTATGGGTCTGGCAGGTACCAAGTTTTCATATCCGCACCTTTTTGCCAAAAAGTTGATGGGGGATGGATGGCGTGGATGAGCTACGAGTCCAGTTTTTTCCCAATCATATGCAAGCTTCTGCTAAAAGTTTTATGGGAAGATGGTAGGGCGGGGCTGGAAGGGCCTTGAGCCCTCTCTTTGCCTTCAATCTCACAGATTGTAAGCCATTGCATGTTTCATATTTAAACAAGGTGAGACCAACCCACCTCTCTGGCGCAAAAATATCCTTATTGGAATAGTAAGTCAGAATAGCCTGAAACCGGAATAATAACCACAACAGTGAAGTTGACAACCTCGTGAAAATTTCAAATTTCATGAGTAATTTTTGTAAAAAAAGGAATTAAAATAGAATATCGTATAGACCTACTTTGATAATTTAATTTAAAAATTATCTCCCTTATCTCAAAGCTGATTCTCTTTCCATGGCAAACCTTCTAATATCATTACCGTACTAAGGAAGAAGCAAAGGGCTTCCTTTCATTTCTTTAAGAGAGCTATTTCAATGTAGGATGCATGCATGTTACCATTCCTTTTCCTCAGTCCAAATGCAAAAAAAAAACGAGATGGCAAAACTCAAGCGAAATTACACAGCTTGTAACAGCAGATGGCGGCATTTTCGAACCTGTGATAAATTGTACTTTTTTCAATTTAGTTGTTTCTTATGTAAGAAGCTATTTTGGTGATGGGACCAGGGATTCACCACACATCTTAAGCACTTTTAGATTTTAGTCTGACTTACACGCAGCTTCAGCTTTTCGAAGTCTGTCACTTTCATCAATCTGGTCTGTGTGGTCCACACTTTCTGAAAAGAACGCTGAGCCTAGGCCTTAAACAGATTTCCTACTAAACCAAAATAGTTGGTTTAGAAAAAAACGGAACAAAGCCAAAGTGCTGGTCCCATAATACAGATATTGCTAACAACCATTTGTTAGGATGGTAGAAAGTAGAAACAACTATTTAGTCTGCGTTGTGACGCTGAACTAAGAACTAAGAATAATGACAAGATTTTAGCTAATGTCGGTCCCATTCATAACAAGATTTAGTTCTTTTATATTAAATCCTTTTGTTTAAAGATTTAAATCCTCAATCCTTTTTGTGTAGACAGAGGAGTAGAGGACCCGAATTTCCAATCCAGATAATCCCGAAACATTGAAACCAGTATCATACATACACCATCTGTATCAATAAAAAATAATATAAATGATAGATGGCAGGCAAACTGCCAGTAGAGAAGATTCCGAATAGTAACGCTATTGGCCTGACCTGAAAATAGTGTGTTCAAAATGATATTCCAAAAGTTTTAAAGTGTGACTCCCTTTTTGCTCTGGATAAATTTAAAATAGAAAAATATGACAAAGAACGTTTAATTAAAAAAAAGCTATTTTTTTTTAAATTAAGTATTGACTAGTTACGTAAAGCCAGTTAAAACATAATTTCTTAGCACAAAAATAAAAACAAGTGAACTCGGCCCAAACCATTAGGTTTGTTTTTTAAGGCTACTTAAAAAATTGTGTCAGAGAAATACTTTCTCCAATAATGTCTTTCTCAAAACAGCTGTAATTTCATTTATTTTATTCGCTGTGGAAAGCAAAGCCATCAGCGTATTGGTCAATTTACACTTTGTGTTTGTGTTTGTTATTGGAAAATTTACAATAACTTTGTAAATTTACGAGGGGTTACTCACTTTTAGAAATCACGTTCACCAGATGGTGCATGCCAAGCGTGGCAAAACTCTGCCAGTCGTGGTAGAACTGTGCCAAGCATTTTAGGAAACAGTACGGCGCACGTGGCGCTTCAAAATGTACACCAGACCTCTTGACAATTTCTATGAGTGCAAATAATAAGAACTCCGTTGTTGTAAAAATACGATGCAAATGAATAGATGAGGAGGAATTAGAAATAATGAGATAGCAAAAATGATTAGTTTTTAAATATGTATTAAAAGCAATCACTAGGGAATATAAACCCCTCTCTAAGTCCCTGCCTTCTGAATTGAAATCGCAAACAAATTCCATAATGATTGCGTTCAGGCTTGAATGTCAGATAAAGATATAGGGTTTATCCGGACTCGTACCCAGGAACTGGGTTGGGTAACATTAGGTACATTGAGGGCAGGCACATACACCGGAATTTTTTTGGGGGAGACATATATAAAAGAAACTTTTTGTTTAAGAATTCGAATGAGAAGTGTCCAAAAATTCAGAAATACTTAGAACTTCGATGCTGAAGGCCGAGTCCCCCCGCCCCTACTCACGTCCCTGGTTTTATTGGACATGGTATTGATATGTTGACAGTTAAAAAGTACCCTTATCGTCAAGGCCAGTTCGTTGACATTTAACTTTCGTTACTTGTTCATATTTCCCTGATATATATTTAGGTACTTTCCCATTATATGGGCCTCTCGGGTTAACCACTGTAGAGTAGGCAATGATAAAACCCCTTTTTGACGTCTTAACTGCTATACAGTAGGCAATGATAGCGTGGTTTTCATTGCGTATACGATATTAAACTGTGTTTTTTGGGGCTTTAGGGGGAGAAAGGTACCTAGGTTAGGTTAGGTTACAAATTTAATATATGCAATGCTTTACCCTCCTAACGTGCAAATATATAGCCCAAATTTGTTTCTAAACTATTATATATTCATCCTATTTTATTTTATATCATTAGCATTAACCAAACTTCACTTTTTAGAAAGGCTTTTGACTTTTTAGATAATGGGAAAGTACCTATATTTTTACACATTTCTAGAGCTTTTTTTTTAATGTTTCATATTAATTTTAGTAAAAAAAAAGAACTAATAACGACATTACGGCTTTATGTCTGATCCTCTTACTCCAGTCTTGCCAAAATTACAACGGTTAACCTGCATTTTCGGTTAGAGTTGTTACACGTGTTTATTTCTTCAACTGTAATTTTGCTTTTTTTGCGATGAGTAGCCAAGTACATCAAATTACTACCAACTCATTCTGGAATGATGATCGCCAAATGTTTTTAAGGCTACTAACAATTTTTCTAACGATTATTTTTTCCGATAATAGTATATTTTATAATTAGAACACTGAGTGATTACGACTTAACCGATATTAACAATTTTGGATATGAGGACAGAAGGAGATTACAACTTATTCATCAACATAATAAATATATAATGTTATATAACAATATAACAAAATATAACAGTTTTGTATGTTAGAACAAAATGAGAGTGCACATCGTCCAATTTTGAGAGTTATGTATAAATTGGAACACTAAGAAATTACAATCGTCTAATATTAACTGTTTTATATATATTAGGATACATGAAGATTACAATTTTTCTGACATTAACAATTTTTTACGTTTTTGTCTGATCTTAACACTGGTTTGTCTGATATTAAATAAAATACTTAAATATACCCGGGCGCACGAATTAACGATTTAACGAATTTAAATAAATTAACGATTTGGTGTGTAGTAGAACACAAGGAAATAACGCTAAAATTGTAAATAAATAATTTTATATTTGTTTTGTCTTATTTTTCGTTTTTTATCAGACGGTTTTTCCAATATTAAGAGTTTTTATATGTTAGAACACATGAAGTTTATAATTTATTCGAAATAAACTGTTTGATATACCTAAATTAGAACGCAAGGAGATTGCAATTTGTCCGATATTAACAGTTTTAATATTTTTGGACTCATATTTTTGAATTTTGAACGGTTTGAAACTGAAAGTTATAATTTGCTAGAAGCTAATCGAAAAATTTTTGGAAAGATCTTGGGATTCTTACAGATAAAAAACGGCTGCTCAGTAAATAAAAAGAAAAGAAGTCTTTTAGTCCTAATCCGGATTTGCAAAAATTAAGCCAAGGTATGACAAACAGTTCGTAACAGGTAACGAACTGTAAGGAGCGACCCGGCTCAGTAGTAACCGAAACTCTAAAAACGGAATTTTGATACCAATAGATACATCAAAAGAATCAGATTTTAATGCTGATTTCAAATATATAAGTTTCATTAAGTTTAGTCCTACCCATCAAAATTTACGCACCTGAGAAAATTTGCCTGATTTTCGAAAAAAGGGGGAAACACCCCCCAAAAGTTATAGAACCTTAATGAAAATCACACCATCAGATTCAGCGTATCAGAGAACCCTACTGTAGAGGTTTCAAGCTCCTATCTGCAAAAACGTGGAATTTTGTATTTTTTGCCAGAAGAAGATTACGGATGCGTTTTTATTTATTATTATTTTTTTTTTTGATGGGTGATCATATCGACCCAGTGGTCCTAGAATATCGTGGGAGGGCTCAATCGAACGGAAATTAAAAGTTTTAGTGCCCTTTTTACGTGACCAAAAAAATGGAGGGCAACTAGGCCCCCTCCCACGCTCATTTTTTCCCAAAGTCACCCGATCAAAACTTTGAGATAGCCATTTTGTTCAGCATGGTCGAAAATATAATAACTATGTCTTTTAGGATAACTTGATCCCCCAAAGTCCCCGGGGGGAGGGCTGAAAGTTATGAGCTTAACCCAATGTTTACATATAGTATTGCTTATTGGGAAGTGTACAGACGTTTTCAGGGGGGGGGGATTTTTTCTGGTAGTAGGTGGGTTGGGGGATATGTCGGACGATCTTTCCATGGGGGAAGGGACATTGCTATGAAGGGGGTGCCGGATTTCCCAGCAGTATTTAAAAAACGATCAAAAATTAAATAAAAAAAGTTTTCAACTGAAAGTAAGGAGCAACATCAAAACTTAAAACGAACAGAAATTATTACGTATGTGATTCAGTTCGCCCCCTAGCCAATACCTCGCTCTTTAAGTCAAAGATTTTTGTAGTGCTTTCATAAGAGCTATTTATTCTAATTAACGGCCTTTGTGATTAAGGGTCATTTTAAAGAATTGGAACAAAATTCGAACTTCAGCGTAAAGAGCGAGGAATTGACTAGGGGGCGAGCCCCCTAATATACGTATAAAAAATATATAAATATAGAAGTTTCTTACGTATGTTAATTCATAAGCTAAGTATATTTATTACTAATAAAAACGTTCGTAAATAAAATTAAGCATTTTTCGAGAAAGCGATTTAACCAAATAAAAGTAAAATTAATATGCAAGTTTCGTTTTAATTAGACATATCCGGTGAGCCAAAATCAAAACCTGCATTAATTCAAAAACATTCAAAAATTGAATAAAAAAACAAATTTTTTTAGCTGAAAGTAAGGAGCGCTAAAGTTTGTCTCGCTCTTTACGCTAAAGTTTGACTCTTTCTCACAACTCTATTTTTTTAAACAATAAAAAATTTTAGCGTAAAGAGCGAGACGTTGAGGAGGGGACAGTTCCTATCATATACGGAATAATTTCTGTTTGTTTTAAGTTTAATGTTGCTCCTTACTTTCAGTTTAAAATAAATTGTTTTTTTTATTTAATAATCAATAAAGAACAGTTAAAACAGAAGCCTATCTACTCTCAGAAAATGTTAAGGCTGGTTCAAATAGCCTTGGCATTTAACTGAACTTAAAAAAAAGATTTGTGTTAGTTGCTGTTACAAGTCGCATGATTAAACGACAAACGACATCAAAACAATTTTTTTTCGGACAGGGAATAAGGTATATGTTCTGTCTATAGCAAGCGATTTTGTGACAAGCCTGCTGCTCCTACAACTTTGAACAACCCATGAATGCCTTTGAAGGCATGAATGAGAAGTCATGAATGCCTTCTCACCCTGATTTTACCTTCCAATTGTTAAATATTTATTTTGCAAATTTTAAGCTTTCTGTTTAGTCTCTCTTTTTATAAATTTTTGCTTTGTATGGTGAAATTAAATTCTCTACTTGTGTTTTATTTTGGTTATTACCTTTTAATCTTGCGAATTTAAGTTACTTTCAACATTTTTTATAACCTCCTTGACATGTTGAAAAATTTCTTCTGTTTTCCTGACAAGTTCTGTTATATTGACTTTATTTTTTTGTGTGCCTATTCACTTGAAAATGTGAATTCAGCCCATCTAGGCTTTTGATACAAATTTTTCAGAAATGAATCTTACGGCACTTGCAGCGAAGGGCAATATACTTATATAATTAAATTCATTAGTCTCAAATCTATTGATAGATGGATCAATAATTATAATATTGCAAATTTGTTTTATTAGAGAATGATCTAAAATTCGGAAGATAGTACTTTTTTCAACGAATTACAAAAAAAAATCAATGTGTTTTTAATATGAAAAACTTTGCATACCAAGTTTCAAAAATTGTGCTCGGTTGATGGACAAAACTGAATCTCAGCTGTGAAGTAGTAGGAAAATTTTCTTCTCTCGTTGTTATTTTAAAACCGTAGGAAAGCTGGAAAATAAAAACATAGTATAACTATCTCAGGGAATATAAACCTTAATAAAAAAGGAGACATTTAGTGATCTCATAGACATAGCCAACTGACGCATTAGTGCAGAAAAAGAAAAAAGAATTTGACCATGTGATAGGGGCCACGCTTGACTGAAGTGCGCCGCGCAGGTCGGGAAAAAATACGACGTAGTAGACGTGTGGTTGCGTATGGCATGGATTGCGCAACATATGGTGAAGCATTTGGGGCTCTGAGTTGTACATCAAATGGGGGACAGTCGGCCCTTCCTCACAGTGGGCAACCATTGTGCCTAAATCAAGCCTGTGTCACCACCATAGCCTAAATCTTATGTTGGCTCTCCAAAATCAAAAACACTTCCTCTGCGAAGAGAAGTCTTGAATTAAGTGCTTCACCGCAGGCAGTGAATTATCATTATATAGGACTCAACACTACAATCTTGCTTAGAAGCGTCGTTTTTTATCTTTAAAGCAGGGACCATTTGGTTTACAGGTGAGCAATAAAAGGTCAGTGTCCAGTCATGATCTGTGAAGGAAACGCGTTGAAGCGCGCAAGAGAGACTTAGGGAACCGCTCGTGTTTCTCTGTATAATCGTTTCTAGTCATCTGATAATAAGCTAGCTGTAGCATTATAGATCAGTTAGGCCTATACACATTTAAACACAATATCAATCATACACATAAAAATACTAATTTGAGCATTAGTCCTTCTTCCCCTCCCCGCAAAAATAAGCAAACTTAAATTGCTATCATGTCTTAACTACTTCATTAGCATATTTACAAACCTTCATGATTGCCCAGCCGGCTGCGGGATCTTCGGGAATCTAAGGGCATGATCCTAAAAAAGCTTATTAGATGAAAAAGCTGGTGTCATCCTGCTGCTGTGCAAGACATTTCTATTCGGAGGGGGATCTACAATAAAGGGGGGGGGGTACAAAAAAACTAGTGACTAAGGCTTCTGTGTGCAAAAATTTGTTCACATGTATTTTGGCTCCTTTTGTATGAGTTGGACGAAAATTTTGAGGGGACTAATACCAGGTGACCCCCTCCCCTGGACATGACATTGGTGCTGTTTATTAGGTTTTTCTCTGTTAGTTGTTTATTTTCTTTTTGCTCTCTTTTATTTTTACAAAGTCTTATAACCGTAATAATTGTTGAATTGAATTGTCGGGATTAGATAGAAAGGTAACTTACCACGAATGAATTTATTTCATTCAAAAACATTAATTTTCTGATTAGCCTGATTCTCTTCTTTGGGGGATTCGTTTTTCAGCAGAACTGTAAGAATGTTTCTGTTCAAATTAATAATCATAAAGCCCCAAACCTGAATCTTGGTCGAATCTAACGCAAGAAATAATCCAAGTCATTTTGTTTGGCGCTCCGTGGTATTTTTTTTCCGGGGGTGGGGGTATAAAAAAATTACCCTCCCCTGGCCTCGTCCTCAAGTAAAAGACCTTAGAAAGATTTGATTTCTATACTGCGCATTTAAAAACTTGACCCATTTTTAACATGTCGTAATTCATGAATTGTTTATCCATAGGAGGGGCTACTGCCCTCCTCCATATGGCGTCTCTAGAAACTGTATCTTGTTAGTCAAGTATCTGATACGAGGGTATTCTTAAGTTATTCGATAACGGAAATTATTTTGTAATTTTACCATATTACTCCGGTTTTGGGCCATCTGTCGGCTTACACTGATTTGTTGCGGAATTTCTGTATCACCTGATATTTGTCATATCCCCCAATTTGATGGATTCTTTGTTTGATCATCATATCATTCTATCTAATAAATTCACATCATTGAAAATTTTTGAATCCAACGACTTTGATTAATCAGCTTTTAGATTAATATAAGTGAATTGACAAGTAAGAAAGACGCATTAGTTAAACTGCAATACAAATTAACTGGATTTATTGATTTTTTATTAGTTAAAAAGGAAACTATTGGAGGGATTTTGGTACACATGGGAGGAGTCGACAGTCTCAGCCTAAGGCCGAAAAATGTTTTATAGTAGGAGGGGCTTTCGGCGTTTTGGTATTACAGGTGTAAATTTACCCTCCAGTCCCAATCCTGTGTTTACAATCTCAGTGTTGGATTTGAGTTTGGAATTATGTCCACACTAATGGAGGTAAATTAGGTGGTGGTGTTCAAGTGGGGTTAAAGAGCTGACTTAACAAAAGTAAAAATGCTATTTGATTGTGACAGACGCTACCTGGATAGAACGGATCAATGGGGTCGAAATCAACCTGCTTTGGTAAGCTTTGCCCTGGCAAATTAATTCCCTTTGAACGCTTCCAAAAAAAGTAAAGAAGGTTTGAAAGTATAAGAGGTACTTTTAAGAAGAATAAAAGCTGGAGCTGTGATTATTATACGTTTAATAATCACTAATAAAATCACTTTGAAGGGGCTAGCAAGAATTCAGCTTCGGTACGTAAGATGTCCTTTTTTTTTGCATTGTGCCATTTGCTCAAAAATACGTATTTCAATATGATTTCAATTCGAGAGGGTGGGAGATCCTACATCCTTGGCTACTCTGCGTCAACGGTCTTTCCTCTTTAATATTCCTTCAGAAGACGTTTTTGAAACAAGCATACTATGAATATAGTAGCATGGGAGCTCATAAGCTGAATTCCAGGGGGGGGGCAAACATCGTCTAATTGGCACTTTTAATGCTATATAATAGAAATCTCAGAACAACAATATAAAAATAAGGCAGCATCATCCAGCCCGGGGGGTCGGGTGCCCCCCCCCCCTTATGGGCGCCCATGTATGGTAGTACTCATATACACAATGGATACATGGGAATTCCATCACTAGAAATTTCTGGTTTGTTAGTATACCCCCCCCCCCCGCGCCTAAAAAAATGGTGACGTTAGTAGGCTCTTACGCATGATCTTTTTTAGGGGGACTATAATAAACAAAAAAAAAGATAGTTTAAATAAGAAATTCTAATAAGTTTGGGGGTACTTATGTATTATATCGACCAAACTTGGACAGCGTCGATTAAGTTAAATTTTGGTATTAGTAAAATCTTATTATAAAATCTTATTAATGGCTCTAACCAGATGCCGAGTTCTTCTTTGACTAGATCTGTTTCTTTCCTATATAGCATAAATGTGGACAAAGTAATCTAGTACACTAGACTAACCTAAGCTTTCCACAATCACTATGCATTGCAAAATAAATGAGTTTTATGGCTATATTCCGAGTTACGTTGTCCAAGTGTTGTCGATATAATACGCAAGTACCAGTTTGGGAAAATTTAGGATTTTGGGGAACCCAGGCTTCAATCCACTGCGTATGTTTCTGAACAATAGTTACCTTTGTAATAATCCGTAGACCTAAATATAATAAATGTTAATCCAAAATTCCGTTCATAATCAGAGTTGCCACTTCAGTTTGTGAAACTCACCCTCTAACCGGCAAAAAAGAAATACAAGACGAATTAAGTTTTATCTTAGGAAATTTTTCGTGCATGAGGGGCTGAACTGATAAAGAAGCACTAAATAAAGGCAGATAAAATGAAAATATATATACAAAATTTAACTTTTTTCTTAAAATTTACGAGTTTTAACGGTAAGTACTGAAGATTAAATGTTCTGCTTTCCTTAGAAGCATGCGTAAGTCACTGTTTCAAAAAAAGCTGCAAATAGCACAAATGTAATATTAAGTTTACTTAATCCACATAAATAGATATGAAAAAAGAAATATAGCCTACCACTAACTTCTCCATTCGAAGCTCTTTTCAAATGCAATAGTCACTGCCGTTGCAATTGCGTCCCAGTCTCCCTAATGGGGCCAGATGTAGCCATAGCCTACGTACAAAAGTTTGCTGTTTTTTTTTTAAATTTTTTCACGTTTTCGAGGAGCCACCCACTTTCTATCACCCGGTGTACGTCTGGCAGTGCCGCGTGTACTGTACAGTTCCGCCACGTCTGTACGTCTAACACGCATCGCACAGTCCCTGCAACGCTTGGCATGGTCCAGGTAATGATTTGTACAGTTCCGCCACGCTTGAATTACTTTGGCCACGCTTGACACGCGCCACCTGGTATGCGTATTTCTGAAAGCTAGCGCCTGCGCGATATTTTTGGCTTATGTTTCGTCTATAGTTGATTCACAATACCGAATAAAGGCAAACTGAAAAGAATGGCAAACTTTTTGTATATCTTAAGGCTATATTTGGCCCATTAGGGATGGACTGGGACCCAATTGTGAAGGAAGAGTTTTGAATGGGAATTGAGTGGTACAATTCTTTTTTTTCTATCGATTTCTATGCAAAAAGTAACCTTAACCGAATACACTATCTGTGGCTGGCAATCCTGCTTACAACCCTTTAATTTTAATCAAATTTGGGAATTTTTCTTCTCGCCCGCGCTTGTGCCTATTGTCAATAGAAGAGGACGTTCTAAGA
Organism: Artemia sinica; assembly: GCA_027921565.1. Classification (NCBI taxonomy): domain Eukaryota; kingdom Metazoa; phylum Arthropoda; class Branchiopoda; order Anostraca; family Artemiidae; genus Artemia; species Artemia sinica. Next base: position 45,683,407 of record CM051267.1, read on the forward strand.
AGAAGAATAAACAGATGCAATTTCTTCTTAGAACTCAGCGGCTCTAATGGTCTTTGACAAATAACCACATTGATTTTTGACTAAACTTTCACGGCTTCCTATTTAAAAAGTATATCTCAACGTTTTGGTTTCTGGGGTCTATAATCTTACAAAGCTAAAGCGCCATTCAGAATTAATTGACACTTTTTAAGTGTTGGAAAAGCTATAGCTCATTAAACAATAACATAGCTAACTAACAAACTAACTGGGCACGGGGCCTGGGCTTCATTAAAAGAATTATTGCCGTCGAAAGTTAGCGTTGTTTGAAACATATCTTATACGCTTATTAAGCGCTTATTATAATATAATTAATATAAATTATAATATAAAAAATAAAATAGAATATAAATATAATATATAATATAAAATAATACAATATAACGTAAAATATAATTAATTCTAAATCATAATTAAGCGCTTATTAAGGCAACTAAAATTCGCCTTTTCGAAGAACGGAAATAGTCACCTTTAAAGCTCCTAAAGATATAAAAACAAGAACTAATATCAAGGCCGTATCCCAGGGGTATGTGGGGTTTAACCCCTCTCGAAATGTTTGTCTGACTCGTAAAAACGTAACACAAATGCATATAAACAAACTTTTAATGCGTGTTTAAAAGTTTGTTTTCCCTGAACAAGAATCCTGGATTTTTTTCTCTTATTTCAAATTGTTTTCTAATTGTTTCTTTTATGGTGGGGAGAGAGGGAGGGGGGATAAAAAAGGAGAACCATATGAAAACGCGGGAAAATCGTTTTAATCACGAGATATAAGGGACTTGACATGTTGATGAATATGTCTATAATCCTAATTTCACACAGTGGGGGTGTATTGGTCTAAGACTGAAGTGAAGCACCGCTTTTTCAAAATATTTGACAATTCGTGGCTAGAAATTATTTTTTTCTAGCATTTTGTTTAATTCCCTCCTCTATCTGTTAAGGCTACACCTTTGTCCTCCATTGAATATAACCTTTGCAATGAATATAACCTATACAATGCTACAAGTAGCATGTGAACTAATTCTCATTAGTCTAATCAGTAGACTATACTTAAAAAACATAGGTAATTTAGTAGAAGTTTAGGTCTTTAGGCATTAAAGCCCTTATTATTAAATAACTAGCATATACAAATAACATAATTAATGTAAGGTAAGGTCTATAGTATATTGGTTGACAATATTTATTCTATTACCTTGTTCACCGAAATTGGTGAGTATTTTTCGCTAGCGCTCCAAGTATTACTTATATTACATGTAACCTACTTCAATAAATGTGTGTTTGTGTTTAATTCTATGGTTTCAATCTCATGTAATGCAGGGTTGTTGCTGAGAATTTAACTATATCCCAAAATTTACTGGAAAAAAATCCTAGGTTAGAAAAAAAATCCAATATATTAAAAAATAATAAAATATATTTAATAAACTTTTTGAATAGTAAAAAAGTGCTTCCTTGCTATATTTTTTAAGGTTAATATTTAATATTTATGTTACCGTGAATGTCTGGAATCTGATTGATATCGACATTCGCCGGTGAATGTCCGGAATCCCTTTTTCTCTGCTTGGATATAATTAGCTTTGCGAATCAGCCTTTTCAGTCTTATCCAAGCTATGATGGTAAAAGATAAAGTCAGATTATGTTAGTTTAGGTTAAGATAACATTTTGTTATAAACATCAGAAATGGCTCTGCGCTAACCAGACCTAATCTAACCTAGCATAACCTGTCATTATCAAGCCTTGCATTAAACTGATACAGTTGACTGGCAGCGCTGACTAAATCCAAAGAGAAAAATAGTATTTTTGACATTCGCTGGTGAATGTCAACATTCATCAATGTCGGGCCTTCGCGGCAACATTTACCCTTTTCACAAGATCCCAAGCTCAGGACTGAAATCTCAAAAAATTCGGAAAAATCTAAAAGAGTTGTAGTACTTCTGGAATGTGCCCTTTTTGAGTTTCTACAACAACGCTTTCTATAAATACCTTATATGCTCTCAGGGCACAAATTACAACCCTTGCCCTGAGGGCTGTGAGGGGGCTGTCATCCTCAAAAACCTAATTTCCAGAACTTGCAACTACGTTGAGCAAAACTGCTATCTCAAAATTTTGATTGGATGTGTTTGGGGAAATGGGGGGCTTGAGAGGGGCGAATGTAACTTTTATTTCTCTAATGAAAAACTGTGATGAACATAGCCTATTCCAAAAATGATCAGTTAGGTCGGAGTTCTAAAAGGGCATTCTAAAAGGCCATAAACCCATTATGTCTGTGAAAATAGACAAAGCTAAGGAGAACTGGGGTGAGGGAGGCCAAGGTTTGAAATAAGATACAAAAAGGAGGTGAATTACCCTGAACTTATCAAGCAAATTTGGTTCTCCCTCGAAACTCTTAAGATTTCCGTCTGAATCCCCCCTCCCTCTGTGTATGCTCCTGAAGTGAGCTATTTATTTCCATGAGAATCTTCCTGTCATAACTGTTCTAGAGTGAGAGTCAGTTTCAGATGAAAATTAGAATTGTGAGCTTTGCTTGATTTCAGGCAATCTGTAGACTGCTTTTAATCGAAGGGGATCTACATATTTTTGAGGGTTGACAACTCTCCGTCATCTGAGGACGTGACTCAGATGATGATATAATATATAATGATATAAGATGATATAAATCTCAGATGATATAAATCTTAGGACGTGACTTTTTCTACCACGCGTGGCATATTTCAACCACGCACGGTGAACAACGCCTGATGCACACCATTTATAAAAGTGGTCAACTTGCAGATTTATTTTAGTATATTTAATAGTATATAGTAATTATTATTAGTCGTGCGACAAATAAAAGTTGTAGGCTATATCCTCCATAGGCATACACTAAAAATTGCTAATCTATCTTTACTTAGCACATAGGTTTCAAACAAGTGTATCATTTATTTATGCAAAGTGTCCAGGGAAAGACATTTTGTTTAAAAAGGGCACGCCGCTTTGTTTTCAAAACTGTTTTCATCACCATCAATTACAATGCTGTTGATTGCTTCATTAAGAGTGACTCCTGATAAAGTAGCGTTGCTTAATTACTACTCCTAACTTACAACATGACTATGAACTTTCAGCTTTAAATCACTCCAATTGCGCACTTCATAGTTTTACTTCTTATGTCCGGTGGGGGGGGATAGGATGCTATCCCCCATGGCACCACCAAATGTCTCATTAGTCGGGGTGATAGAAGGATCCTGACGTGTTCTCACCATTCATGTGTACCAGCAAAACTTTTCCGTTGGACGACCGTCCATTTTTTGGAGGGGATCGGGGTTCGAAAAATATGTTTTGCTATATTTATCAAGTCCTATAAAATTAAGAACTTTTTGTAGACAAACGCCCTTTCTAACCTGGTTAGCGGACACCCATGCCACCTCTTCCAAAATTAAATTTATAGTTTCCGTCCTCTTCCAAGACAATTGAAATTTTCCTCATTCAAAGAACTACTAATATCAACTGAGAAGCAAAAAAAGTTGCGTTTCAATTTTTTTGTTTTTAGAAAAGCGAAAAAAACTAAGTTTTTTTTATAAAACTTAAGTTTTTTCTTCTGTAAAATTTATGTTAATCAAGATAACGCCTTCTGAAATGCTGTATCAGAGCTTTGTATTTCCTTTTACATTCCATTAGTATAATTTTCTATAATTTTATTTAGGCTAGCAAAACATATACCAGCCGATGAAGATGAGGTGGGATAATTCAACCCAAACGATTGATCCGCATCAAAGTTAAAAAATTATGGCCTGAAAATGCACTTTTTTGGCATTTCAAGTCCTTTCCCGGAAAATAATCCTCTGGTGGTCCGTTTGAATTATCCCAGCTGAAAAACCCAAACTGTACAATTGTCCCAGCTTCTTGGAGAGGTACCCGAGGTATCCTACTGCAGGGATATCGTAGTTACCACCAGGAAATTTGGTTGAAAGAGGATTTTAAAAGGATCCAGATCGCTAATTGTGCAAAAAAGGATCGATTAATCTATTATGGACAGTGTGTTCATGGTTTTTCTCTATTGCTTATCTTTCTTTCTTTTTCAAATCATTTTAGCTCTGGGCTAGTTTATTAGGTACTTGCGCATTAAACTTACTCTTTTATATGCTGTATATGGAATGTCAAACTGGAGATGCTACAGATACCGGGACAGACACCCGCCAGACTGGTTATTTCAGGACACCGCTATTAAGAATTGGAATGCAAAGAGTAGTTTTAAAAGAAGGAATTTAAAAAGTTTAAACGCAATATATATATATATATATATATATATATATATATATATATATATATATATATATATATATATATATATATATATATATATATATAATATATATATATATATATATATAGATATATATATATATATATATATATATATATATATATATATATATATATATATATATATATATATATATATATATATATATATATATATATATATATATATATGCATATAAGGACAAATCGGAAGCTTAATTTTCATTAAAAAAAGACCTCCATATTCAGTTAAAAAGATTTTAGTAGTAGTGGGCGCCAAACATAAAAAAAGAAAGAAAAGTAAATGAAAAATCATTCATAAATGAGCTAAAAACATATGATGCCAAACAGCTTAATCCTTTGTATAGCTATCTTTTGTAGATAAGTTGTTTTGCTTCTCCGGCTTAGCGTGTCAACACTGTCAAAAATGTGATGCCACTCTGAAAACTTCATGATTTTGAAATAACCAAAATAAAAGTCTTGGAAAATCACAATTATTTGGTATCAATAGACCTAAGATGGGTCCAGGGTAAAAAATTATTATTATTTTTTTTATGTTTTAAGTGTTTGTATTCCTTTCAGGTTGGAGTAGAATTTCACCACGTTACGGATCCGTATACCCAGTTGAATTTACACCAGACTCATTACCAAACACATCAAATAACTCAAAGGACCAATTCCCATGACGGATTACGGAGGTCTGACAATGAAATCCATGTAAGATTATATTTTTGTTTAGTTTTATTTAGTGTTCCTGTTTCATCTTCCTTCTTATTTGCTAATATAATATCAGGAAACTTTTCTCAGCGAAAATTATCAAATTAATTTTGGCTTTCGACAGGCACATCCGCAAAAAAATTCTTGAGGGGCGTTTCAGAGGTTAATATTTGAAAAAAAAAGTAAATTACATTTAAAACACCAGTAAAAAAATGAACTTTTTGAGATGGGGTCAAGGTGTGACCTTTTTAGGCAAATATAATTTATAAATTGCCTATGTTTTAAGAATGTCTTGCTTTCTTTGTCAAAGATTTGCCTTAAAAAAAAACCTCTAGCATTGTCTTGTTTTCTACTGGTTGGATGACTTACGGATTTTGTAAATTACAATTACCCGAGAACAGGAATGCGAAAAATTTTGGGCGATTTTAAAATAGTTATGCTTTTCTTAGGTTCTTCAATGATAATTATTGTTTTTTTCTTGCCATATACTAAATATAATTTTGTGTAGAAGTCAAATTTATTATACATTTATTTATGAAAACGATAAAACTATTTTGTAATTATATAAAGTTCGAAATTTACACTTTTTTAAAATGAATTTTCACTGTAAAATTTGACTTTGTGTTCTAAAAAAAAGCAATCAGGGCTCCTTCAAGGTGCCCTAATTGCTTTTTTCCAAGCAATTTTCCAAGGTTTTTTTTCTAAGTAAAAACGGGATCTAGGGTTTCTATATTATCCTTTTTCTGAGTATCTTTGATTCTTTCTTCAAGCATTTTGAAATTGATGTTAGTATCCCTTAGAAAAACTGCAGAAAATCCAGCATAAAAGAGTCGGGGAATAATATAAATAATAATAATATTAAATAAGCCATATTAGAGTAATAAATAATGACTATTATTTACAAAAATGATTTGCATTATTTTATTGATAAAATAGCTGCTTTATAAAATTATTCTTGTTAAAGTAATAATAAAACAATTACAATGAAAGGAAAATTAACAGAAAGCCAACTTAATACAATAAACAATAATAATAAAACAGTCTTTTTTCTGGGAGAGATTTGGAGGGTTTTTTTTTTGTCTAATAGTGTCCAATATTTTTTCTGGGTATAACAAAAATTTTCACTTTTTGCCTTCCAAATATGGGAAAGGGGATATTTGGAATGTTCTCTTGATTCTATATACTCAATTACGCGTGAAGTCAATACTTCCTGGTGTCAGGGCATTTTTAAGGGGGAAGGGCCTGATGCTCCAAATGAAGGGTGTTGAAGACCCATACGCCCAGTTTACCTGATATTCAAGTGTCGGGTAAGCTGCAAGCGATGATTGTACCCTTACAAAGTCAACCGATTTAATTTTGATAGTAGGCCTAATGTCCAAACTGGTATTTCTAATCTTTCAACCCTCCCTTTAAATTTGGATTTAAGAATTGCTTTTACGAATGGTGTCTCCTAAGGGGAACTTTTTGGATCGAAATGGATTATGTAGGCTGCAGTAATATTGATTTACTGCCAACATAATAAAGATTTATCCTTTGTGTACCCCCCTCCCAAATAAAAATAAAAGATTAGAAGCTTGTCTGAAATGGAATTATTATTATATCCCTGGTTTTTTCCTTTCGAAACACTTTGGTTTCTATTCCATTTCATTGTCCCACATTTTACCTTTTTCCTTATTCTCTTCATTACTCTAGTCTTTCCCCACTTTATACAATGAAACGTCTCCTGGCAGGGTTGTTTCTGGAAACCCCCCTATTGTTTGCATATCGCCGACCCACCTTCTTTGTAGGAAATTCGAGAACAACCACCGGTTGGACAAAGGCATTTCTAGACCAGTTTTCTTAAACAAGTTGTATGACAAAGTTCTCATTTGTAATTTTGGATTTAGAAAGATTTTAGAAACTTGGAAAATTTGAATTTAGTGTTAAAATACATTTGGATTGAGAACTATTTTAATCGCTGCTCATTGGTGGTTTTGGATTTAGTGACAGCTTTTGTTTGGTGCGAAAAGCTCGTAAAACTCCAGTTTGAAAACTGTGGGCTATATGTTTTTTTGTGAAATTTTTAAAAGCAAAACTACAAAAATCCCACAATTAATTCTTGAAAATAGTTGGAACTTTCTTCATATTTTATTTTGATTTCTTAATTCTAATATTATCAAGGAATTTTTTATATTAGACGTAACAAACTGCCAACTTTATTATTAAATAAATAGTTAATTTAAAAGTTAATTTTACATTGAATTTAAACTAATTTTTTTAGCCATTTGCAGTCCGATCTTTTTGTGTTTAAAAAACTAATTTATTGAAGAAAGGAATATAATAAAAGTTCGAAACATGAAGATGGGAGAAGAAATATTTCATAATGGAAGTCCCACCCCTTTCCGATCTCTAGATTTTTCAGGAAGCGGAATTTTAGTTGTACCAGTGGACTTAAATCAGAATCAAAATTCTACGTATCTTAATGTAAGATGTTTTTCAGTGCATAACTTTTTTTTTTTAGATTTTTTCCCCATCCTATTTTATCACCATTCTTATTTTCCTTTCTATCCTCCATGTCTCACTGAAAATTAAAAACCCGCAAATACCAATCTTGAATTCACATTTAAATTTTTTCTTCTAGTATTTTTCTTCTTTTTTCGCTCTCTCTAATTCTGCTTTCTTTTCCCAGTAATTCCACATTCTTTTTTCTCACCGTATCTGTTAGCGTCCAGTAAATATAATATGATGAATTGTGCTGATTCATAGCGCTTTCAAACATTTTTATTCTATACCTTCCTCCCATTCCTTCTTATTTATTCATTATCCCTATTTTGTCTTCATATCAGTCCACATTGTAATTTAAGTGGAAATCGAAAGTCTAGGAAATAGTCTACTAATCTTAGATAACTTAGCTTTCCATTTGTCTATTACTGCCAGGGACAAATCTCCAGCATGTTTATTGGGGGGGGGGGCAAGAGGGGTCCATATCCGGATAGTCAAAGGGCGTGGGATGTATAATAATCTGTTTCTCCACATCATTGGGGGGGGAACTGCCCCCTCTTGCCACCCCAAACGACGCCCCTGCTTACTGGTGTTCTTCTTTTTGTTACTGTTTGTAAGTCTTCAATCTTTTGTCAGTTTCTACCCCTTGTTTTGTCCACCGTTGTTTTCTGTTTATAATACAATAAGTTAATCATGCAAATGATTAATAATGTGTTGTTGGCAGTTACATTAATTTTCATTTTTTTTTGTACTCTTTATTCGTTTTTGTTATATCCAGGCATTGAAAAAATACCCAACATTATTTCAGACACGAGTTCGCCCTTTTAGGCACTTGTTGGCATATGGTTATTTATACCCTACCTATAAAATAAAATACGAACAGTCGATTGGTCTAACCCACGTTCCTATATCTTACTTGGGTCACAAAAAATATCGCAAAAAAATTAAAATTAATTAAAGTCGGTTTACTTACTTTTACTTTCAAGGAATGATGAGGATATAGGAAAAAAAAATTTTTCGGATTCAATATACTTATAATTACTGCTAATTGTGCCCTGTACTTCATTTTAATAAATATAATTTTGATAAGATATCTCAAAGATATTTCGAAAATTACGAAATGATTGTAACTGTTCGATTATTTATTTGAAATTTTGTGCCCCTGAAACATCTGTGCCAAGGGCAAGTGCCCCCTCTGTCCCCCCTAAAACAACCTATGGGGTGGGGGAAGTTGCAAATAAGTGTTTAAAAATGTGGGGAAAATACCTATTCTATACCACCCCTCCCATTTCCAGTTGGACCTTGTACGTACAGTAGAATAATATGTTATTCATAATTAACGTTAAATGTTTCAACTAACTTCGTTGTCGTAGGACTTGGTATAATTTCTTTGTGAAATTTAAAACAATTTTTTTCCAACAGTTGACCTTACAACAGTTTTACTTTCAGGGTAATGTACATGCCACAGCCACATTTACGTATGACCCAAATCGTAGAGAGTATATGCGCCGGCCGGATGTGCTTGTGGCATCTGGTCACGTCACCATAGATGGGGAAACACTGGTGATTCCAGCCCAATTACCTTCCCATGGTATGGACGACGGACAGGTAATATTTTTTATTTATTTATGTATTATTTCACTGATTATCTACAACTGACAACAGCGATAGGGAATGTTCTTACTCTCGCTTCGTCATCATTTCTGCACCAATTCATGGAGCAGGCCACCGAGCGCATTTCGTAAATCGAGAAGGAAGAAGATATGAACACCCCTGCGATAAAAAGTGTCACATATCACGTTTTGAATTATCCCAGCTGAACTTAATGGTTGATTAGATTTGGAACAAATATGGCGCTTTTGGATTGACTTCAACCATCATAAAAAAATCTTCAAGTTTTGTAAAGTATAATCTTCTCAATAATTGATAAAATGCTTCATCGTCAGCTAGAGAGACAAAGTATAATCACCTACGGAACAAGTACTGACAAAACTCTCCAAAAGTGACCCCGCGTACCTCAGCGCCTCTAGATGCAAAATGTTGTACTACTTAATCGCTCCGAGCCAAAGTACTTTGCTCCGGCCAATAATTATGCTAGAGCGTGATTCAGGCGACGAGTGAAGGGGATGAATTGTGTAACTACGGTTTTTAGTTCTTGATTTAATTGCCAGGTTCGCATAGGTATACAAAGGGTCACTTTTTTGTGTGGAGAGGATAGGTTTTGTCAGTACTTGTTTCGTAGGTGATAATACTTTGGCTAGAGAATAGGGGTCATGTTTTTGTCATGGCGTTAAATAATTTGGGTTAAGGATCTTTTTTCAAAAAATCGACAAATATTATCCCCCTTCTCGCAAAAGAAAATTATAGCCATGATTTACGACCCCAGTTCCAGAAGTAATAGCATTTGTCTCCTGTAGAAATTTTGATGTTTGATAAAGTATGACTGACTAAATTTAAAAAGAACCAAAGTTGAAATTAATTTTTCAAAGGTCATTGCCTTATTTTTAAAATTAAACTGAAAATTCGCCAGCCATTCTTTGCTGAACAAAGGATAATTGATATAATCAGATCTCAAAGTGCAATTACGATAGTCGACATGTGAAAAGAATAGTTTTGTCCCATCTTTATTAGGTCTCAAGATGAATTTTATTCAACCTTTAAAGGCTTAGAAAAAACAACATGTTATAAAATCGTTGCATCCAGGTTCAAAAGGTCGTATCTGCATTTCAAAAGAATTTTTATTTCACATTCAACTGTTTGAAAAAAAAACTTTCATCTTATTAAAACATTGAAATTTATTAAAAGTTCTATTGTTTACTTATTTGAAAATAGGTTTTCTTCTCTAAAAATAGGCGAACGATATCAACTTTGTATCATGGCATCATTGCAGGCACAAAAAATAGATGGTGGCACCAACTACTCATGAATTTATCTGGAGGGTGTGACTCATATGGAGGGAGGGGCAAGTCGGAAACTAAAAAACGGGTAAATTAAAGTGAAATTTATAGACCAAGTTCTAAAACATTAGTTTCTGGTCCCTGGATCTGGAAGAATTTTGCTTATTGGTGCCAATAACCATTTAGAACACAAATCCGACAGTGGCGCGAACTTACAAAAATAAAGGGATGAGGGCAAGGTTTTTCTTAGATTTTCTAAAATGGAGTCACGGAAAAGGTACTTTATAGAAGGTAGGGAGAGTGCATTAGTTTTGTTTCAATTTTTTTTTTCAATAGAAATGTCCAAAAAAGACGTTCCAAAACTATTGGGTAGTTATCCCCATTGCTTCCGATTGCTACCCCCAAAATCAGGATTCCACTTTTAATTTGGAAATAATATGATTAACAGTTTATCCAAGCTTTGGGTGGAATCTGGTCACATCACTCGATTCATCTTACACTTGAAGTCTAAGGATATCAATAATGGATGTTTCGCCAGAACCACTTGGTTAGTGATAGAGTGGTCAATTTCACATATTTGTAAATCTGGATTAATACTAAATACTGTTTCAGAATTGCCTGAGAAAATTTTGAGATAAAATATTAAAGCGTGGATAATGATTTTATAAAATGCGTTATTTTAAATATATTCTAAGATACATTCGAGCTCCTTTTTGTGTCTTGTCAAATAAAAAAAGTTATTAGATGAGGGGATCTAATAACTGTGTCTGAGGATGATTTAATCCCCCACAGTCCCCGGGGAAGGGCTGCAAGTTATGAACTTTGCCCATTGTTTGCATATAGTATTTGTTATTGGGAAGTATACAGACGTTTTCAGGCGGGATTTTTTCTGAAGGGGGGGGGAGGTACGTGGGATGATTTTTCCATGGGGGAAGAGAATTTTCCATGAAGGAGTGCCGGATTTCCCAGCATTATATAAAAAACGGTCAGGAATTAAATTTTAAAAAACAAGTTTTTCAACTGAAAGTAAGGAGCAACATTAAAACTTAAAACGAACAGAAATTATTACGTTTATGGGGGGGGGGGGGGTTCGTCCCCTCGTCAGTACCTCGCTCTTTACGCTAAAACAGTTTTAGTACTTTCAAAAGAGCTATTTATTCTAATTAACCGGTCTTTGTGATTCAGGGGTCATTCTTAAAGAATTGGAACAAAATTCGAACTTTAGCGTAAAGAGTGAGACATTGACGAGGGGGCGAACCCCCTCATACACATAATAATTTTTGTCTGTTTTTAGCTTTAATGTTGCTCCTTACTTTCAGTTGAAAAAACTTGTTTTGTTTTTTTAATCAAACAGTTAATGGTAACGAACTGTAAGTAAGGAGCGATTCGGCTCAATAGTAACTGAAACTCTAAAAAATGGAATTTTGATACCAATAGATACATCAGAAGAATCAGATTTTTATGCTGATTTCAAATATATAAGTTTCAAATTTAGTTTTAACCATCACAATTTACGCGCCTGAGAAAATTTGCCTTATTTTCGGAAAAAGGGGGAAACAACCCCTAAAAGTCAGAACTTTAATTAAAATCACACGATCAGATTCAGCGTATCAGAGAACCCTACTATAGAGGTTTCAAGCTCCTATCTGTAAAAATGTGGAATTTTGTATTTTTTGCCAGAAGAAAGATCACGGATGCGTGATGTTTTTTTTTTCGGGGGTGATCGTATCGATCCAGTAGTCCTAGAATATCGTGAAAGGGCTCATTCTAACGGAAATTAAAAGTTCTAGTGCCCCTTAGTGACCAAAAAAATTGGAGGGCAACTTGGCCCGCTCCCACGCTCATTTTTTACCCGAAGTCACCCAATCAAAATTTTGAGAGAGTCATTTTGTTCAGCATAGTCGAAAATCTAATTAATATATCTTTTAGGATGACTTAATCCCCCACAGTTCCCGGGGGAAGGGCTGCAAGTTATAAACTTTGCCCATTGTTTAAAATAGTAGTGGTTATTGGGAAGTATACAGGCGTTTCCAGGAGGAATTTTTTCTAGTCTGGGGTCGGAGTAGGGGTTACGGGGGAGGATCTTTCCATGGAGGATATTTCCTTGGGGGAAGGGAAATTTCTATGAAGGGGACAGCAGATTTCCAAGCATTATTTAAAAAACGATCAGAAATTAAATAAAAAAACAAGTTTTTTTTCAACTGAAAGTAAGGAGCAACATTAAAACTTAAAATGAACAGAAATTATTACGTATATGAGGTGATTCGCCCCCTAGTCAATACCTCCCTCTTTACTCTAAAGTTTTTTTAGTACTTTCAAAAGAGCTATCTATTCTAATTAACTCGCCTTTGTGATTCAGGGGTTTGTGATTCGAACAAAATTTGAACTTTAGCGTAAAGAGCGAGGTATTGACTAGGGATCGAACTACCTAGTATACGTAATAAAACATACGAATATAGAAATTCGTTCCGTAAGCTAATTCGTAAGTTACGTCAGAACAAAATTTCGAGAAAGCCAATTAGCCAAAAAAAGAAAAATTATTATGTGAATTTCGTTTTAAATATTCATGTACGGTGAGCCAAAATCAAAGCTGCATTAATTCAAAAATGTTCAGAAATTAACTAAAAAAAACAATTTTTTTCAACTGAAAGTAAAGAGCGACATTAAAACTTAAAACGAACAGAAATTATTCCGTATATGAAAGGGGCTGTCGGCTCCTCAACGCCGCGCTCTTTACGCTAAAGTTTGACTCTGTCTCTTAACTTTATTTTTTTAAACAATTAAAAACTTTAGCGTAAAGAGCGAGGCGTTGAGGAGGGGGCAGTTCTTTTCAGATACGGAATAATTTCTGTTTGTTTTAAGTTTTAATGTTGTTCCTTACTTTCAGTTAAAAAAAACTTGTTTTTTTAGTTAATGTTACGTAAAGCTTTGGCTAAAGAGTTAATGTTGAAAGTTTTGGCTAAAGAGTGAGAAACAGTACATAATCAATAAGATACTGTTCTAATATCTGTACATAGTGGTGGATACAGGGGAGGGGCGAGAAGAATAGCATATATTAAATATGTAACCTAACCTAGGCTTCCCCCCCCCCTAAACCCAAAAAAAACAAAAGTTTAAATATAGTACCCAGAGTGAGAAACCCCTGAATAATTGTTTATACAGCATTAGATAGCGTCAGATTTTTGATTTTTTCGAGTGGATGTCTCGCGTTTTGTACAGATATTAGAACAGTACCATCAATATACTTTAATGAAAGGGGAACTGAAGCCTAACCCCCAAGGTCGTACCCAGGATTTTTTTTTCGGAGGGGGTTTTACTCAAAGATTTTTTCGGGGGGGGGGGTACAAAAAAGGTTTTTGACGGGTTAATTCAGGACACCGCTATAGAGTATGGAATGCATAGCTTGGTTTTCATTGCGTAAATGATATTTAAACTGTTGTTTTTTGGGGTTTAGGGGGCGGGGGAATGTACGTAGGCTAGGTTACGTATTTAATATATAAAATGCTTTCCCCCACCCTTCCCCCTAATTTGCAAATATATAGCCGAAATTTGTTTATAAACTATTATATACTCATCCTATTTTATTTTATTTCATTAGCATTAACCAAAATCGACTTTTTAGAAAGGCCCATATAATGGGAAAGTACCAAAAAACATCAAAAATGCGTACGAAATTTATTTATATCCATTTTTGCTACGTTTTACGAGTAAAAAAACATTTCGAGAGGGGTTCAAACCCCCCTAACCCCTCCCCCCTCTGGGTACGGCCTTGCTCCCCCCCCCTCCCCCCAAGTCCTTCTGGTGAGCCCAGGTCAGATGTACAAATTCAAAAAAGTTCGTGGTATTGAACTACAAGTAAGGAGCGACTCGAAACAATCGTAACCGAAACTTTAAAAAGCAGAATTTTGATAACAATAGATGCATAACGAAACTGGCCTTTTATCTTGATTCTAAATATATGAATTCATCAAGTTTAATGTTACCCATCAAACGCTACGAGCCTGAAAAAGTGTCCGTGTACATCAGAATTTACTTGGGAAGGGGGCATGGGCGCCCATAAGCTGAATTCCAGGGGGGGAACCTCGTCTAATTGGCACTTCTAATGCTATATTTTCAAAATCTCAGAACAAAAACATTAAAAATAAGGCAACATCAATCTGGCAGGGGGGCAGATGCCCCCCCCCAGTAGTAATCAATGTTATACTTGGCGTACGGCCATAGGAATCTCCATGCTATTTGCGTACGGCCATAGGAGCATGTTATTTGCGTACGGCCCTAGGAATCTCTATGTTATTTGGGGTTATTGACTTACCAAGGCCAACCAGACAGGTTTCTGGTGGGTATAGTCTGGTTTATAATTTAATTATATATCACAGTTTATATAATTATACTGTAAGTTTACCGCAGATGATTTCTGGCTCTTCATTCTCGGTGCGAACAAAAAGCTCCTCCCACTTATTTGTGCACTTATTGTCCACTTATTGGTTGAGCCGGCCAAGTGGTTTTGTCAGTACTTGTTCCGTAATTGATTATTCTTTGTCTACCCGTGAAAAGATCTAATGTCGCTTATGTTTATAGGTTCTCTGGAGCACTCGCACATCGGTCCGGGTTTTTATAATGGGTGAAATAGGGAAAGATCATACTGCTAATTATATAAACTGTGGGTTATATATAGCCCTTTGACAAAACGTGTCACATAGCGTATTTTATGTTACTACGGTTGCAATTTAAAATTTGTTATCCAACACAAGTCGTCAAAGAATATTAAAAATTACGCTCGAGCTATTAGTTCATATTCCTGCATCATGTATGGCTCAAGATATTGTTTATCTTTCCGCAAAAGCTTGACGTTGGGAGGGGCGTAAGAGGGGTCACACTTATACTTTCAATTATACTGATTGAAAATCCTTTTATGGGTCTGGCAGGTACCAAGTTTTCATATCCGCACCTTTTTGCCAAAAAGTTGATGGGGGATGGGTGGTGTGGATGAGCTACGAGTCCAGTTTTTTCCCAATCATATGCAAGCTTCTGCTAAAAGTTTTATGGGAAGATGGTAGGGCGGGGGTGGAAGGGCCTTGAACCCTCTCTTTGCCTTCAATCTCACAGATTGTAAGCCATTGCATGTTTCAGATTTAAACAAGGTGAGACCAACCCACCTCTCTGGCGCAAAATTATCCTTATGGGAATAGTAAGTCAGAATAGCCTGAAACAGGAATAATAACCACAACAGTGAAGTTGACAACCTCGTGAAAATTTCAAATTTTATGAGTAATTTTTGTAAAAAAAAGGAATTGAAATAGAATATCGTATAGGCCTACTTTGATAATTTAATTTAAAAATTATCTCCCTCATCTTCTAATATCATTACCGTACTAAGGAAGAAGCAAAGGGCTACCTTTCATTTCTTTAAGAGAGTTATTTCAATGTAGGATGCATGCATGTTACCATTCCTTTTTCTCAGTCCAAATGCAAAAATAAAAAAACGAGATGGCAAAACTCAAGCGAAATTACACAGCTTGTAACAGCAGATGGCGGCATTTTCGAACCTGTGATAAATTGTACTTTTTTCAATTTAATTGTTTCTTATGTAAGAAGCTATTTTTGTGATGGGACCAGGGATTCACCACACATCTTAAGCACTTTTAGATTTTAGTCTGGCTTACACGCAGCTCCAGCTTTTCGAAGTCTTTCACTTTCATCAATCTGGTCTGTGGTCCACACTTTCTGAAAAGAACGCAGAGGCTAGGCCTTAAACAGATTTCCTACTAAACCAAAATAGTTGGTTTAGAAAAAAACGGAACAAAGCCAAAGTGCTGGTCCCATAATACAGATATTGCTAACAACCATTTGTTAGGATGGTAGAAAGTAGAAACAACTATTTAGTCTGCGTTGTGACACTTAACTAAGAAATAAGAATAATAGCAAGATTTTAGTTAATGTCGGTCCCATTCATAACAAGATTTAGTTCTTCTATATTAAATCCTTTTGTTTAAAGATTTAAATCCTCAATCCTTTTTGTGTAGACAGAGGAGTAGAGGACTCAAATTTCCAATCCAGATAATCCCGAAACATTGAAACCAGCATCAAAGCATCCGGAGTCATACACCATCTGTATCAATTAAAAATAATATACATGTTAGATGACAGGCAAACTGCCAGTAGAGAAGATTCCGAATAGCAACGCTATTGACATGACCTGAAAATAGTGTGTTTAAACTGATATTCCAAAAGTTTTAAAGTGTGACTCCCTTTTTGCTCTGGATAAATTTAAAATAGAAAAATATGACAAAGAACGTTTAATTAAAAAAATATATATATATTTTTTAAAATTAAGTATTGACTAGTTACGTAAAGCCAGTTAAAACATAATTTCTAAGCACAAAAATTAAAACAAGTGAACTCGGCCCAAACCATTAAGTTTGTTGTTTAAGGCTGCTTAAAAAATTGTGTCAGAGAAATACTTTCTCCAATAATGTTTTTCTCAAAACATCTGTAATTTCATTTATTTTATTCGCTGTAGAAAGTAAAACCATCAGCGTATTGGTCAGTTTAAACTTTGTGTTTGTTATTGGAAAATTTACAATAACTATAAATTTACGAGGGGTTTTCACTTTTAGAAATCACGTTCACCAGATGGTGCATGCCAAACGTGGCACAACTGTGCCAGTCGTGGTAGAACTGTGCCAAGCATTGTAGGAAACAGTACGGCGCACGTGGCGCTTCAAAATGTACACCGAACCCCTTGACAATTTCTATGAGTGCAAATAATAAGAACTCCGTTGTTGTAAAAATACGATGCAAATGAATTGATGAGGAGGAATTAGAAATAATAAGATAGCAAAAATGATTAGTTTTCAAATACATATTAAAACAATCATTAGGGAATATAATCCCCTTTCTAAATCCCTGCCTTCTGAATTGAAATCGGAAACAAATTCCATAATGATTGCGTTCAGGCTTGAATGTCAGATAAAGATATAGGGTTTATCCGGACTCGTACCCAGGAACTGGGTTGGGACGGGTAACATTAGGTACATTGAGGGCAGGCACGTACACCGGAATTTTTTTTGGGGAGACATTTATAGAAGAAACTTTTTTTTAAAAAATTTGAATGAGAAGTGTCCAGAAATTCAGAAATATTTAGAACTTCGATGCTGAAGGCCGAGTCCCCCCGCCCCTACTCACGCCCCTGGTTTTATTGGACATGGTATTAATATGTTGACAGTTAAAAAGTACCCTTATCGTCAAGGCCAGTTCGTTGACATTTGACTTTCGTTACTTGTTCATATTTCCCTGATATATATTTAGGTATTTTCCCATTATATGGACCTCTCGGGTTAACCACTAGAGTAGGCAATGATAAAACCCCTTTTTGACGTCTTAACTGCTATACAATAGGCAATGATAGCGTAGTTTTCATTGCGTATACGATATTAAACTGTGTTTTTTTGGGGTTTAGGGGGAGAAAGGTACCTAGGTTAGGTTACGAATTCATTATATGAAATGCTTTACCCTCCTAACGTGCAAATATATAGCCCAAATTTTTTTCTAAACTATTCTATATTCATCCTATTTTATTTTATATCATTAGCATAAACCAAACTTGACTTTTTAGAAAGGCCCATATAATGGGAAAGTACCTATATTTTTACACATTTCTAGAACTTTTTATAATGTTTCGTATTAATCTTAGTAAAAAAAGAACTAATAACGACATTACTGCTTTATGTCTGATCCTCTTACTCCAGTCTTGCCAAAATTACAAGGTTAACCTGCATTTTCGGTTAAAGTTGTTACACGTGTTTATTTCTTCAACTGTAATTTTGCTTTTTTTTTTCGCGATGAGTAGCCAAGTACATCAAATTACTACCAACTCATTCTGGAATGATGTTTGCCAAATGTTTTTAAGGCTACTAACAATTTTTCTAACGATTATTTTTTCTGATAATAGTATATTTTATAATTAGAACACTGAGGGATTACGACTTACCTGATTTTAACAATTTTGGATATGAGGACAGAAGGAGATTATAATTTATTCATCTCCATTCATCTCTATTAACAGTTTTGTACGTATTAGAACTAAATTAGAGTGCACATCGTCCAATTTTGAGAGTTATGTATAAATTGGAACACTAAGAAATTACAATTGTCTAATATTAACTGTTTTATTTCATTAGGATGCAAGAAGATTACAATTTTTCTGACATTAACAATTTTTTACGTTTTTGTCTGATCTTAACACTGGTTTGTCTGATTTTAAAAAAAAAATACTTAAATATATCCGGCCGCACGAATTAACGAATTTAAATAAATTAACGATTTGGTGTGTAGCAGAACACAAGGAAATAACGCTAAAATTATAAATAAATAATTTTATATTTGTTTTGTCTTATTTTTCGTTTTTTATCAGACGGTTTTTCCAATATTAAGACTTTTTATATGTTAGAACACATGAAGTTTATAATTTATTCGAAATAAACTGTTTGATATACGTAAATTAGAACACAAGGAGATTGCAATTTGTCCGGTATTAACAGTTTTAATATTTTTGGACTCATATTTTATAATTTTGAACGTTTTGAAACTGAAAGTTATAATTTGCTAGAAGCTAATCGAAACATTTTTGGAAAGATCTTGGGATTCTTACAGATAAAAACGGCCGCTCAGTAAATAAAAAGAAAAGAAGTCTTTTAGTCTTAATCCAGATTTGCAAAAATTAAGCCAAGGTATGACAAAGTCTATCCCCCAATGTAAGAAAAAAAAATGAGTTGGTTTGCATTGAAAATATGTTTCCATGGTTACTGACTTACCGCAACATCAGTTTATCGCAACATCGACCCTAATGAGGCCCCATCCTTAGCCCTGGGTAGGGCTGCTTGGAGAAGACTGACAGCGCTGTCAACTAGTTCCCCTTACGCTGGCGACCCTACTGAGCAAGAGCGTTAAGTCAGGAAAGTCAAGTCAAAGTTGCTGACTTGTGATAAAACATCTTTTACAAAGAAATCTCTAGTTTAACAAGTTGGAAATATTCTGATATGGAATTATATATCGTAAGGAACTTTTCCATAACCGTATGGTAGTATAGTGGATTGATGCTTGATAATAAGTGGCCCAGGGGCTGATCTCTGATGTGGCAAAGTTGGGTGGCTATGTTGCTACTTGTCCGTGACAGTAATTGAATAGTCTTTACCCTGAAAATAGACAAGCCCATTCTATCAAAGAGTTCGTGGTAACGAACTGTAAGGAGCGACCCGGCTCAGTAGTAACCGAAACTCTAGAAAATGGAATTTTGATACCAATAGATACATCAAAAGAATCAGATTTTAATGCTGATTTCAAATATATAAGTTTCATTAAGTTAAGTCCTACCCATCAAAATTTACGCACCTGAGACAATTTGCCTGATTTTCGAAAAAAGGAGGAAACACCCCTCCAAAAGTTATAGAACCTTAATGAAAATCACACCATCAGATTCAGCGTATCAGAGAACCCTACTGTAGAGGTTTCAAGCTCCTATCTGCAACAATGCGGAATTTTGTATTTTTTGCCAGAAGAAGATCACGGATGCGTGTTTATTTATTTATTATTTTTTTTCATGGGTGATCATATCGACCAAGTTGTCCTAGAATATCGTGGGAGGGCTCAATCGAACGGAAATTAAAAGTTTTAGTTCACTTTTTACGTGACCAAAAAAATGGAGGGCAACAAGGCCCCCTCCCAAGCTCATTTTTTCCCAAAGTCACCCGATCAAAACTTTGAGATATCCATTTTGTTCAGCATGGTCGAAAATATAATAACTATGTCTTTTAGGATAACTTAATCCCACAAAGTCCCCGGGGGGAGGGCTGAAAGTTATGAACTTAACCCAATGTTTACATATAGTATTGCTTATTGGGAAGTGTACAGACGTTTTCAGGGGGGATTTTTTCTGGTAGTGGGTGGGTTGGGGATATGTCGGACGATCTTTCCATGGAGGAAGGGACATTGCTATGAAGGGGGCACCGGATTTCCCAGCAGTATTTAAAAAACGATCAAAAATTAAATAAAAAAAGTTTTCAACTGAAAGTAAGGAGCAACATTAAAACTTAAAACGAACAGAAATTATTACGTATATGATTGAGTTTGCCCCCTAGTCAATACCTCGCTCTTTAAGTAAAAGATTTCTTTTTAGTAATTTCATAAGAGCTATTTATTCTAATTAACGGCCTTTGTGATTAAGGGTCATTTTAAAGAATTGGAACAAAATTCGAACTTCAGCGTAAAGAGCGAGGAATTGACTAGGGGACGAACCCCCTAATATACGTATAAAAATATATGAATATAAATGTTTCTTACGTATGTTAATTCATAAGCAACGTATATTTCTTGCTAATAAAAACGTTCGTAAATAAAATTAACCATTTTTCGAGAAAGCGATTTAACCAAATAAAAGTAAAATTAATATGCAAGTTTTGTTTTAATTGGACATATCCGGTGATCCAAAATCAAAACCTGCATTAATTCAAAAACATTCAAAAATTGAATAAAAAAACAATTTTTTTTAGCTGAAAGTAAGGAGCGCTAAAGTTTGTCTCGCTCTTTACGCTAAAGTTTGACTCTTTCTCACAACTCTATTTTTTTAAACAATAAAAAACTTTAGCGTAAAGAGCGAGACGTTGAGGAGGGGACAGTTCCAATCATATACGGAATAATTTCTGTTTGTTTTAAATTTAATGTTGCTCCTTACTTTCCGTTTAAAAAAACTTGTTTTTTTTATTTAATAATCAATAAAGAGCAGTTAAAACAGAAGCCTATCTGCTCTCAGAAAATGTTAAGACTGGTTCAAATAGCCTTGGCATTTAACTGAACTTAAAAAAAAGATTTGTGTTAGTTGCTGTTACAAGTCGCATGATTAAACGACAAACGACACCAAAACGATTTTTTTCAGACAGGGAATAAGGTATATGTTCTATCTATAGCAAGCGATTTTGTGACAAGCCTGCTGCTCCTACAACTTTGAACAACCCATGAATGCCTTTGAAGGCATGAATGAGAAGGCTTGAGAAGGCATGAATGCCTTCTCACCCTGATTTTACCTTCCAATTGTTAAATATATATTTTGCAAATTTTAAGCTTTCTGTTTTGTCTCTCTTTTTATAAATTTTTGCTTTGTATAGTGAAATTAAATTCTCTACTTGTGTTTTATTTTGGTTATGACCTTTTAATCTTGCGAATTTAAGTTACTTTCAACATTTTTTTATAACCTCCTTGACATGTTGAAAAATTTCTTCTGTTTTCCTGACTAGTTCTGTTATATTGACTTTATTTTTTTGTGTGCCTATTCACTTGAAAATGTGAATTCAGCCCATCTAGGCTTTTGATACAAATTTTTCAGAAATAAATCTTACGGCACTTGCAGCGAAGTACAATATACTTATATTATTAAATTCATTAGTCTCAAATCTATTGATAGATGGATCAATAATTATAATATTGCAAATTTTTTTCATAGAGAATGACCTAAAATTCGGAAGATAGTACTTTTTTTCAACGAATTACAAAAAAAAAATCGATGTGTTTTTAATATGAAAAACTTTGCATACCAAGTTTCAAAAATTGGTTTCGGTTGAAGGACAAAACTGAGTCTCAGCTGTGAAGTAGTAGGAAAATTTTCTTCTCGTTGTTATTTTAAAACCATAGGAAAGCTGGAAAATAAAAACATAGTATCACTATCTCAGGGAATATCAGGGAATTTTCTGATACCTTAATAAAAAAGGAGACATTTAGTGATCTCATAGACATAGCCAACTGACGCATTAGTGCAGAAAAAGAAAAAAGAATTTGACCATGTGAAAGGGGCCACGCGTGACTGAAGTGCGCCACGCATGTCAGGAAAAAATACGACGTAGTAGACGTGTGGTTGCGTATGGCATGGATTGCGCAACATATGGTGAAGCATTTGGGACTCTGAGTTGTACATCAAATTGGGGACAGTCGGCCCTTCCTCACAGTGGGCAACCATTGCGCCTAAATCAAGCCTGTGTCACCACCATAGCCTAAATCTTATGTTGGCTCTCCAAAATCAAAACACTTCATCTGCGAAGAGAAGTCTTGAATTAAGTGCTTCACCGCAGGCAGTGAATTATCATTATATAGGACTTCGTTACAATCTTGCTTAGAAACGTCGTTTTTTATCTTTAAAGCAGGGACCATTTGGTTTACAGGTGAGCAATCACAGGTCAGTGTCCAGTCATGATCTGTGAAGGAAACGCGTTGAAGCGCGCAAGAGAGACTTAGGGAACCGCTCGTGTTTCTCTGTCTAATCGTTTCTAGTCATCCGATAATAAGCTAGCTGTAGCATTATAGATCAGTTAGGCCTATACACATTTAAACACAATATCAATCATACACATAAAAATACTAATTTGAGCATTAGTCTTTCCTCCCCTCACCGCAAAATTAAGCAAACTTAAATTGCCATCATATCTTAACTACTTCATTAGCATATTTACAAACCTTCATGATTGTCCAGCCGGCGGCGGGGTCTTCGGGAATCTAAGGGCATGGTCCTAAAAAAGCTTATTAGATGAGAAAGCTGGTGTCATCCTGCTGCTGTGCAAGACATTTCTATTCGGAGGGGGTAAGAGAGAACTGACCTAAGAGCTTTCTAGAAGTATTGAAAAAATTGAAATCTTAAGATAAAAACTGAAATAAGCGTTTGTATTGTATTTTTTTCTCCAATCAATTGAATTTTCGACTCCTCAGAGATGGATTTTAACGATATATAAACTGATTTAAACTGATTAAAACTGTTATTGAACTTTCTTCCAATCCTGTTGCGCAATCTTCAGTTGTAATCAATGATTATGTTCAATAATTAGATATCATGTAACAGCCTTAGGAGCAAGTTTCAAATGGTGTTGTTTCCTCCGTTTACTATTCATTTATTTTAAGTCTTCTTCTTTAGAATTGAAGTTTCAAATCGTAAATGGGGAAGACTTTACATTTCTTATGGTTGGGCTATAGACTGCTTGTTACTTTTTTAAACTGTAGTAAATTTTTTGTTTCTTCCTGATAGTGTGTATTTCAAAAACGATTTGGCAGCCTATCCGTTAGGATTTATAGAATTTATTAGAATTTATAGTTTGGCCTACTATTTGTATGTTGAAAAAAAAATTTCAGCAATTTTTAACAACATAGACCCTTTTAAAAACCTGGACACAAATAGTAATGTTTAATTTAGTTTCATACCTCCTCTAGTTGACCTGAAATGGAAAAATTGCTACAATTCACAAAACAAAATCTATTTACTTTCTTTGCTAGCTTGGATAAACTTACACTATTTTGATTTGGTTAAATTTTAAGAGCAGAAGTAGCCTCAAAAGTTTGAACATAATACCCTTAGTCGATCTTGGGATACTACTGAGATGCCCTATTGGGAATTACTATTAACACAGAGCATTTTGATGTAATATTAAGGAAACATTTATTTTTTAAACATATAGGCAAATGGGAGGGTGGGTGTGGGAGGGGGATTAGTTTCCCTCCAATCACTTTTGACTATTAAAAAGGACATCAGCTCTTTCTATTTCCAATCGAACGGGCGCTTTTTGAAGTTCCTACGACAACTCCTTCGATACAAAGTGTCCTGGTCTAAACAACAACAACAAAAAAATTATACATTATACCCACATCGTTATTTACTATAAAAATGTCAAGCCTTCCAATCATTTTCAATTGTTAAAACGGGCACTTGGCCTTTCGATTTTCAATCGAATGATCCCTTTTTGAGTTTCTACGACAACACTTTCTATAAACACCTTATATGCTCCAGGGCATAAATTATAACTCTTACCCTACGGGCTGTCAGGGTGGTTGTCATCCTCTAAGACCTAATTTCCAGAACTTTCAACTACGTTAAACAAAATGGCTATCTAAAAAATTTGATTGGACGTGTTTAGGGAAGTGGTGAGAGTGAAAGGGATGTTAGTTGACTTCCAATCATTTTTGACTATTAAAAAGGGCGCAAGTCACTCCAATTTCCAATTGAATGAGCCCTTTTCGAAGTTTTTACGACAACTTCTTCGATACGAATTGCCCCGTCTAAAGGAAAAAAAATAATAAATAATACATTGTGCCAACATCGTTCTTATATGCCCCCAGAACATAACTTAAAACCCCTACTCTAAGGGTTGTGGGGGAGTAACCTCCTCAAAAACATATTTTCTCTCTGGAAATCAGTTACTCTGAACAAAATGGCTATCTTTGAATTTTGATTTGATGTGTTTGGAGAATTGGTGGGCTTTGAAGGAGTGTTATCTACCTTCTGATCACTTTCGACTATTAAAAAGGACACTAGCTATTCCAATTTCCAATCGAATGAGCCCTTTTCGAAGTTTTTACGACAACTCCTTCGATACGAATTGCCCTGGATTGGAAAAAAAATATATTATGCCAACATTGTTCATTACTTAGGTAGCGCAATCGCGCTACCTATAATATCATCCTGAATCTCCTAATGCTCTTTTACCTACCTCTTTTCATCCGAAAAATCAGAAAGAAAATGAAGAGAATTTTTAAATTGAAGGTAGAATTTTTGTTTCAAGAAAATTTTTTTCTTTTTCTTCCTACGAACCGATATACATGGCGAGCCCAAGATGAGAGTATTTATCTTTAAGAAACAGATTAGCCGGGATGACGGTTGAAGCCCGGAAGTCAATATCGATAAGCAAAAAAGAAAGAAAAAAAACGACGGCGTATTAGCGATACCGCCGCCGATAAAATCAGCGGTGGCGTCAGTGCGCAGATGCAAGCCCGGCGGCGCACCAGAGTTTTTTTATGGTGGCACACCGCTGACCTTTCGGCACGGCTTCGGGGTCTATATCCGACATGGAAAGAGTAAAAATAAAAAAAGTAAAAACTAAGTAAGGATGACGGCACTAGACCCTTAAGGTCCAAACCGGTGGTGCTGATCTCCGTTTTGTGGCCCTCAGCCAGGAAGTGTAATGGGGGGCTGGGGGCCAACCATCCTGTGCTTTCGCACACATGGGAAGAGAAAATATTCTAAGGAGAAATTTTTGGAGGATAAATCAGATATGAGAAATACTTTTTAAGGTCATGGATAAATGAAAAGCTACGTTCCCGCAGTCGTAAAAGTACTAGTGTTAATTGCCTTGTTTTAAATGGAGAAAATGTTACAGAGCCGACTGAAATTTTAAATACTATTGGAGATTGTTTCAGTAATATTGGTTTAGACTTGCATCGACTATGAATATGCAACTGAACTCCCCTTTTGTTCTAGTTAATGAGTAACATGCAGAAAATTCGTTTCCTTTTTCTGGGATTGTGCCTCATGAGATTGAAAAAATTATTCTGAATCTTGGACGGAGTTTTTCTAAGGACGAATTTGGATTTTCGGCTCAAACCGTAAAGCAAGTAGCGTCAAGCATTTCACCTTTGTTGGCACATGTGTTTAATATATCACTTATTTATGGGGTTTTTCCTGAGCTTAAAAAAAAGATAATGTATAGCATTAACTAAAGCTGGGAATTCAACTGACCCTTCAGATTATAGAGGCATTTCTCTACCTTCGATTTTCGGCAAAATTTTGGAAAAACTTGCAAATGGTCAATTGATAAAATATTTATTTGATAGCAAGATTTTACACACGTCTCAATAAGGTTTTATAAAATGAAACTCAACTGAACTGGCAATTCCTGTGCTTTTACTAAATATTAATGATTCACTAGATGAAGATCAACACGCAATGGCGATTTTTGACGCTGTCGCCAAGGCGTTTGACACCGTAAATGATTCGTTGCTTCTTTCTAAACTTAAGTCTTATGGGTTTTAACACATGCTTTTCAATCTTTTGCATCTTACCTTTCTGCGAGACAACTAGAATGGGTTGATTAATCTCGTGATCTCTGTTCTAAAATTTTCCGATTAATTACGGAATGCCTCAGGGCTCTGTCCTTTGGTCTGTTCTATTTCTTCTTTTTATAAATGATTTGCCAGAAGTTTTGCCACTTTGTAAAATTATAATGTTTGCTAATGATGCAGTAATTTTTGTTTCTCACAGGGACCTATCATTTCTTTTCCAGAACTTTGAAGATGCGTTACTAGCTGTATCTGATTGGTAGTCAAGGAATTTACAAGCTCTTAATGAAAAAAATGCCAATACATGTTATATATATATATATATATATATATATATATATATATATATATATATATATATATATATATATATATATATATATATATATATATATATATATATATATATATATATATATATATATATATATATATATATATATATATTATATGTATTGCTAAACAGGGATTGTCCGATTGCCAATAAACTTTAGCTAAATGATGAGAGCATTATTGCAAAGGTTTTAGGATTATATCCCCCCACCCCACAGGTTCACTTTTATAATTTTTATGTTTACTGAAATTAGAAACTCCTGAACACATAAACGCCACAGTTCCTTGCGTCCAAATGTCAAATTATTCGCATTTTCAGGATATTATTCATCCAGCAACACCCAACGGGTAGGTTAATAAACCTAACCTTCTAAATCCAAAAATAAGATCGTTTTGCATGTAAGGAGATTTTTCCTCGGAGGAAATATTGGTGGCAATTTTCCTCGCAAGTGAGGTTTCGGCGAAACTTAAAAGGAAATTTAAAGCAGGAGGGGGAAATTTTCCACATGGAATAGGAGTTTTTCCATTTTCTTCTACGAAGAAGCTGGCTTCCTTGTTAAACTGTTCGGTTTACGCAGGAGTGCACGAAAAAAAAGAAACAAAATTACAGATAACGAAACATTGAATTTTTGAAGCTAGTAGCACCTTCGACTCTCTTTGTACCTTGGTTAAAGTGACTTTGCATGAAGCAGCTCAAAATCTTACACAAGGACTAACTAGAATTTAACTCTAGTAACGTGTTACTACTCTTGTAAGTTCGTGAATTTTTTTTTTTTTATGTTCTGGTTTGTTTTCGATCTTTACTTTACTTTTTAAACCATCTAGTGTTCAGACCTGATCCTACACTAGCTGTTGGTTTTCTGGAATCTACTATTACAAACTTCAAACGAGTCATTGCAGCCCCAAGCCATTGCCGGGCTACATGGCTCTGAACAAGCCTTCTCAATCCAAATCGCTTGAAGCTCGACTCCTTACCCACTTCAATTAATTTCTAACATTCCTTAATTTTTTTCTAAAAAGGATTTTCCCAATTCATTGCGTTTGACGTAAAATAAATGGCTAAAAGTACAATTTTCGGATATCTGTCAGTGTCGGTCCATAAAACATGACCCAGCCATTACGACCTTCCATGCAATTTAGCCTTAGAAAGTGTTATCGAACTACATTTTCCACATATGGGGTCAGTCATATGAGTGTCTAGAATAAGCATGGGCACTGTTCTGTTTTTCTGAAGAAACAGGAAAAAAATGAACAGGGCTTGAATGAAACAGAACAGAAACAGAACAGGTCAACAAAAAATAGAAGACCTGTTTCTGTTTCTGTTCTGTTTTTTGGTAAAAACAGAAAACAGCTGTTTTCGTTCAAAAAACAGCTGTTTAAACAGCTGTTTTCCAACACCTAAGGCTTAAAGAAGAAAAAATTTGTAAATGATAAGTTTTGGTTTATTATCAGTACTATTGCAGCAATTTCCGCCAAAAAGAATAGGTTTTCAATAAAGGGGCGAAAAACTGTATGCACACAACATAGCCATCCTTTTTTATGTTTTTTTTTTTTCTTCCATTTTCCCCTTCCTTTTTTCCAAAAATGCGCTTTTATGTTTATACAGAATCACCTCGAATTTCCCAGAAATGCATACTAATTATTTGATACATTTTGAAAATAAAATAATTTTCGTCGTCAAATTGCGCAGTCAGCTGAAAGTCATTAGTGTTTAAGCAGAGCCCATAGTTGCTTTGGCGGGGGACAGTCCCCCCTCCAGACCATGCTTTCCCCTTCTCCCATCCTGATGTTTGGAAGCCATCTGAAACAATGCATGGAAGAAGAAAAATGCACGGGAAAATGACACTTCTTACCACCAAGTCAAAAATTTTCGTTGCCTCGCAGCTTAAAAAATCTTTTTAAGATTAATTATTTCCTAGCCAATCTGTGGGAGAGACAAATCAAAAGGAAAATTCATGGTTTAAGGGTACTTTGTATATTTTTACGGCACTTTGCGCTAGAAAATAATGTTCTAGGCCCTCCAACGAATTCATTCTTTAGTAAATATGTAAAATGAAATTTCTTAAATTCTGAATTTCAAAGAAACTTAGACCCTTTGCTACACAATACTTTCTTTAAGCATTCTCTTCTCTTAATGAATTTTCAAAGGGATACAATATATAAACATTTGCACTTTTTGATAACTTGTTTCGAAAATTTATTTCGCTTTGTGGCAGAAAATACTTTCTCCAACCCATACACTTGCTTCATTATAGAAAGTGTTACTACATCAAACTTTTGTTTTAAGAATACGAGTGGGCATGCTTTTGATTATTTAGGCACGTTTTCATGGTCCATTCCCAAAGGAAAAGGGGTAGTGACAACCTCGACTATCAATGTTTGAGCAAGTGTAACGTGTTTTCGGATCGGATAGCCTGCGTTGCAACCTCATTTTTTGACAGACTCCCAGCTCCCCACCCTTTTTCTCCATTACTTTGATCACCCTCTTCTTTAGACACTGCATCAGTTTATTCGGATTCTTCAGCAAGCGTTCGACATCTTCGACTTTATCAAAGGATTCCAAGCAATCTTCTTCAGGGGTGTCATTGGCTATGCTTCGAGTGGACAAAAATCCAAGAACACGTGCAACAGATGAATGAAGACAATGTTAAAAACATGAAGTTCAGGAAAGGGCTCATATCCTACAGGCTTCGGTGACATTGTTCCCAGAATCAGTCACAACGTGGAACATCTTATCTGTCATTGAAAACTTCCTGATTGCAACTTGGATTGCTGAAAGGATGTTAGTAGTTGTATGAGAATGCTTATGCCTCTTGAAATGTGAAAGGTAGTGGTGCAACCTCTGCTTATTTTTCATCTTCCTGGGGTAATAGGCAGTGATACCTATAAAGCCAGATCCTTTTGCAGACCAGCAGTGAAAAGTCAAGCTAGTCTGAGTGGCAGATTTTAAAGCAGCCTTCTGAACTTCTTTTTTTCTGACAAGAAAGCTTATGTGACGATGGACGGTTCCCCCAAATGGTTCTTTCAAGCCCCCTGTTGTCGTTTTTTAAATAAGCTGCTTCATATCTAGAAATCAACCACGCTGAATAAAATAGCTATCTCTAAATTTTGATTGGATGTGTTTCGGGAAATAATGGGCGTGGAAGGGGCATTAGTTGCCTTCCGATCACTTTCGACTATTAAAAAGGGCACAAGCCACACAAATTTCCAAACGAATGAGCCCTTTTCAAAGTTTCTACGACAACTTTTTCGATACAAAGTGCCCTGGTCTAAAGGAAAAAAATAATAAATAATACATTGTGCCAACATCGTTCTTATATGCCCCCAGGGCATAACTTAGAGCCCTTGCCCTGAGGGCTGTGGGGGAGTTTCCTCCTAAAAAACCTAATTCATATCTAGAAATCAACTACGCTGAACAAAATGAATATCTCAAAATTTTGATTGGATGTGTTTGGGGAAACGGTGGGCGTGGAAGGGGAGTTAGTTGCCTTCCGATCACTTTTAACTATTAAAAAGGGCACAAGCCACTCCAATTTCCAATTGAATGAGCCCTTTTTCGAAGTTTCTACGACAACTTTTGCGATATAAAGTGCCCTGGTCTAAAGAAAAAAAAATTATAATAATACATTGGGCCAAAATCGTTCTTATATGCCCCCAGGGCAGAACTTAGAACCCAAGCCCTAAGGGCTGATGAGGATTGTCCTCCTCAAAAAAATAATTTCTTTTTGGAAATCAACTACACTGATCAAAATGGCAATCTCAAAATTTTAGTTGGATGTGTGTGGGGAAATGCTGGGCGTGGAAGGGATGTTAGTTGCCTTCTAATCACTTTCGACTATTAAAAAAGGTCCTAGCCGTTCCAATTTCCAATCGAATGAGCCCTTTTCCAAGTTACTACGACAACTCCCTCCATAGGAAGTGCCCTGGTATGGAAAAAGAAAACAAAAAATAAATAAATAATGCATAGTGCCAACATTGTTCTTTACTTAGGCAGCGCGATTGCATTGCCTATGATTTTTGTTCGTTTAAAGCTGGATTTGCATATTCAATTTAAGTTTCACTTGTTTTAAGATTTGTTTACTCATTTATATTCGTAACTATTGTTTTTTTGTTTGTTATGATCGTTTATTTCTGTTTGTTTTGGGTTTCATTTATTCTTTAATAGTAATTTCTGGTTGTTTTGAGTTTGAATTATTGTAGGTTTCTATTTTTTCTGATCTTGAGTTTAATTCTGATCTTCAGTTTATTTTTTCTGATCTTAAGTTTAAGTTTTCCTAGGGGCGTACGCAAAATGGTACCTACTACTGTACTTTCACCGTCGATCAGACCAAGTAGAATTCTTATTTTTAGCCACTAGACCCAGGGAAACCTATGTTGTGATTATGTTTAACATCGCATTGTTCCTACAAAATCCCGTGTTTAGTCATTTTCTTCTTGTTAATGATTTGGGCTAATGTGTGTATAACTTTCAAAGTTTGAAGTTCAAACATCTCCTGTTCATCAAATACGTACGAAAAGGAAGTCAAAACAAAAGAAATAGCAACATAAAAAAAAACCTGTAAAGAAGTTAGATACCATGGCTTAACAGTAATTTTAAATCAGCGGTTACATCACTTCAGTTACAATTGATGTAACAAAAGTGAGTTAGTTCACTCTGTCTGGAGCCATTGATCCTTTTGCAGTCACTATCAGTCCTGTCGTGCTGAAAAGCTGTTTAGCTGGGGCACTGGTGGCCGACACAGCCAGAACTTGATGATCGTAAACTGCCACTCGCGGGATATGATACTAGCATTGGACCTTGGGGTCCCGAAGAATGCAGCAAATGTGCTTCTTCTTTGAATCAGCTGAAATAAGTTGTTTTTATAAGGGACAACCAACCTGCACCTTTACCATATAACTCCTGCACCTTACACTACAGGGGGAACTAAACTATACCTTTACCCTCTTTTCCTATCAACACGGAATAACCCTCCAAAATTCTTTTCAGAAAGAAGTGGTCAAGTTATATAGTTTCAAGTCAAAGTTTAAGGCTACTTCAACTTCAGTGTGCTCTTCTCACTGTGCAAAAAAAAAATGCAATTCATTTCTATAGATATATTTCTATACAAACTCTAGCTCTTTTCCAGATTAAATAAAAAAAAATTCCCAAAAAATAAGTTTTTCAAAAAAAAGTAAAGAACTACACCAAACAAAAAATGAGCAAAAATAAAATCAAATAATCTACCAAGCGGGAAGCAACCACAAATCAGCATCGATAAATAAATGAAACCAAAAACGAACAGAAATTACAATAAATAACTGAGTCAAACTCAAAACGAGCAGAAATTAACATATGTTGGGCTCAAAATCCCTATGCCTTCTCAGAACAGAATTTGCACTTTACTGAAAAAATATAAATGTTTTTACTTTTATAACTTAACTAAATCAAATAATATTAAGATTCTGATTACTAAATGTCAATATATTTATATTAAACTGACAATGCACATTCATTTGTATTTTTTTCAGTAAAGTGCAAATTATGTTCTGGCCTTGGGAAGGCATAGGGATTTTGAGCCAAACTTATGTTTATTTCTGCTCGTTTTGAGTTTGACTCAGTTATTTATTTTAATTTCTGTTCTTTTTGGGTTTCATTTATTTATCGATGCTGATTTGTGGTAGTTTTAAGCTTGGTGGATTATTTGATTTTAGTTTTACTCATATTTTGTTAAATGGAGTTTTTTACGTTTCCTTTAAAAATTTATTTTGTGGAAATAGTTTTCTTAATTAATTTCTTGTCGTTTTATATTGACATAATCTTTTCAGTGAAAAGAAAATAATACTTTAAATCTTTTCGATTTTTTAAGAATTTATAGTTTGGCCTTTATAGTATGTTGAAAAAAAATTTCAGCAATTTTTAACTACATAGACCCTTTTAAAAACCTGGACACAAATAGTAGTGTTTAATTTAGTTTTCATACCTCCTCTAGTTGACCTGAAATGGAAAAATTGCTACAATTCGCAAAACAAAATCTATTTACTTTCTTTGCTAGCTTGGATAAACTTACACTATTTTGATTTGGTTAAATTTTAAGAGCAGAAGTAGCCCCAAAAGTTTGAACATAATACCCTTAGTCGATCTTGGGATACTACTGAGATGCCCTATTGGGAATTACTATTAACACAGAGCATTTTGATGTAATATTAAGGAAACATTTATTTTTTAAACATAAAGGCAAATGGGAGGGTGGGCGTGGGAGGGGGATTAGTTTACCTCCAATCACTTTTGACTATTAAAAAGGTCATTAGCTCTTTCTATTTCCAATCGAACGGGCGCTTTTTGAAGTTCCTACGACAACTCCTTCGATACAAAGTGTCCTGGTCTAAACAACAACAACAAAAAAATTATACATTATATCCACATCGTTATTTACTATAAAAATGTCAAGCCTTCCAATCATTTTCAATTGTTAAAACGGGCACTTGGCCTTTCGATTTTCAATCGAATGATCCC
Organism: Artemia sinica; assembly: GCA_027921565.1. Taxonomy (NCBI): domain Eukaryota; kingdom Metazoa; phylum Arthropoda; class Branchiopoda; order Anostraca; family Artemiidae; genus Artemia; species Artemia sinica. Next base: position 45,716,497 of record CM051267.1, read on the forward strand.
TTTTTGAGTTTCTACGACAACACTTTCTATAACACCTTATATGCTCCAGGGCGTAAATTATAACTCTTACCCTACGGGCTGTCAGGGTGGTTGTCATCCTCTAAGACCTAATTTCCAGAACTTTCAACTACGTTAAACAAAATGGCTATCTAAAAAATTTGATTGGACGTGTTTAGGGAAGTGGTGAGAGTGGAAGGGATGTTAGTTGACTTCCAATCATTTTTGACTATTAAAAAGGGTGCAAGTCACTCCAATTTACAATTGAATGAGCCCTTTTCGAAGTTTTTACGACAACTTCTTCGATACGAATTGCCCCGTCTAAAGGAAAAAAAATAATAAATAATACATTGTGCCAACATCGTTCTTATATGCCCCCAGAACATAACTTAAAACCTCTACTCTAAGGGTTGTGGGGGAGTAACCTCCTCAAAAACATATTTTCTCTCTGGAAATCAGTTACTCTGAACAAAATGGCTATCTTTGAATTTTGATTTGATGTGTTTGGAGAATTGGTGGGCTTTGAAGGAGTGTTATCTGCCTTCTGATCACTTTCGACTATTAAAAAGGACACTAGCTATTCCAATTTCCAATCGAATGAGCCCTTTTCGAAGTTTTTACGACAACTCCTTCGATACGAATTGCCCTGGATTGGAAAAAAAATATATTATGCCAACATTGTTCATTACTTAGGTAGCGCAATCGCGCTACCTATAATATCCTGAATCTCCTAATGCTCTTTTACCTACCTCTTTTCATCCGAAAAATCAGAAAGAAAATGAAGAGAATTTTTAAATTGAAGGTAGAATTTTTGTTTCAAGAAAATTTTTTTCTTTTTCTTCCTACGAACCGATATACATGGCGAGCCCAAGATGAGAGTATTTATCTTTAAGAAACAGATTAGCCGGGATGACGGTTGAAGCCCGGAAGTCAATATCGATAAGCAAAAAAGAAAGAAAAAAAACGACGGCGTATTAGCGATACCGCCACCGATAAAATCAGCGGTGGCGTCAGTGCGCAGATGCAAGCCCGGCGGCGCACCAGAGTTTTTTTTATGGTGGCGCACCGCTGACCTTTCGGCACGGCTTCGGGGTCTATATCCGACATGGAAAGAGTAAAAATAAAAAAAGTAAAAACTAAGTAAGGATGACGGCACTAGACCCTTAAGGTCCAAACCGGTGGTGCTGATCTCCGTTTTGTGGCCCTCAGCCAGGAAGTGTAATGGGGGGCTGGGGGCCAACCATCCTGTGCTTTCGCACACATGGGAAGAGAAAATATTCTAAGGAGAAATTTTTGGAGGATAAATCAGATATGAGAAATACTTTTTAAGGTCATGGATAAATGAAAAGCTACGTTCCCGCAGTCGTAAAAGTACTAGTGTTAATTGCCTTGTTTTAAATGGAGAAAATGTTACAGAGCCGACTGAAATTTTAAATACTATTGGAGATTGTTTCAGTAATATTGGTATAGACTTGCATCGACTATGAATATGCAACTGAACTCCCCTTTTGTTCTAGTTAATGAGCAACATGCAGAAAATTCGTTTCCTTTTTCTGGGATTGTGCCTCATGAGATTGAAAAAATTATTCTGAATCTTGGACGGAGTTTTTCTAAGGACGAATTTGGATTTTCGGCTCAAACCGTAAAGCAAGTAGCGTCAAGCATTTCACCTTTGTTGGCACATGTGTTTAATATATCATTTATTTATGGGGTTTTTCCTGAGCTTAAAAAAAAGAGAATGTATAGCATTAACTAAAGCTGGGAATTCAACTGACCCTTCAGATTATAGAGGCATTTCTCTACCTTCGATTTTCGGCAAAATTTTGGAAAAACTTGCAAATGGTCAATTGATAAAATATTTATTTGATAGCAAGATTTTACACACGTCTCAATAACGTTTTATAAAATGAAAGTCAACTGAACTGGCAATTCCTGTGCTTTTACTAAATATTAATGATTCACTAGATGAAGATCAACACGCAATGGCGATTTTTGACGCTGTCGCCAAGGCGTTTGACACCGTAAATGATTCGTTGCTTCTTTCTAAACTTAAGTCTTATGGGTTTTAACACATGCTTTTCAAGCTTTTGCATCTTACCTTTCTGCGAGACAACTAGAATGGGTTGATTAATCTCGTGATCTCTGTTCTAAAATTTTCCGATTAATTACGGAATGCCTCAGGGCTCTGTCCTTTGGTCTGTTCTATTTCTTCTTTTTATAAATGATTTGCCAGAAGTTTTGCCACTTTGTAAAATTATAATGTTTGCTAATGATGCAGTAATTTTTGTTTCTCACAGGGACCTATCATTTCTTTTCCAGAACCTTGAAGATGCGTTACTAGCTTTATCTGATTGGTAGTCAAGGAATTTACAAGCTCTTAATGAAAAAAATGCCAATATATGTTATTTTCGTGAACTGTATCAGTAGTGTCAGATAACTAATCTCTTTTCTTGAATAGTTTTGAATTAAAGCGGGTAGATCAGTTTAAATGTCTTGGGATTACTTTAATTAGTTACTAGATATTACGAAAAGTACCTTAAAAGAATTTATATATATATATATATATATATATATATATATATATATATATATATATATATATATATATATATATATATATATATATATATATATATATATATATATATATATATATATATATATATATATATATAGATATATATATATATATATATATATATATATATATATATATATATATATATATATATATATATATATATATATATATATATATATATATTTTATGTATTGCTAAACAGGGATTATCCGATTGCCAATAAACTTTAGCTACATGATGAGAGCACTATTGCAAAGGTTTTAGGATTACATCCCCCCACCCCACAGGTCCACTTTTATAATTTTTATGTTTACTGAAATTAGAAACTCCTGAACACATAAACGCCACAGTTCCTTGCGTCCAAATGTCAAATTATTCGCATTTTCAGGATATTATTCATCCAACAACACCCAATGGGTAGGTTAATAAACCTAACCTTCTAAATCCAAAAATAAGATCGTTTTGCATGTAAGGAGAACTTTCCTCGGAGGAAATATTGGTGGCAATTTTCCTCGCAAGTGAGGTTTCGGCGAAACTTAAAAGGAAATTTAAAGCAGGAGGGGGAAATTTTCCAAATGGAATAGGAGTTTTTCCAATTTCTTCTACGAAGAAGCTGGCTTCCCTGTTAAACTGTTCGGTTTACGCACGAGTGCACAAAAAAAAAAAAGAAAAAAAAATTACAGATAACGAAACATTGAATTTTTGAAGCTAGTAGCACCTTCGACTCTCTTTGTACCTTGGTTAAAGTGACTTTGCATGAAGCAGCTCAAAATCTTACACAAGGACTAACTAGAATTTAACTCTAGTAACGTGTTACTACTCATGTAAGTTTGTGAATTTTTTTTTTTATGTTCTGGTTTGTTTTCGATCTTTACTTTACTTTTTAAACCATCTAGTGTTCAGACCTGATCCTACACTAGCTGTTGGTTTTCTGGAATCTACTATTACAAACTTCTAACGGGTCACTGCAGCCCCAAGCCATTGCCGGGCTACATGGCTCTGAACAAGCCTTCTCAATCCAAATCGCTTGAAGCTCGACTCCTTACCTACTTCAATTAATTTCTAACATTCCTTAATTTTTTTCTAAAAAGGATTTTCCCAATTCATTACGTTTGACGTAAAATAAATGGCTAAAAAGTACAATTTTCGGATATCTGTCAGTGTCGGTTCATAAAACATGACCCAGCCATTACGACCTTCCATGCAATTTAGCCTTAGAAAGTGTTATCGAACTACATTTTCCACATATGGGGTCAGTCATATGAGTGTCCTGGTTAAGCATGGGCACTGTTCTGTTTTTCTGAAGAAACAGGAAAAAAATGAACAGGGCTTGAATGAAACAGAACAGAAACAGAACAGGTCAACAAAAAAACAGAAGACCTGTTTCTGTTTCTGTTCTGTTTTTTGGTAAAAACAGAAAACAGCTGTTTTCGTTCAAAAAACAGCTGTTTAAACATGCTGTTGAAAATAAAATAATTTTCGTCGTCAAATTGCGCAGTCAGCTGAAAGTCATTAGTGTTTAAGCAGAGCCCATAGTTGCTTTGGCGGGGGACAGTCTCCCCCTCCAGACCATGCTTTCCCCTTCTCCCATCCTGATGTTTGGAAGCCATCTGAAACAATGCATGGAAGAAGAAAAATGCACGGGAAAATGACACTTCTTACCACCAAGTCAAAAATTTTCGTTGCCTCGCAGCTTAAAACATCTTTTTAAGATTAATTATTTCCTAGCCAATCTGTGGGAGAGACAAATCAAAAGGAAAATTCATGGTTTAAGGGTACTTTGTATATTTTTACGGCACTTTGCGCTAGAAAATAATGTTCTAGGCCCTCCAACGAATTCATTCTTTAGTAAATATGTAAAATGAAATTTCTTAAATTCTGAATTTCAAAGAAACTTAGACCCTTTGCTACACAATACTTTCTTTAAGCATTCTCTTCTCTTAATGGATTTTCAAAGGGATGCAATATATAAACATTTACACTTTTTGATAACTTGTTTCGAAAATTTATTTCGCTTTGTGGCAGAAAATACTTTCTCCAACCCATAAACTTGCTTCATTATAGAAAGTGTTACTACATCAAACTTTTGTTTTAAGAATACGAGTGGGCATGCTTTTGATTATTTAGGCACGTTTTCATGGTCCATTCCCAAAGGAAAAGGGGTAGTGACAACCTCGACTATCAATGTTTGAGCAAGTGTAACGTGTTTTTTGGATCGGATAGCCTGTGTTGCAACCTCATTTTTTGACAAACTCCCAGCTCCCCACCCTTTTTCTCCATTACTTTGATCACCCTCTTCTTTAGACACTGCATCAGTTTATTCGGATTCTTCAGCAAGCGTATCTTCATTTCCAGAGTTTTTAGAACAAAGAACAGAAAGACCGTCTGAATCATTTTCAACAGTTGGATCGACATCTTCGACTTTATCAAAGGATTCCAAGCAATCTTCTTCAGGGGTGTCATTGGCTATGCTTCGAGTGGACAAAAATCCAAGAACACGTGCAACAGATGAATGAAGACAATGTTGAAAACATGAAGTTCAGGAAAGGGCTCATATCCTACCGGCTTCAGTGACATTGTTCCCAGAATCAGTCACAACGTGGAACATCTTGTCTGTCATTGAAAACTTCCTGATTGCAACTTGGATTGCTGAAAGGATGTTAGTAGTTGTATGAGAATGCTTATGCCTCTTGAAATGTGAAAGGTAGTGGTGCAACCTCTGCTTATTTTTCATCTTCCTGGGGTAATAGGCAGTGATACCTATAAAGCCAGATCCTTTTGCAGATCAGCAATGAAAAGTCAAGCTAGTCTGAGTGGCAGATCTTAAAGCAGCCTTCTGAACTTCTTTTTTTCTGACAAGAAAGCTTATGTGACGATGGACGGTTCCCCCAAATGGTTCTTTCGAGCCCCCTGTTGTCGTTTTTTAAATAAGCTGTTTCATATCTGGCTTATCAAACTTAGACAGTGGCAATTTTTCCTTAAACAGGGTTTTGCAGCAGAGCATCCGCATACCAACTTGTTTTAATCGATTGGAAATAAAAAAACCATCGTATCTCTGCTCTTCTTATTCCAGATTTCACTAATCCATTGCACTATGTGTCACTTGCCTTACAGATCACTTCCCATGTAATGTAGGATACAGAGGCCCTGCCAATTAGTGATTTGTTTGAATCCTGCTTCACCTAGACAGTATCTATGCAGCTTTGCTGCTCAATTGACTGAATAATATACACTAAAAAATAAATTGTTTTAGTGGAACAAAACTGCACCTTTACCGTTCTCCCATTTACACACCTACCTACTCTCATCTGACTCCTAAGCCCTAATGTTGCCTAGCTTAAACAATCTAGCAGCACATTTTATATGTTAGACACACTGAGTGCCATCATTTTACTTACTTCTACTTTATATTAATGCTCCAATTCCACAAACTGTATGAGGCGTAACCACGCTTCTTCAAAATTTCAAATTACTATGTAAAACACTATTACTATGTAAAACACTATTTTGTAAGTTTGAAATCTCTTAATATCTCATTCTCGAATCAATAAAGTAAAATCAAGAACAGAAGAAAAACAGTTAGAACAGAAACAGGACAAAATAGCTATTATAAAAACAGAAACAGAAAAGAACAGGTAAATAAAAAACAGGTCATCTGTTTTTGTTCTGTTTCTGTTTTTTTGTAAGAACAGAACAGAAACAGGTACTTTAAAAACAGAACAGAAACAGAAAACAGAAACAGTACCCATGCTTAGTCTAGAACGATTCTTAGGAAGTTCAAACTAACCTGAATTGAAACATGATGCCTGTTGCCGAGCGCTAAGCTAACTATTAGTAGCTTGGATCCACTGCTTCTTCAACTAACAACTTAATTGAACACCAAGTCATCTAAAAATACTCTGCATTCAATTCTAACTTAAATGACTAACTTAAATGACTAACTTAAATTCTAACTTAAATTTGACATAAATTTGCATTATATTGGAAATATATAATAAAAGAATCAGTTGTACGTATAAAATTCTTTCACATATAGCGGCCAACCTGAAAATAAAACAAAACGTGAAATAGAATGTAATCACTCTCTAATACAGAAAAGGCAGTAAACACAATAGAATAAAGAAGATAAGAATAAAATATAGAATATAATATAAGAATAGAATATTAGAATAAAATATAAAATATAGAGTAAAATATAATATAATCACTCCCTCATACAGTAGAGGGAGTAAACACAAAAACAGCAAAGTTAGACCCTAAGTTTGAATGCAGTAAGTAATTAAGCTGAAATATAAAAGATGATGCTCTCAACTACTAATTATCAAATTTGATTAACTATTATTTATTTACTACTAGAACTTGGACAATTACCCTTAACTTCACTTTACTGAAAAAAAAATTTATTTTATTTTTTCACTTTACTGAAAAAATATAATTTTTTTTTACTCTTATAACTTTAATAAATCAAATAATATTAACATTTTGGTTACTAAATATCAGTAACCAAATAATATTAAACTGACAATGCACATTCGTTTGCATTTTTTCAGTAAAGTGCAAATTTAGTTCTGGCCTTGGGAAGGCTTAGGGGTTTTGCACCCAACTTATGTTAATTTCTGCTCGTTTTGAGTTTGTCTTGGTTAGTTATTGTAACGTCTGTTCGTTTTGGGTTTCATTTATTTGTCGATGCTGATTTGTGGTAGTTTCACACTTGGTAGATTATTTGATTTAATTTTTCCTAATTTTTTGTTTAATACAGTTTTTTACTTTTCTTTGAAAAACTTATTTTGTGGAAATTTTTTAATTAATTTTTGTTCGTTTTCTATTGACATAGTCTTTTAAGGGAAAAAGAAAATAATACTTTAAATCTTTTCTTTTTTTAAGTCTTTATAGTTTGGCTTGCTATTTGTATGCTGGAGAAAAACTTTCAGCAATTTTTGACAACATACACCCTTTTAAAAATCTGGACACAAATAGTATTGTTTAATTTAGTTTCATACCTCCTCTAGTTGACCTTAAAATGAAAACTTGATACTATTCGCAAAAAAATCTGTTTAATTTCTTTGATAGCTAGGATACACTTTTGCTATTTTGATTCGGTTAAATTTTAAGAGCAGAAAAGGGAGGGTTGGTGAGGGAGGGTGGGAGTGGAATGGGGATTAGTTGCCCTAAAAGCACTTTCGACTATTAAAATGGCATCAGCCCTTTTTTATTTTCAATCGAATGAGCCCTTTTCAAAGCTCCCACGACAAATCCTTCGATACGAAGTGCCCTGGTCTAAAAAACAACAGCAAAAAATAATACATTATACCCGCATCAATCTTTACTATAAAAATGTCAAGCCTTCCAATCACTTTCGACTTTTAAATAGGGCACTAAACCTTTCGATTTCCACTTGAATGAGCCCTTTTGGAAACGACAACGCTTTCTATAAACACCTTTAATGACCCCAGGGCATATATTACAAGCCTTACCCTAAGATCTGTTAGGGTAGTTGTCATCCTCTAAGACCGAATTTCCAGAACTTTCAACTACGTTAAACAACATGGCTATCCCAAAATTTTGATTGGATGTGTTTAGGGAAATGTTAGGCGTGAAAAGGGCGGTAGTCCCTCTCCAATCACTTTCAACTATTAAAAATGGCCCTAGCCCTTTCAATTTCCAATCCAATGAGTCCTTTTGAAGTTTCTACGACAAAACTTTCAATAAAAATCTTATATGCCCCCAGGGCATAACTTACAACCCTTCCCTGAGTGCCGGGGGGCTTGTGTCATTCTCAAAGACCTAATTTCCAGTTAATTACTCTCCATTCACTTTTGACTATTGAAAAGGGCAATTTCAATTTCCAATCAAATGAGCCCTTTTTGATATTTCTATAAAATTTTCTATATAAACTTTATATGCCCCAAGGAAATAACTTACAACCCTTTTACAGAGGGGGCTATCATCCTAAAAGACCTAATTTCGAGAACTTTCCAACTACGTTGAAAAACATGGATATCTCAAATTTTGATTGGATGTGTTTGGGAAAATGGTGGACGTGAGAGGGGCTTTAGTGGGTCACCAATCACTTTCAACTATTAAAAAAGGCACTAGCCCTTTCAATTTCCAATTGAATGTGCCCCTTTGAAGTTTTACACTTTCAATAAAAACTTATATGCCCCCAGGGCATAACTTATAACCCTGGCCCTGAGGGCTGTGGGGAGGGATGGGGTTTTCATTCATAAAGACCTAATTTACAAAGCTTTAAACTACGTTGAATAAAATCGCTATCTAAAATATTTATTGAATGTGTTTGGAGAAAAGATGGGCGTCAGAGGGGGGTAAGTTGCCTTCAAATAACTTTCGACTATTAAAAAGGGGACTTGCCCTTTGAATTTCCAATCGAATGGGCCCTTTTTCAAGTTTCTACGACAAATATTTCAATAGAAACCTCATTTGCCTCCAGGATATAACTTGTAACTCTTGCCCTGAAGACTGTGGGGGGAGTGTCCTCTTCAACGGCATAATTTCCTGAACTTTGAACAGCGTGGAACAAAATGTCTATTTCAAAATCTTTATTGGATGTGTTTGGGGAAATGGTGGGCATAGAAGGGGTTTCAGTTGCTTTTCTATCAACCCACCTATGAAAAAGGGCAAAACTCCAATTTCCAATTGAATGAGCGCTTTTCGAAGTTTCTACGACAACTTCGATACGAAGTGTCCTGCTCTAAAGGAAAAAATTAATTAATAATACATTGTGCCAACATCGTTCTTATATGCCCCCAGAGCATAGCTTGAAACCCTTGCCCTGAGGTTAGTGGGGGACTGTTCTCCTCTTTAGTTAGTCCCTGTTTCTTGTCTCGTTCTCGACTGTCCCCGTACTTTACTTAGGCAGCGCGAACCTGCTGCCTATGAATCCAATTGAATGAGCCCTTTTGAAGTTTCTACGACTGCACTTTCAATAAAAACTTTATATGCCCCAGGGCATAACTTACAACCCTTGCACTGACGGCTCTGAGGGGGTTATCATCCTATAAGACCTAATTTCTAGAACTTTCAACTACGTTGAACAAAAGTGATATCTTAAAATTTTAATTTGATGTGTTTGGGAAAATGGTGGGCGTGAGAGGGGCGTTAGTCGTTATCCCATCACTTTCAATTATTAAAAAAGCCACTACCACTTTCAATTTCCAATTGAATGAGCCTTTTTGAAGTTTCTAAGACAACGCTTTCAATAAACACCTTATATGCCCCAGGGCATAATTTATAACCCCGTTATTGCACAATAAAATGCGCAATAAATGCGTAATACCATTAAGATAGAATAAAACACACAATAATCCTGGACAAAACAGTGTAAGACCTGCATTTCTCATCGTTTACACCCTAGCAGAATATTTAAGATAAACACAGTTTTAAACCAATTTAAAATCCTGAGACATAATTATTTATAGCAAATTAAACCAAATAATCGTAAATTAAGTGTTCACAGATGGGACTTCTGAGCGTTTAGAACTAACATCCAACTTTCTGTGTCTTTATACGAGGGGGACGGGGGTCGCACGGACCCTCTTTTCAGAAAAAAAGAAACAATTTGACACTGTTTTTTTGCGATTTACATATAAATTTAAAAAGAGTCCTGTTTCAGAATTTTTTCCTCTTTTGGGACTCTAAACATGAAAAAGAGATTCGAGAACCCCGTGCTCCACTACACATACCATTTGCACCTGCATATACCTACTTGTATCCCTACATATACCTACAACCCCTAAATATACCATTTACACCTGTAACCTTTTAAACTGAAATCAAACAATTTATTACAGGAAAGAGCTCTAGCTAAGGAAAGGCTATAGGATAAAAAATAATGAGTAAATCAGTTTAGAAAATTCTCTTAAAATTAAAAGAAGTTTGAGCACGGTCTTTAAAAAAGAATTTAAAAAGAATCAATAAATTTAGTTCATTAATTTTTTTTTACATGAACCAAAACTACAAAATAAAATCGACTATACACATATCACACTTCTTCCATACTGGTTCAAAGAGTAAATAAAAAAATAATCACTGTATATTAACTCTTGTTATACCTACGGATGACGAAATACATAACGAAATATAAAAAACGCTCGTGGGCAAGCTGATGAATTCACTCGTTCCAAATAAAGTTAAAATTTTCGACACTCATGGTGTTCCATTTTCAATTAGTAAAAGTTCTATTAAAAATAGAGCAAATAAAATAGAGCAAAAGGGACATTTTATTACCACAGCCAATCGGACCGAATCGTACCTACTCTAATAACTAGTGTTGTCCTAGTTTTGCTCCGGGTAGAATAAAGGATAACGGAAAAAAGCATATACAGCCCCTGGATGAGTTACCAGGTAGAATAGAAATAAAACCAGAACTAGGAGTAAAGTGATAGTCAGTAACAAGTAAATATAATATAATAAAAATTACCTAATCTGAAACTAATTCTTTGAACCAATCCAACAGAATGGGTCCCACATTTCCTAGCATGGACTGAAAACCCAAGGAGAAGATCTGAGTTCTTCCCTAGAATACAACATAAAGCTTGAGAAAATAGAAAAACTACTTTCAACTCTAGATAGCCAGATTCAGTCATTATAACTTCGGGTGTCTACTATTGAGGAAAACGCGGAATGATTACGAACAAGATGATTACACCTTGTTAAAGGTGTTCAGATTAAGCATGAGCACTGTTCTGTTTTTCTGAAGAAACAGAAAAAAATAAACAGAGCTTGAATGAAACAGAACAGAAAACAGCTGTTTTCGTTCAAAAAACATCTGTTTAAACAGCTGTTTTTCAAACACCTAAAGTTTAAAGGAGAAAAAATTGTAAATGATAAGTTTTGGTTTATTAGCAGTACTATTGCAGCATTTTTTAAGCATAAAATACAAACTCAAATTATAATTTTGTACAGTTTGATGGCTCTTCCCTTGAGTCTAATAGATATTTTGATTATTTGCATTGATAGTGACATGGAGAGTTCCAAGCGAGTTCTGGTGAGTAAATTTTTCTTTTATTATAATAAAAAGAATTTCGTCTTGTCATTAAGTCAGCATTGACTTATATTAGACTTATATGTAAATATGGTTGTAACAGATGCCAGAATAATAACAATAGGTATTATGAGTAAAAGGGATCTTAGCCACTTCTCATGAAATTTTGTTCATATTTCATTTGCAGTCTTAATTAAGCAAACTTAATGAGACGCCCATCGTTTACTTGGCTAATAATTTATAATCAGCTACTTGTATGTGTGCATGTGTATTTACTCTAGATGGTAATTATTGTAGAAAAAAAAGGAGTTGGGGGAAGGGTGTGCCCTCCACTAATATTCTGAATAAATCATAGATGAAGTAAATAATCAAAATTGTATTTTTTGTTCATGTATCGTATTTAAAAATATGTTTTATGGTATTCTATACAGGGATACAGGCTATTTGGCTCTAGATCCTTCTTATGTACCATACAGAAATATCTCGTTTATTAAGACTAATTGAACAAAACATATCCTTTAAATACAAACAATATTGTTAATAGATAATTTCTTAAACCAAATTGGCCTGACATCACATAAAGAAAGAAAAACGAGCAAAAATGGGGTTTTTATAGGCCAAATGAAAAAACTAATAATCATAATAGGCTAAACAATCAAACACGTGAACAGCCCCTTAGGTCTCAAAGGGTGTCTGCAAGAAATGCATTAATTAAAATCCGAAATCAAATGACGTAGTTCTCCAACTTATTTAATTGCTGCTTCGTTTTGTTGTTTGAAAAGTGATTTTACAGATTTTACAGAAAAGTCCAATAAACCTTTGAATACAAGAAAAATCACTACTTATATTTGAATCCAATTATTAATCAAGTTATCGTATATTGTTGTATACATCCTGATACATTTTTGCTTGGGTCAGAAAATGCGTGTTGCCTCAGTAATCCGTCTGGTAACCCTTGTATTCGTCTATTGTAATAGGTAACTGCCCCTGGTAAGGTGTGCCTGTGTGAAACTACATTGTATATTGATGCCTCAGGCTTGTAGGTTTCTTTGTCCCCGTCCTTTTCCCTGCTGTGGTCGATATTGCCTTACTACTACCGCCTTCGAATTCCGATCCGAACACTTTTTTTTTTAAATTGTATTTATTAGGCTACTCCTTGTGGGCCCTCAAAATGCCATTAGATCTTAAATGGAGCCCCCTGACTTCACGTGACACACCCTCGCACCTGTACAATGCGGTTAGCTGTTTCTACTAGAGCCCTGTTTTTAGGCAAGATTCCAGCCCTGGCAAGATTCTGAGCAGAGCCCTGTTACGTCACGACATCCCTAACAAGATTCCGAGCAGAGCCCTATCCCTTTTCCTGTGAGAGCCCTCTGATGTCAAAATACCCCTGGCGAAATTCCCAGCCCTGGTTAGATTGCAGTGAAAGTCCATGGAAATATTTCCCATGGGTGACCTCTGAGGTCATGATATTCCTTTCAAGATTTCTAGGCCAGACCTATCACTTTTCCTAGGACAGTCCTCTGACTTCACAACACCCTGTCAAAATTTCTACGACAGTCCTGACAAGAGTCCCGTGAGAGCCCTGTTTCTAGGCAGGATTTCTAGGACAGCCCTCTGACGTCGCAACCCGTCTATAGAATTTGATTAAAAAAAAAAAAAATTTAAACAAGAAAAACGGGTTTTAATTTTCTATAAAGCAGTGAAATACAAAACAATTAATTATACACAAATACTCCGAATATTTCGGCCCCACGTCCGGGAGCCTTTCTCAACGGAAAAAAAATAAAATGAAACAAAAAATTTTCTTTTTAAAAAAACTTAACTTACATCAAAATAAAACATACTAAACACATAAAGAGAAAGAAAAAAACAAAAGAAAAAATATAAATAAATAAGAAACAAAACTCACATATTAAATAATAACTTCCATGCACTGAATGTCTATAATGATTCAACTCGCCTCCTCACAGTATATAAATGGAAATCTATCAAAAATGAAGAATATATTTATACTTAGACCAAAACAATAAAAGGTCAACTAACCCCCCGGTCCATAACCCCTAATTAAATTTCACAAGTTCATCAACCAATTTATGAATTATAAATTGAACGGATTCGTTTGGTTGCAAGCTTAGCTGCAGTTCGTTTACTTTTTCCATCATTTAACCCATTCTGACCTTTGTTCGCAAGGTCATCTTTCGTTTCAGAACTATTATTAAAATCAATACTGGTTGAATATCTTGCCTGCATTTTAATTAAACTATTATAAATTGAATTGGTCCTAAATTCCCCTTCATCTTTATTGATACTAGTACCCCCATATATTATCTTTTTTATTTCTATAATTTCCCTGAAGCTTTGTAAAAGTCCTACAGACGTATCTACTATTTTTGTTTGATCAAATAAAATACTGTGATGAGGAAAATTATAAAGATGTTCTGCAACAGCTGACTCAAACGTTTCTGGTGTTTTGTTTTGTTTTAGAGCGCAATCTATTGCATTCTTGTGTTGTTGTAGCCTATTTTCTAAAGTTTGTTGCGTTCTTCCCACATAAAATTTACCACAAGAACATGGAATTTTGTATACTCCCTTTTGCAAATTTCTCGGTACCTTGTCTTTCCCTTTATTTAACAACGAGCTTATATTATGTCCTGATTTAAATGCTGTATTTATATTATGTTTTTTTAATTCTCTTCTTAATTTTTTTGATAAAATTGGGATAAAAGGCAAAGTTATGTAATTTGTTTCTTGATTTGACCCATCTTCTTCTAATATTTTTGGTTCCGTCAACAAAAAGGGGTGTGGTTATTTCTTTAGTTGATAGGGTATTAAAATTAGCATCACCAGGATACATAAGAAATGAACTAATTTTTATTAAGGATATTCTAATAGGTAATGGCTATCCGGAAAATATGATTTCTCAAATAATTGAAAAAAGGAAAAAAAAGTTGACGGAACCAAAAATATTAGAAGAAGTTGGGTCAAATTTTTTGTTTCATTTTATATTTTTTTTCCGTTGAGAAAGGCTCCCGGACGTGGGGCCGAAATATTCGGAGTATTTGTGTATAATTAATTGTTTTGTATTTCACTGCTTTATAGAAAATTAAAACCCGTTTTTCTTGTTTAAATTTTTTTTTTTTTAAATGGAAAAGCAGCGTGGTCTAAGAAATTATTTAAGAATTTTATTTTAGAATTGAATTCTGACCGGAGCCCTCTAACGTCACAACATCCATGGGAGGAATTCTAGAACAGCCCTATCCTTTTACCTAGAACAGCCCTCTGAGGTCACAACACCCCTGTTAAAATTTTTATGACAGTCCTGGCAAGATTTCCGTGAGAGCCCTGTTTCTAGGCAGGATCTCTAGCACAGCCCTCTGACGTCAAAACACCCTTTAAAAATTTCTATGACACCCCAGGCAAGATTCCCACCATGGTAAGATTTGACGTTCCCGGGTAAAAGTCCTTGGTGTTTTAATTACTTGGAATGTGGTCGGTATAATACACATGTAGTAATAACAGGGAAATAATTAGGGGATTTCGGAAAGTCAGATGAGTGAAGTTCCTCGCCCCTTGCACCTGTACAATACGGTCAGCTGTTTCTACCAGAGCCCTCTGACGTCACGAGAGCCATAGGAAAAATAGTATCAGATTTCAACCAGAGCCTTCTAAAGTTACAAGATCCCTGGCAAGATTTCGAGCAGAACTCTATCCCTTTTCCATAGGCTTTCAAACAGTTAGATATCCGGAATACAAGCAGTCAGACAGCAGATTAATATAGGAAATTAGCAATAGATGTTGGTTATGTTTGTTGGCTATGTTTTGTTGATGATGTTTGTTTTTGTTTGATGGTTGTGTTTCTCGTTTGTTGTTGGTTATGTTTTTTGGATGTGGTTATTAGTTATGACTGTTGGTTATATTTGATGTTTGTTGGTTATGCTTGATGGTTATGTGGCTTCTTGTCTGTTGGATGTATTTGTTGGTTACGCTTGTTGTTCGTTGTGTTTGATGTTTGTTCGTTATGTGGTCTGATGTTTGTTGTTTGATGGTTCTTGGTTATGTTTGATGGTTGTAGTTGGAAGTTTGATGGTTATTTGGTTTGATGTTTAATGGTTATGTTTTGTTTGATGCTTGTTGTTAATGTTTGATGTTTGTTGGTTATGTTGGTTATATTTGTTGGGTATGAGCATTGATATAATAGTTTGATGGTTGTTTTGCTGGTTATGGGGCTTGATGTTTGTTGGTTATGCTTCTTGTTTGTTGTTTAAGTTGATTATGTTTGCTAATTATGCTTTTTGAAGGTTATGTTTGATGGTTATGTTGTTTGATGTTTGTTGGTTATGCTTGTTGTTTGTTAGTAATGTTGATCATAGTCAGAGCCTATCTCAGTTATTTCGATTAGTACCTAGGTCGGAAGCTACAAAAGTCTCAAGGGTGGAACCCAGTGTAGACAACCATGATGAAAACGAATATTGTAGGGCAGATGTTCGCCGTTGGGGTGTTTCTGAAATATAGGCCAAAAACACCAAATTTGGCCTATAGTGGGGTTCGACGATTCTAAATTTTCTTTTAAAAATTTTTCCGTAAAACAGCTAAAAAATCGAAATTTCTCAAGATAAACAATTTTTTTATAATAAAAAAGAAAACCCATTCATTTTAGAACACATTAAGCTAAGAATAAGTATAAATTATTGTGTCTGAGGGTTCAAAAACTTTTTTAGCGAGCTTATCCGATAATAGGAATTTTACTTAGTAAACTGCTACCTAGCGGGAAGTTTTTTTTTCATTATTTGACACCAGGTAGAATTAATCATTCCTGGACAGAAAGAAAGTCACTGGCCCTGAAGTGATGATGTAATACTGGTAAAGTAAAGGCTAATACCAGCTAATTAGTGTTATTTAGACAGATAAACAGTTTGTTAGAACTCTGATCGGTTTGTCAGAACTAGTGGCTCAAAACATCGACTAGGGCGTAGTTTTTAGGTTCTTGGGTGTCAGTCCCGGATAGCAAGTGATCTTGGTATCACGACGATTCAGAAAGTTCGCTTACGTTTCTCTACGCCTCATTTTGGTCAAGTCATTTAGGACATTTCGTCAAGGTGGTGCGTCACACAAACTCTTTGGTAATAAAGATAACTTTACCTAAGATAACCATGAAAATTGGTCAATGTGACAGACGGTGATTATCAGAGTGTTCACAATCATGTTCGACATTGCAAAACTGATGTGTCAACTACATTTTATTAGTCTCTTTCCGTCCCTTCTTGGCGAGTCCTCTTCAGGCTCATTTTATGTCAATTCAATATTGTGGTAAGAAATCATACAATCTGATATTTAAGGGAGCATCTTCAATTCATTTTACAGCTCGAGCCTGGAGAGGACCCTTCCAAAGAAGCGCCAGGATACAGCTGTAGTAAAATGTAGCAGACGTATAAGTTTTGGACAGTCCCATGATTCATGGTTCACGTAGTTTTATCTTTTATCCATTCTTTTATTTTACAGAGTCTGTGAAATTGCTAGAGAACATTTTACAAAATATGTAGTGGCTGCCATTTGAGCTGACACTAAGTGAAAACATTTTGATTATTATTCAACTACAGCAAGGGTGTGATTTTCCAGGATGTGACAGTAGATTCCCTCTGCAGGTAGAAGAATGTTGCCATTTTTTGTCATTCGGTGGTTTATGAACAGGAAGTCCATGTTTTAAATATAATAAATATTTAATAATATAATAAATATTACCTCTTCTCCTTCTGCCCATTCAATGAATTTTCTTGCAGCTTTTTTTTTTTGCTGGGTGGTGGTCCCTTTGATCAACCACCAACATGCTGCACATCCGAAGAACAAAGCTAAAATAATAAAAAAAATTAATTCGATTACATAAGTGAATATGATAAGAACCCCGATTTGGAATTATTCGGGCTCAGGAAAAGAGAAAAATAAACTACTGACTTTTCAAAAATATCAGTATCTCAATGTTTTTCCCTGAGAGTCGGCTCAGGGAAAAAGGTGGGCGAGAGATGGGGTTTAGCTGCCCTCCAATTACTTCAGACTTTTAAAAATGGCACTAGCCCTTTGAATTTCCAATCAAAAGAGCCTTTTTGGAAGTTTCAAAGACAACACTTTCAATAAAAACCTTATATGCCCCCTGGGCGTAACTTAAAACTCTTGCCCAGAGGGCTGTGGGGGAGTGTCCTCCTCAAACACCTAATTCCTATCTAGAAATCAACTACGCTGAACAAAATAGCTATCTCAAAATTTTGATTGGATGTGTTTCGGGAAATAATGGGCGTGGAAGGGGCGTTAGTTGCCTTCCGATCGACTATTAAAAAGGGCACAAGCCACACCAATTTCCAAATGAATGAGCCCTTTTCGAAGTTTCTACGACAACTTTTTCGATACAAAGTGCCCTGGTCTAAAGGAAAAAAATAATAAATAATACATTGTGCCAACATCGTTTTCATATGCCCCAAGGGCATAACTTAGAGCCCTTGTCCTGAGGGGTGATGGACAGTGTCCTCCTAAAAAAATAATTTATATTTAGAAATCAACTACGCTGAACAAAATGGCTATCTAAAAATTTTGATTGGATGTGCTTGGGGAAACGGTGGGCGTGGAAGGGGTGTTAGTTGCCTTCCGATCACTTTTGACTATTAAAAAGGGCACAAGCCACTCCAATTTCCAATGAATGAGCCCTTTTCAAAGTTTCTACAACTTTTTCGATACAAAGTGCCCTGGTCTAAAGGAAAAAAATAATAAATAATACATTGGGCCAAAATCTTTCTTATTTGCCCCCAGGGCAGAACTTAGTACCCTTGCCCTGAGTGCTGATGAGGAGTGTCCTCCTCAAAAACATAATCTCTATCTGGAAATCAACTACACTGAACAAAATGGCAATCTCAAAATTTTAATTGGATGTGTATGGGGAAACGGTGGGCGTGGAAGGGGTGTTAGTTGCCTTCTAATCACTTTCGACTATTAAAAAGGTACTAGCCGTTCCAATTTCCAATCGAATGAGCCCTTTTCCAAGTTACTACGACAACTCCTTCGATAGGAAGTGCCCTGGTATGGAAAAAGAAAACAAAAAATAAATAAATAATACATAGTGCCAACATTGCTCTTTACTTCACGATTGCATTGCCTATGATTTTTGTTCGTTTAAAGCTGGATTTGCATATTCAATTTAAGTTTCACTCGTTTTAAGATTTGTTTACTCAATTATATTCGTAACTATTGTTTGTTTGTTTGTTATGATTGTTTATTTCTGTTCGTTTTGGGTTTCATTTATTCTTTAATAGTAATTTCAAGTTGTTTTGAGTTTGAATTATTGTAGGTTTCTATTTTTTCTGATCTTAAGTTTAATATGGCCTTTACTTTTCTTTAGATAACTTCTTTTTCGGAATTTTTTTTTTTTTAATTAATTCCCTGAAACTCATCTAAATGCCCTTCGTATTTTGGGAAGTAGAAGTTAAACATGCATCCCTTTTCTCAATAACATATACTATATGTAAATAATTAACAAATCACCTAGCTTGTCCGGACGCATCGGGGGAGGGAACATCCCAAATGGCATAATTACTGAACCCTTCAACAATGCTGAAAAAATTAATGTCTCAAAAATTCGCTTGGATATTTGTTTTAGAATATGATGAGCTTGACTCTTAAAAATTACTTTGGCTCTTAGAAAGGGCGTACAACTTCCAATTTCAAACCAAATGAGACGCATTAGTAGAATGCTAATATGGAATTCTGACGGAGGTATAGCAATTTCAATGCTATTTGCTCGGAGGTATAGTAATTTCTATATTATTCAATAGAAGCTTGACACCTTTTCAAAGAGATTTACGCAATTTACCAGATTTCTAGTTCATGATATATATATGTCTTTTTAAGGATAAACCTGTATTATAAAACCAGCGTGTCTTGTTTAGTTGCCAATATATGTCAATTATTTTTTGTTGTTGTCACTATTCCAGTTTTTTCTAAGCCAGTATTTGCATGTGGTTACTCCACATACGGTAACTTGATTAGTAGATTTGGAGATAACTTAATTTACTTAGACAATGAACGATATTAATTAATGTTTTGAATAATAGGAATGTGAATGATTCTAATTAGTGATTGGATTGTATCAGCGGAGAAAAAAAGGATTAAACTGATTAACAGTTAAGGTAACCCCAAAGGAGCTGTTAACTGAGGTAATTTGTTATAAATTTGAAAAATACCTAACGACGAATCGGAAATGGTTGATTAACATTTGCAAAAAAAAGGGTAATAGGATTTGCGAATTGGAGGAGATGGGGTGGTTATGCACTGTATAATACACAAGTAACGTTTGAAAAGTATTGTCATACAGGGGTTCAGTTAAGAGGTCTCACTTGCACGAGGGTTCAGATACATGGGGGTTCACTTGCTTGGGGTTCAGTTACACGGGGATTCAGTTACAATGGAACCAACACAAAAACAATGGGGGCACACACAAAAGCCAAATTAGCCCAGTGGCCTATGAGAAATCATGG
The DNA here is from genome assembly GCA_027921565.1 of Artemia sinica. Classification (NCBI taxonomy): domain Eukaryota; kingdom Metazoa; phylum Arthropoda; class Branchiopoda; order Anostraca; family Artemiidae; genus Artemia; species Artemia sinica. Next base: position 45,736,595 of record CM051267.1, read on the forward strand.
GTTGTATGGAGGGTTGAGTTGCACGATGGTTCAGTTAAAGGGGGTACAGTTGCACGGGGGTTTAGTTAAATTGGGTTGAGTTGCACGAGGGTTCAGTAGCACGAGAGTTCAGTAGCACGGGGGTTCAGTTGTACAGGGTTTCGGTTTTACAAGGGTTCAGTTACATGGAGGGTATAGTGACATTTTAAAAGATGATTTAAAAGATGATTTTAGAAGAAGATTTGAAGGTGAAACTCTGTGGTCGTTATAATACACAAGTTCCATTTGATCAGTGTTGTGAGGTCTCCTACCACAACCCCAAAGGGTTCCGATCCCCCCACCCCAACCCCGAAGGAAGCCCCCGGTCCTCAAAGGTTCTCCAGGCTCCCAAAGGGCCCCCGGCGCCCCAAAGGCTCCTGAGCCCCCATCATAATACTTTTTAAGGCTTTATTATATCTTTTCAGAACAAATTATTATTTTAGGGAATTATTTCGGTGAAACACTTAGAGACAATTTAAAAGATGATTTAAAAGATGATTTTAGAAGAGGATTTGAGGGTGAAACTCTGTGGTCGTTATAATACACAAGTTCCATTTGAACAGTGTTGTGAGGTCCCCTACCTCAACCCCAAAGGGCTCCGATCCCCCCACCCCAACCCCAAAGGGTTCCGATCTCCCTACCCCAATCCTGAAGGAAGCCACCGGTCCTCAAAGGTCCCCCAAGCTCCCAAAGGACCACCCAGCCCTCATGGGCCCCCTCAGACCCTCAAAGGCCCTCCCCGGGCTCCCGTCTTTCGTAGGTGAATGTTGTCTGAAACTTATGTTTTAGGGTGTATGGGTTGCAATTTTTGACTTTTCGGAGTTGGATTTCTTAGTCTTTCATAGGTATGTGTTGTCTGAAACCTATGATTTGGGATGGGTGGTTTGCTATTTTTGACTTTTCTGAGCTGGATTTCTTACCCTTTCATAGGTGTGTATTGTCAGAAAATTATGATTTGGGATGTGTAGTTTGCTAGTTGGACTTTTCAGAGCTAGATTTCTTAGTCTTTTGTTGGTGTGTGTTGTCTGAAATCTATGATTTGAGATGTGTGGGTTGCTATTTTTTTACTTTTCTGAGCTGGATTTCTTATCCTTTCATAGGTGTGTATGATATTTTCTTGATAAAACATAGCAGTGACTACATCAGATGGTTTTGTAGTGCAGTGAGTTGTTAGTAGTATTTTTGTGTTTTTTGCAAGCCATTCATACTATACCTTAAATGCATTCAGATATTTTCTTGATAAAACATAGCCATGACTACATCAGATGGTTTTGTAGTGCAGTGAGTTGTTACTAGTAGTAGTATTTTCGTGTTTTTTGCAAGCCATTCATACTATACCTTAAATGCATTCAGATATTTTCTTGATAAAACATAGCCGTGACTATATCAGTTGGTTTTTTTTTTTTACTTTTCGGAGTTGGATTTCTTAGTCTTTCATAGGTATGTGTTGTCTGAAACCTATGATTTGGGATGGGTGGTTTGCTATTTTTGACTTTTCTGAGCTGGATTTCTTACCCTTTCATAGGTGGGTGTTGTCAGAAAATTATGATTTGGGATGTGTAGTTTACTAGTTGGACTTTTCAGAGCTAGATTTCTTAGTCTTTCATTGGTGTGTGTTGTCTGAAATCTATGATTTGGGATGTGTGGGTTGCTATTTTTTTACTTTTCTGAGCTGGATTTCTTAGCCTTTCATAGGTGAGTATGATATTTTCTTGATAAAACATAACAGTGATTACATCAGATGGTTTTGTAGTGCAGTGAGTTGTTACTAGTAGTAGTATTTTCGTGTTTTTTGCAAGCCATTCATACTATACCTTAAATGCATTCAGATATTTTCTTGATCAAATATAGCCGTGACTACATCAGATGGTTTTGTAGTGCAGTGAGTTGTTACTAGTAGTAGTATTTTCGTGTTTTTTGACATAGTCGTGATCACATCAGATGGTTTTGTAGTGAAGTGAGTTGTTACTAGTAGTAGTATTTTCGTGTTTTTTTGCAAGCCATTCATACTATGCCTTAAATGCATTCAGATATTTTCTTGATAAAACATAGCAGTGACTACATCAGATGGTTTTGTAGTGCAGTGAGTTGTTACTAGTAGTAGTATTTTCGTGTTTTTTGCAAGCCATTCATACTATACCTTAAATGCATTCAGATATTTTCTTGATAAAACATCAGATGGTTTTGTAGTGCAGTGAGTTGTTACTAGTAGTAGTATTTTCGTGTTTTTTGCAAGCCATTCATACTATACCTTAAATGCATTCAGATATTTTCTTGATAAAACATAGCCGTGACTACATCAGATGGTTTTTTTGTTTTTTTTTTTACTTTTCGGAGTTGGATTTCTTAGTCTTTCATAGGTATGTGTTGTCTGAAACCTATGATTTGGGATGGGTGGTTTGCTATTTTTGACTTTTCTGTGCTGGATTTCTTACCCTTTCATAGGTGGGTGTTGTCAGAAAATTATGATTTGGGATGTGTAGTTTGCTAGTTGGACTTTTCAGAGCTAGATTTCTTAGTCTTTCGTTGGTGTGTGTTGTCTGAAATCTATGATTTGGGATGTGTGGGTTGCTATTTTTTTACTTTTCTGAGCTGGATTTCTTAGCCTTTCATAGGTGAGTATGATATTTTCTTGATAAAACATAGCAGTGACTACATCAGATGGTTTTGTAGTGCAGTGAGTTGTTACTAGTAGTAGTACTTTCGTGTTTTTTGCAAGCCATTCATGCTATACCTTAAATGCATTCAGATATTTTCTTGATCAAACATAGCCGTGACTACATCAGATGGTTTTGTAGTGCAGTGAGTTGTTACTAGTAGTAGTATTTTCGTGTTTTTTGACATAGTCGTGATTCAGTAGTGTTCTGTCGTGGTTTACCTTGTCACAGATACATTCTCTTGATTTTTCAAAGTTCATTTCGAATTTCTTTCATTGAAATGCAAGAGTTGGAATATTTCAGTAGTGTTTTGTTGTGCTTTACCTTGTCACAGTTACAGTCTCTTGATCTTTCAAAGTTCACTTTGGTTTTATTTCATTGAAATGCAAGAGTTGGAATATTTCAGTAGTGTTCTGTCGTGGTTTACCGTGTCACAGAATGGTTTACCATGTAACAGTTACATTCTCTTGATTCTTCAAAGTTCATTTTGAATTTCTTTCATTTAAATGCAAGAGTTGGAATATTTCCGTAGTGTTTTGTTGTGGTTTACCTTGTCATAGTTTACATTCTCTTAATTTTTTCAAAGTTCATTTTGAATTTCTATCATTGAAATGCAAGAGCTGGAATATTTCAATAGTGTTTTGTCGTCGTTTACCTTGTCACCGTTACATTCTCTTAATTTTTCAAAGTTCATTTTGAATTTCTTTCCTGGAAATGCAAGAGTTGGAATATTTCAGTAGTGTTCTGTCGTGGTTTACCGTGTCACAGAATGGTTTACCATGTAACAGTTACATTCTCTTGATTCTTCAAAGTTCATTTTGAATTTCTTTCATTTAAATGCAAGAGTTGGAATATTTCCGTAGTGTTTTGTTGTGGTTTACCTTGTCATAGTTACATTCTCTTAATTTTTCAAAGTTCATTTTGAATTTCTATCATTGAAATGCAAGAGCTGGAATATTTCAATAGTGTTTTGTCGTCGTTTACCGTGTCACAGTTACATTCTCTTAATTTTTCAAAGTTCATTTTGAATTAATTTCCTGGAAATGCAAGAGTTGGAATGTTTCAGTAGTGTTTTGTCGTGGTTTACCTTGTCACAGTTACATTTTCATGATTTTTCAAAGTTCATTTTGAAATTCTTTCATTGAAATGCAAGAGTTGGAATATTTCAGTAGTGTTTTCTTATGGTTTACCTTGTCAGAGTTACATTTTTCTTGATTTTTCAAAGTTCATTTCGAATTTCTTTCATTGAAATGCAAGAGTTGGAATATTTCAGTAGTGTTCTGTCGTGGTTTACCTTGTCACACTTACATTCTCTTGATCTTTCAAAGTTCACTTTGGTTTTATTTCATTGAAATGCAAGAGTTGGAATATTTTACTAGTGTTCTATCGTGGTTTACCCTGGCACAGCTACATTCTCTTGATTTTTCAAAATTCATTTCGAATTTCTTTCATTGAAATGCAAGAGTTGGAATATTTCAGTAGTGTTTTGTTGTGCTTTACTACATTCTCTTGATCTTTCAAAGTTCACTTTGGTTATATTTCATTGAAATGCAAGAGTTGGAATATAAGTAAGTAAGTAACAAAATCTTTCTTGAAGTCACTTCTTGGATACACAATACAGAAATTTCATTAACTTTTTTTTCTCTTTATCACAAACAATTTTCACTTAGCTACATGATGTAGAAATTTAATTCAAGAAATTATGAAAAAAATCTCAGTAAGTAAAAATTACTTTCTTGAAGTCAACTCTTGGATACACAATACGGAAATTTCATTCAAGAAATTATGAAAAAATTGTAACTAAGTAGCAAATTCTTGAAGTCAACTCTTGAATTCACCTGTTGGATAAACAAAAAGACATTTCGTTCAAGAAATTATGACAAAATTCTAAGTAAGTAACTAACTCTTTATTGTTTTCACGAGTTAGATATACGATGTAGAAATTAAATTCAAGAAATTATGAAAAAATTCTCAGTAAGTAAAAATTTCTTTCTTGAAGTCAACTCTTGGATACACATTACGGAAATTTCATTCACGAAATTATGAAAATATTTGTAAGTAAGTAACAAACTCTTTATTGATTTCACCTCTTGGATATAGAGTACAGATACTTCATTGAAGAAATTATGAAAATATTTGTAAGTAAGTAATAAACTCCTTATTGATTTCACCTCTTGGATATACAGTACAGATACTTCATTCAAGAAATTATGAAAAATCGCAAGTAAGTAACTTTTTTTCTATTTATCACAAACAATTTTCACTTAGCTACATGATGTAGAAATTTAATTCAAGAAATAATAAAAAAATTCTCAGTAAGTAACAATTTCTTTCTTGAAGTCAACTCTTGAATTCACCTGTTGGATAAACAAAAAGACATTTTGTTCAAGAAATTATGACAAAATTCTAAGTAAGTAACTAACTCTTTATTGTTTTCACGAGTTAGATATACGATGTAGAAATTAAATTCAAGAAATTATGAAAAAATTCTCAGTCTAAGTAGCAAATTCTTTCTTGAATTCACCTGTTGGATAAACAAAAAGACACTTCATTCAGGAAATTACGAGAAAATTCTAAGTAAGTAACAAACTCTTTATTGTTTTCACGAGTTAGATATACGATGTAGAAATTAAATTCAAGAAATTATGAAAAAATTCTCAGCAAGTAACCATTTCTTTCTTGAAGTCGACTCTTGGATACACAATACGGAAATTTCATTCAAGAAATTATGAAAATATTTGTAAGTAAGTAACAAACTCTTTATTGATTTCACCTCTTGGATACACAGTACAGATACTTCATTCAAGAAATTATTAAAAAATCGCAAGTAAGTAACTTTTTTTCTCCTTATCACAAACAATTTTCACTTAGCTACACGATGTAGAAATTTAATTCAAGAAATTATGAAAAAATTCTCAGCAAGTAACAATTTCTTTCTTGAAGTCAACTCTTGGAAACACAATACGGAAATTTCATTCAGGAAATTATAAAAATATTTGTAAGTAAGTAACAAGCTCTGTATTGATTTCACCTCTTGAATATAAAGTACAGATACTTCATTCAAGAAACGTGATTAAACACGTTTAGAAACTACATGCTATTTGCATACATTTCCTTGGCGCCTTTCCAAACGAACGGGGATTCCCCACTGGTTCCTACACATTGGAAAAAGTTAGCAGTATGAAAACTCCACGTTTTCAACCAGACGAGGTTACGTGTGCGCAAGTAACCTCTTGAAGTCAACTCTTGGATACACACAATACGGAAATTTCATTCAAGAAATTATGAAAATATTTGTAAGTAAGTAACAAACTCTTATTGATTTCACCGCTTGGACATACAGTACAGATACTTCATTCAAGAAATTATGAAAAAATCACAAGTAAGTAACTTTTTTCCTCTTTATCACAAACAATTTTCACTTAACTACACGATGTAGAAATTTAATTCAAGAAATTATGAAAAAATTCTCAGTAAGTAACAATTTCTTTCTTGAAGTCAACTCTTGGAAACACAATACGGAAATTTCATTCAGGAAATTATAAAAATATTTGTAAGTAAGTAACAAGCTCTTTATTGATTTCACCTCTTGAATATACAGTACAGATACTTCATTCAAGAAACGTGATTAAACACGTTTTGAAACTACATGCTATTTGCATACATTTCCTTGGCGCCTTTCCAAACGAGCGGGGATTCCCCACTGGTTCCTACACATTGCAAAAAGTTAGCAGTACGAAAACTCCACGTTTTCAACCAGACTGGTTTTTTAGACAACACCCATTTTTAGGGACCAATCAGAGACAGCGGGGGTTGCTCAATATACAATAACTTTATTGGTGATTGGTTACACACCACGACGGCGCATACATAGTGAGAGAGACATGCAAAGTCGACATAGCTTTATTTCATTTTTTAAGGTTAATTTAGACGAGGTTACGTGCGCACACGTAACCTCGTCTAAATTAACCTTAAAAAAATGAAATAAAGCTATGTCGACTTTGCATGTCTCTCTCACTATGTATGCGCCGTCGTGGTGTGTAACCAATCACCAATCAAGTTATTGTATATTGAGCAACCCCCGCTGTCTCTGATTGGTCCCTAAAATGGGTGTTGTCTAAAAAACCAGTCTGGTTGAAAACGTAGAGTTTTCGTACTGCTAACTTTTTGCAATGTGTAGGAACCAGTGGGGAATCCCCGCTCGTTTGGAAAGGCGCCAAGGAAATGTATGCAAATAGCATGTAGTTTCAAAACGTATTTAATCACGTTTCTTGAATGAAGCATCTGTACTTTATATTCAAGAGGTGAAATCAATAAAGAGCTTGTTACTTACTTACAAATATTTTTATAATTTCCTGAATGAAATTTCCGTATTGTGTTTCCAAGACTTGACTTCAAGAAAGAAATTGTTACTTACTGAGAATTTTTTCATAATTTCTTGAATTAAATTTCTACATCGTGTAGCTAAGTGAAAATTGTTTGTGATAAAGAGAAAAAAAGTTACTTACTTGCGATTTTTTCATAATTTCTTGAATGAAGTATCTGTACTGTATATCCAAGAGGTGAAATCAATAAAGAGTTTGTTACTTACTTACAAATATTTTCATAATTTCTTGAATGAAATTTCCGTATTGTGTATCCAAGAGTTGACTTCAAGAAAGAAATTGTTACTTACTGAGAATTTTTTCATAATTTCTTGAATTTAATTTCTACATCGTATATCTAACTCGTGAAAATAATAAAGAGTTTGTTACTTACTTAGAATTTTCTCGTAATTTCCTGAATGAAGTGTCTTTTTGTTTATCCAACAGGTGAATTCAAGAAAGAATTTGCTACTTAGACTGAGAATTTTTTTCATAATTTCTTGAATTTAATTTCTACATCGTATATCTAACTCGTGAAAACAATAAAGAGTTAGTTACTTACTTAGAATTTTGTCATAATTTCTTGAACAAAATGTCTTTTTGTTTATCCAACAGGTGAATTCAAGGGTTGACTTCAAGAAAGAAATTGTTACTTACTGAGAATTTTTTCATAATTTCTTGAATTAAATTTCTACATCGTGTAGCTAAGTGAAAATTGTTTGTGATAAATAGAAAAAAAGTTACTTACTTGCGATTTTTTCATAATTTCTTGAATGAAGTATCTGTACTGTATATCCAAGAGGTGAAATCAATAAGGAGTTTGTTACTTACTTACAAATATTTTCATAATTTCTTGAACGAAGTATCTGTACTCTATATCCAAGAGGTGAAATCAATAAAGAGTTTGTTACTTACTTACAAATATTTTCATAATTTCTTGAATGAAATTTCCGTAATGTGTATCCAAGAGTTGACTTCAAGAAAGAAATTGTTACTTACTGAGAATTTTTCATAATTTCTTGAATTTAATTTCTACATCGTATATCTAACTCGTGAAAACAATAAAGAGTTTGTTACTTACTTAGAATTTTGTCATAATTTCTTGAACGAAATGTCTTTTTGTTTATCCAACAGGTGAATTCAAGAAAGAATTTGCTACTTAGTTACAATTTTTTCATAATTTCTTGAATGAAATTTCCATAAACCACGGGTAAACCACGATAGAACACTAGTAAAATATTCCAACTCTTGCATTTCAATGAAATAAAACCAAAGTGAACTTTGAAAGATCAAGAGAATGTAACTGTGACAAGGTAAAGCACAACAAAACACTACTGAAATATTCCAACTCTTGCATTTCAATGAAAGAAATTCGAAATGAACTTTGAAAAATCAAGAGAATGTATCTGTGACAAGGTAAACCACGACAGAACACTACTAAAATATTCCGAATCACGACTATGTCAAAAAACACGAAAATACTACTACTAGTAACAACTCACTGCACTACAAAACCATCTGATGTAGTCACGGCTATGTTTGATCAAGAAAATATCTGAATGCATTTAAGGTATAGCATGAATGGCTTGCAAAAAACACGAAAATACTACTACTAGTAACAACTCACTGCACTACAAAACCATCTGATGTAGTCACTGCTATGTTTTATCAAGAAAATATCATACACACCTATGAAAGGCTAAGAAATCCAGCTCAGAAAAGTAAAAAAATAGCAACCCACACGTCCCAAATCATAGATTTCAGACAACACACACCAACGAAAGACTAAGAAATCTAGCTCTGAAAAGTCCAACTAGCAAACTACACATCCCAAATCATAATTTTCTGACAACACCCACCTATGAAAGGGTAAGAAATCCAGCACAGAAAAGTCAAAAATAGCAAACCACCCATCCCAAATCATAGGTTTCAGACAACACATACCTATGAAAGACTAAGAAATCCAACTCCGAAAAGTCAAAAAAAAACAAAAAAACCATCTGATGTAGTCACGGCTATGTTTTATCAAGAAAATATCTGAATGCATTTAAGGTATAGTATGAATGGCTTGCAAAAAACACGAAAATACTACTACTAGTAACAACTCACTGCACTACAAAACCATCTGATGTAGTCATGGCTATGTTTTATCAAGAAAATATCTGAATGCATTTAAGGTATAGTATGAATGGCTTGCAAAAAACACAAAAATACTACTACTAGTAACAACTCACTGCACTATAAAACCATCTGATGTAGTCACTGCTATGTTTTATCAAGAAAATATCATACACACCTATGAAAGGATAAGAAATCCAGCTCAGAAAAGTAAAAAAATAGCAACCCACACATCTCAAATCATAGATTTCAGACAACACACACCAACAAAAGACTAAGAAATCTAGCTCTGAAAAGTCCAACTAGCAAACTACACATCCCAAATCATAATTTTCTGACAATAAACACCTATGAAAGGGTAAGAAATCCAGCTCAGAAAAGTCAAAAATAGCAAACCACCCATCCCAAATCATAGGTTTCAGACAACACATACCTATGAAAGACTAAGAAATCCAACTCCGAAAAGTCAAAAATAGCAACCCATACACCCTAAAACATAAGTTTCAGACAACATTCACCTACGAAAGACGGGAGCCCGGGGAGGGCCTTTGAGGGTCTGAGGGGGCCCATGAGGGCTGGGTGGTCCTTTGGGAGCTTGGGGGACCTTTGAGGACCGGTGGCTTCCTTCAGGATTGGGGTAGGGGGATCGGAACCCTTTGGGGTTGGGGCTTCCTTCGGGGTTGGGGCGGGGGAAGTTTAAATTTTCCAATTGCACTGAAGCGTAGATATTTGTTTGAATTGAGATGGTTGAATGAGAGCATATTTTGTTTTGCTCATCAACATTTTGATGTAACAAAAAAGTTCAGAGAACTAAGATATTTCCCTTCGGTATGTCATTCAGAGTTGTTACCAAAGACAGTGAAAATAAAAAATGACAGCACCAAATAGCTCAAGAAGGCATAACTTTGCTTTGAAGAAAAGGAAACTAAGCCACAATTGTAACCACCGATTATCGCTGAACAATATAGGAGGTAGTTTTTTTCCCGAGCTGACCTATTGGCATTGACTTAGCTAGCAAATGAAATGAATTTTACTGATCCAGTCACTTATTTAGTACTGGAAACACTATATTGCTTATTGAGAATCATAGATATTGGCGGGTAGTTTGATTAAAAATTATGTTTATTGGCTTTAAAATTGTTTAATTCTGCTCATTTCTTTGTTTGCTATTTGTACCAGTTCTCCGCGTTGTTCGTTTTTTTAATTTTTCAAATTCTAATTTTTATTTGCTTCATTCTGTTGGCTTCCGTGCTGTTTGTTTTTATTTGAGTTGTTTCCTATACATTCCGTTCAGAAAATGTTTCCTTTTAAGTTTCCTATGTTTTAGTTTACTTAAAATTGAAAAAAGAAACTACTAACCCCCAACGGAGATGCACAGCTCGTAAAGTTGGATATATTAAATAGATTTAAGTAAAAAGCACATCATAGATGAAACATCTTCAAGGACACCAAGGACAGTGAAAATAAAAATGATTGGACCAAATAGCTCAAGAAGGTGTATCTTTGCTTTGAACTATAGATGTCTTTAGAAACTGTTCTATTGTAATTCACTTGAAGCTGCAAAAAAAAGCAAAAAAAAAACCTCAACGGAGAGCAGCTTTTTAAGATGGATATATAAGTAGAATTCAATAGAAAACATATTATCAATGAAACATCACATCTCATAATTTGTTAGGGAACTGAAAGACTGTTAATATTTGAATTTTTAATATATATAAACCGTTGTTGAATTTAAACGAATAGTTCTGCCTATTTGTTTTCACGGTAAAATGTGGTAACACCAATAAAAATGTGGCAGTCTCCTAAAATCTTAGTAATGTTCAATAACTTGAAAGAAAAATTGTTGCAAATTGCAGTTTTCAGGTGTGATTATACCTAAGGAACGGAGTATCAAATATTTTTCATTTTGATATCCTTGGTAGTTCAGTGCTCGCCTTTAAGTATTCAAACTTTATCAGAGCTTTTAATTTTATGGTGTTGACACTGATGCTTGATAAATCATTCCTTAGGAGCAATAAACAAGTAAATATAGGGCTATAGAATTGCCTACATAAATTTTACTGCTAACACCAAGGGGAATCTATGATTATAATGTATGCCGCAGTGACAAAGAGTTGTAATATAGAGTGCCACTAATGTTTAAAGAAAATAGGAATTGCTTTGAATTCTATTGCTATTTTAGTTTTCATTTCATAACTTGCCCCTCATGATATATACAACTTTTTGAACATGGGTTCGAATTTTCTGCTATCAAAATTGATTTTCTCCTTCAGTGACCTTTTTTACACATACGATTTTATAACAAAACCAGGGACCGAGTGACGCTCGGTTTCCATGCACTGTATTTATTCTTTATCAGTTTTGTCCTTTTTTTTGTCTTTGAGTGGACCCATCCAAATTAGTCAGGGGCTAAAAGCCAGGGGCATAATTTGCTAGGCCAGGGCTAGGACTAGGGATTTGCTTCAAACGAGTTTTGTTTTATTAAATATTGCTTTAAGAATCACAACGGATTTTTCTTTTTAAAGGAAGCCAAAAAATTGCTATCTGATTCTGGCTACCCTTTGGAGATGGTTAAGGCTCTAATTGACTCAAAGGAAAGTCGATGGCCTCCTGGCATTCGGTCCGCTCATGCTCGAAGAAGAAACCGGGATCGAATAAAGGACTATTGCTGTCGGTGCAGTAAATGTAGGTCAGTGCAAATATCCCAAACTTTGATATTCTACAGTATACGAACAGCAATAATCTTTTCGTTTTTGTGTAGTTTTATATTTGCATTTGTGGATAAAATAATTGATATTTTCAAGTGCTTTCCTCGGATTTTTAAGTGCGGAAACAGACTTTAAAGTGTGTTTCGATTTCTGTGCATTTTAGTATCTGAACCAATAAAACATGAATAAAACTTGGCACAAAGGATTTTGCGTTTCTCCTATTAGTTTCAATAAATATTCATAATTGTTTTTGTTTTCTATAGCATATGAATAAATTATTCACTAATATAATTGTATATGAATAGAAATCAACAATTTATTATTTATTTATTATAATTGTACAAATTATAATTTTTTAGTTTACAATGCCCAAATAATAATTTTTCAGTTTAGCATTACAAAGCCAAAAGCAATTATTCGACAGTATGCCGTTTTCATTACAAACTTTATCCGTTACATTAAAAGTTTCACTGTTGCATCAACATATTGAAGTTTGATTCATCGTCAAACTGATAAAATTCCTTTATATTTCGAATCACTTCTTTTTTTTGTCCTTCCCTCATGTAATAAATTTGTCGCTTATGCACACGCTTCTTTTGTACGGCCTCTACTCTTCAGTCAAGGTTCACGAATGGAAAGCTTTTTGTTTTTATCTTATTTTTCCTATCTTTCAAATTTAAAAATGCTCAGTAGTACCCTACTTATATTCTAGCTGTGAGCAGTTATCAAACCTCAGCACCATCTATATAAACAAAAGACACGGAAATCTTGTAAAAATTTAAAAATGCTTAGTTTTTTATGTTATGATGCTGTCAATTTTCAGGTACATTGTTGTTACCTGCTATTTTTATTTCTAATTGTTTGATCTCTAGAAAGTAATGCTATCTTATTTATGTTGGTTGCTGAAATAGAATAGGGTTGAATTTGTCTTAAAAGGCTGAGTTATCCTCAAAGTAGCGATGTGATTCTATATGAAGCCTCAGTGCCGTCTATTCACCAAAAAAGCAGAAAACCTTAAGAAATGACAAACAAATGCTTAGTTCTTTCTGATATTACTAGAGTAATTAAACTCACAATAAAACCTGACATTTCATGAATAGCAGAAAAGCAGCATGGATAACATTTATTTATATCAACAAAATTACAATTTAAATCTTACCCAACGAAACAATCGACCAAGGGGCCACTGTATTCATTCCTCTCCTCTAGAAAGAACAATTCGAAAACTGGGGAATTTTTTTTTATAAGAAAGTGGAATGCGGCCCTTGGATACACGGTTGAGATATTTATTTAAAGTTGCATTACACTGTCTTAAAAAAAAATAATAAAGCAAAATTCCTTATTGTTTTACTCTTTTTTTTTTATAGAAAGGCAGTGGGGTCTTTGTCGCTATTTACATCCTCCCCCCCCCTAAAAAAAAAAAACAACCTTGGGTCTACCCCTGTAGTCCCTTTCCTTGTGGCTGACACATTATGCGTTGCATACATTATTTTTATTCACACAAGTTATTGCCGATACTGGAAGAACAATTTGTGGAACAATGGGGGAAAAAAATGCAAAACGGGTATACCCTTTCAAAGGTCTTATAGTGAAAGAAATAAGGACTGCTTGAAGGGCCGAATGCCTATTTTGTGCCTTCGGCACTGATGCTAAAAATGATTTTCGACTTAAAAGTCAACTGAAAGAAAGGGGGACGACACTGGGATCACAGGCCCAATTCTTTCCTTTTTTTAGTCCAATTCACAATTAAACCCTCTACTGTACCAAATTAGGATGTTATAGCGAAGTGACTATCCCATTTTATTTCTGATGCGTACCACAGTAATGATGTTATGTTTTCTAACCAAGGAAATAACTGTTAGCAGTTAAAAAACGCGTATCACAAAGCCTCTGCTGTTAATTACTGGTTAGAAAACAGAAAAATAATATTCTAGGAGGTTTTAGAGTCAAGTACACTCTGTTTATTTATCTTAAAAATTAGTGAAAGCAACAAAGTTGTTAAAAATGGGAAAAATGGGAAAAAAAATTATTTTGAATTTTGTCCCAACTCTTATTCAGAAAATTCGTAAAGAGCCTTAATTAAAAAAAAAAAAAACCTGAGTGATGTCATATTTTTGAGCACATTTCAAGAACATATTTTTTTACACGCATCATATTTGCGGCAGTAGAGGTTGTATTGTTTTTAATGTATATGGTGCAGGCAAAATTACACAAGAACCATATGATTGTTTCTCTATCATAATGACCATTTAAGTAGTTACTCGTATCGCAAATTTTGCATTGACTCAATATCTATGTTTTGGTACAGAAATCTCAAGGAGCACGGTTGCACTGCAAGTATGGCTAACTTACCAAACTAATCAAACAGTTCCAAACCAAATTAGCTGTTTAAGTTATTTAATTGAGGATTCGATAGTTCATAGTTACAGTGTATTGCAATTTTTTTGTAACGTACTTTGCTATTTTATGAATGGCGAGTACCAAGGCAAGTGAAAATGAAGTATGATTGCTTTAATTGGTTAAATGGACCCTTGCCAAGCCCTATGTATCTTTCAAAATTAGGAAAACTTCAGACTTCAAAAAGAATTGTAAAGAGTGTCCATAAGTAGTTTTTGGTAGCATCGGTGCTAAATAAAAATAATATGGGGGGAAATCATCAAAAAATTAGCTAAAAACATTTGGCACCAAGCATCTTAAGAATGTGCGGCTTTCCTTTGAAATTGTAATCAATTAATTAAAAAAAAAACTTTCAACAAAATTCACTTCATTAAACCATAAATGAGTAAAAATAAAGGCAAATAAACCTCCAAGCGCAACATTACCACAAATCACCATCAATAAATAAATGAAACCCAGAACGAACAGAAATTACAATAAATAAACGAGTCATTACAATAGATACATTATGACTATATTTCACGCTAGGAGGTATCCCTTATTCATTTTTTTGCCAAGAATATTATTGACTTTTTTCAACCCTGATAACACCATTAATTTTCAGGGGGGTTTTACCTTTAGTGGCATAGAGTAGCTTTCTCATTGCATTTTCTTGCCAAGAATATTATTGACTTTCTCCATCCCTGATAACACCATTAATTTCCAAATAAGTTTAATGAGGGGCGAGGTGCATCAAAATACCGGTTTTCCAAAGTTTCTTTTCTGATACGCTAGAGTTTCAAAATATACTTCGAAACCAAATAGTAGGCCTACTTGTAAGCAAGGGGGGTTTCTTTTTGTTGGTTTTTAAATTATTATTTTCCTATATTTAAAGTTTTTTTTTTGTATAATTGCTATTTTCTCAGTTTAAAGGGGGTGTTGCTTTTCATCTCATTTCAGGGGTTTTCGCCTTTTGTGATATAACCCAGCTTTCTTATCAGAGTTTTTGCCATGAACCTTATTGCCTTTTTCGTCCCATTTTAAGGGTTTTTTACCTTTAGCGGTATAGTGTAGCTTTCTTGTCGTATTTACATGCTACGCGTAATTTTTTTTCTTAGACTAGACTCCAATATTTTCTCCTTTCAATGTATTGGATTAGCTTTCCTAACTCTCAGGGTTGTTCACCTTTCGGGGGATTTTGTTTGTAGCCCCACTTTCTTTTTTGGTTGCTAGTTTCGGGGGATTCTCTAGGGAGAGCCTTTTTCTTTTTTCATTGCATAAAATACACAAGACCATTTCTAGTACGGATTTTTTTACGCGGATTGCTCGAGAAGATTCAAAATATTCTAGAATTTACATATTTTTTCCATATTTTGAGATTTGGAAATTTTTAAGGGAAAGTTTCTATATCCTCCTCTTAGCCCTATTCTAGTATTTGCAGATTTTGGGAGTTTGTCTTGTGGAACTAACCTTAAAAGGTTATTTGGGTTTTAATTGATTATTTTCGGAAGTTTTAACTTATTTTGTGTGTTTTTTTTATTATTTTTTTCGGGTTCAATGAAAACAGCACATGAATAATGTCACCTTCGAGGGCAGAATGGCACAGCGCTTGGGAGTGCTACCAACCAGGTGTTACATGGCTAGGAAGAGGTCAATACACTTGGAGGAAGGTTGTCTCGAATTTTGGGGCGTTCAATGGACCGAAGAGAGCATGAGGCTTAGCCTTTTCATCACATTTTAGGGAGTTTTTACCCTTCGTGATATAGTATAGTTTTTCTGTCGTATTTTGTTGCTTAGTGCTAATTTTTCATGTATCTAAGGCTAGACGCTAATATTTTCTTCTTTCACACAGAATTTTTTACTTTCCGACCCTCTCTACGAGATATCATAATCGATCAAATCTACTTGGACAACTTTTAATTTTAATAGGGGGGCATCATATTTCTGTTCCTCCAAAATTGTTTTTTGCGCATACAGTCGCAAGTCTGCAATTTCTAAGCATCTTCCAGGGACTCCCCGTACATCGTTTTCAGTCTTTTTTCCAAATACCTCCCAGAGAAAAATTTAAGGAATGTTAGTTCGATACCTCGCCGCTAAGGGATTTCTGGCGCTAGTGTTGCTATACTACAGGAAATTTGAGGTCGTAATCCTGCCGCTAGGGATTCATATCGCTACTTTCGCTTTAATACCCGAATTTTTAGTTCCGAACCACATTGCTAAGTCGATATACAGAGAGAAATTTTTTAGTTCCCAACCGTATCGCTAGGGATGAGTATCGCCAATGTCGAAATAATTGGCGCTTTTACAGATTTCTTGTCACCAGGAGTATTTCTTGAACCTTTTGTCTAAAAGTACAATAGATTAATGAAAGACAAGTAATGTATGTGCTCCTAATCGGACCAAAAGAGACCATTCTCGGTGGGCAAATACCCCTTCTTTAAGCAAAAAAAAAAAAAATACACTATATTTAAATAAATTTGGTTTCATAGCATTTTCGGGTAGACTTTTGACACGTGGAAAAGACAGTAAATTTTATGTGTTTATTGTCCGGCCCCTAAAACTAGCGAGAAAGGATTTAGGGATCACTTAAGCACCTTTAGGGTATGCTGTAGTCAAGGTAAATAGAGAGTAAAGAGAGTGAATAAAGACAAAATTTAAATATGTTTAAATTATATGAAATGGTGCATATATATTTCATGAAATGGTGCATTCTCGAGGAGATTGAATATTTTTTTTTTTGAAATAGTGCTCTGCCAGATATCCTTCCATATGTTCTTCTCTTCTGCCATATCTGGGTATATTGTCTCGAACGTCACGCCAGTGTCTTTCGATGTTTTGTGTGTGAGCACCTGCTGCAGGGTCAACAAAATTTATGCTGTGGTTGACGCGTAAATACTGATAGACCTGGCTAGCCAGGCAATCGTAGGCCCTCCAACAGTCCCTGATAATTGTTGTCCCTGGCAGGATTCGGTTTTGGATAATTCCCAACAACGTGGCACTACTTCTATCTGGCACAGAAACCATGAATCAATTACCAGTTCCTCGCTCTATTCCACCAAATACCCATTTACCCGCGACAATCCGACCACGATTATATTTACGCTTCCCAAATTTGGCTTCATCTATCTCAACAATGACTCCTTCTCCTCCCAAAGGAGCAAAGTTGGAATGACATATGTACATACAAACCTCTGTAGAACTGGCTCCAATCCACAAAGGTTTGTTTACAACAAATAACATTATTGATCATGAAATTCTCCCTTGGAGGTGGTATTTGAAGCCAAATCATCAAAAAACGGAAATTTTCTAGCTCAGAAAGGTGTGAACGAGCCATCCATGTTTTGTCATAGATCGATTTTGAAAAATTTCACTTTACCTGAGAATATTCACGGCCACCTCGGATAGGTATAAGCCTAGACTTCTGGCAACGGAACAAATTTCTATATTTTACGCAAATCTGGCCACAAATATTACAATTCCTGCTCCTCAATAACATGCCATGGTTATAATACAACTCTAAGACTGCCTCAACAGTAGAAAATTGAATGATAACACCACAGAAATTTATTTCACAAAATTGCAAGACATATCTCAATAATTGTCATTTACAGACTGAAGCTGTAACTCGTATTATCAATTGCGGCTTTAATAATTGTTTCATTATTAAACGGCGGGAATAGTCGAACAAAGATAACAGTGAATTGGGTTATAAATATATTGGAAACATGGGCGCCCATAAGCTGAATTCCAGGGGGGGGGGGCAAACCTCATCTAATTGGCAATTTTAATGCTATATAATAGAAATCTCAGAACAAAAATATAAAAATAAGGCAGCATCATTCAGCCAGGGGGGGCGCCCATGATTCACCCCTGCCCCCCCCCCATATGGGCGCCCATGATTGGAAAGATAGGTCAACTTAGTATGCGTTTTTCCTGCCTTTGAAATAGTCGCTTCTTAACAGATGCAAATATCCTAGTGTTGAGCCTACATGGTTGACCCAACGATTCGGCTTGTTTAATCACAGGTTGCATAAATTTAACTTTGGCAGAAATTTTGATTTTGGGGGGAAGGGGGATTTTCAAAACCTCTTCCAGTGATATAACGTGTCCTCTGAAGTCAATTCTGATGTTTTTAGCACTCTATCTATTAGTGCTTTAGAAATATTTTAAAAGCTTCTAAAGTAGAATTTTGGAAAATTTTGAGTTTGGGGGGAAGGGGGATTTCAAAAACATCTTCCCCTAACATAATTTATCCTCTAAAGTTGATTCTGATGTTTGTAGCGCTCTATGTCTTAGTGCTTTAGAAAAATTTTAAAAGCTTCTACAGTAGAATTTTGGAAAATTGAGTTTGGGGGGAAGGGGGATTTTCAAACCTCTTCCCGTGATATAACGTGTCCTCTGAAGTCGATTCTGATGTTTTTAGCACTCTATCTATTAGTGCTTTAGAAATATCTTAAAAGCTTCTGAAGTAGAATTTAGGAAAATTTTGTGTTTGGGGGGAAGGGGGATTTTCAAAACCTCTTCCCGTGATATAACGTGTCCTCTGAAGTCAATTCTGATGTTTTTAGCACTCTATCTATTAGCGCTTTAGAAATATTTAAAAAAGCTTCGAAAGTAAAATTTTGTAAAATTTTGAGTTTGGGGGAAGGGGGATTTCAAAAACATCTTCCCATGACATAAATTGTCCTCTAAAGTCGATTCTTATGTTTGTAGCGCTCTATGTCTTAGCGCTTAAGAAATATTTAAAAAAGCTTCTAAAGTAAAATTTTGAGTTTGGGGGAAGGGGGACTTTCAAAAGCTCTTCCCGTGATATAACGTGTCCTTTGAAGTAGATTCTGATGTTTTTAGCACTCTATCTATTAGTGCTTTAGAAATATTTTAAAAGCTTCTAAAGTAGAATTTTGGAAAATTTTGAGTTTGGGGGGAAGGGGGATTTCAAAAACATCTTCCCATAACATAATTTGTCTTCTAAAGCTGATTCTGATGTTTGTAGCGCTCTATGTCTTAGCGCTTTAGAAATATTTAAAAAAGCTTCTAAAGTAAAATTTTGGATAATTTTGAGTTTGGGGCAAAGGAGGATTTCAAACACATCTTCCCATGACTTAACTTGTCCTCTTAAGTCGATTCTGATATTTGTAGCGCTCTGTGTCTTACCTAGAACCCAGCACTATACCGGCGCATCAACCAAACGCCGCCAACGAGAGGCTCGGTTGACCGCCACTGAAGTGTCACAACGTCGCTGGCGCGCCGCCGGAAGAGGCGGCGTTGTTTGGTTGACTTTGAATTAATTTTGCGGCAATTCGTTATTGCGTCAACCGCAAAGTCGAAGCTTTTCTTTTCTCGTGTGGTTTAAGCATTTCGATTTTCCTGATTAGAAATCAAGCTGGGCTTGCACTATTCCCAAATTTTCGGGGACTTTCCCAGAAATCTATGTGCCACCCCAAAAAAAATTTGGTTCCCCAAATCCCCGAAAATCATCCAATCATTTATCCACTCCTAGTGATTTATCACTAGTGACTATCCCTGCCAAATATTACTTTGTATACCATAATTCTTCACTACTCTCTTGTACGTTAATTTTCGTCTCTTGTGTTACTTTGCATACAAAACAAGACAGATATAATTGCAATATACACGGTTCTTCATATGCTGACAAAAGTATCGTCTTTATGAGATTAAGTAATAAAAACAGGTTTTTTTTTTAACTGAAAGTAAGGAGCGACGTTAGAACTTAAAACAAACAGCAATTATACCGTATATGAAAGGGACTGTCCCCTCCTCCACGCCTTGCTCTTTACGTTACTTTAGCGTAAAGAGCTAGGGGTTGAGGAGAGGACAGCCCCTTTCATATACAAAATAATTATTGTTCATTTTGAGTTTTAACGTCGCTCCTTACTTTCAGTTAATAAAACTTGTTTTTTATTTAATTTCTGAACGTTTTTCAACTAATGCTGGTTTGATTTTGGCTCCCAGTGCATGAAAAATTAAAACACAATTGGTATATTAGTTTGAGAAGATTTATTCCGGATATGCAGGGTCGCCCCTCCTCAATTCCTTGCTCTTTGCGCTAAAGCTGTTAGCACTTTTAAAGCCTCTTTTTTCAATTTTAGTAAACAATCAAACTTTAGCGTAAAGAATAACGTATTGAGGAGGGGCAATCCTTCATATATGGCATAATTTTTGTTTGTTTTTCGAATAATGCTGCTAAATCTAGCTCACCCTCTATGAAATATACCCCTCCCCCTCACGGAACTCCTCCGTGGAAATTTCATCCAACGTAAAGTGCACATCCCCCTGTCAAATTCCCTCCAGATAATTCTTTCCTCGCTGAGAATCTCCCCTCTCTGTAAAATTGCTTGTGGACAACTCACCCTGAAAAATTCTCCTTGGCATTTTTTGTTGGAATAAGACTTTAATCTATATATCGGTTTCTTGGCCACTCCAGAAATGCCCCCTTCCGTGGAAATTATTTCCCAGAAAACAAAACGCACAGGAAAAAGCCCCCGGAACATCTCCAAATAAAAAATTTGGCAAAGAGAATATAAAACAATTAAAAAGAATTTCATATAGTAATTCCGTCAATACCCCCCAGCGTAACATTTCCCCCAGAATATTCACTCATCTGAAATTTCCCTCCCAAAGGAAAATTCTCCCCTTAGAAATCCACCCCAAGCACAACTTCCCCCCTGGCTAAGGTGCATCTTTGCTCTTTTAAACGTTTTATGGAGAGTCCGTAACTACACAAAGTCCATGCTAGTGTTTCAATAAACTCAACAGAAACTTTATGAGCTATACGCTCAACATCTTCTCATAACATAATTTGTCCTCTAAAAACAATTTGGATTTTTTTACTGGTCTTATCTCTTGTCAAATCCCTTCCCTAACTAATAGTTTAAATGGCTTGCTTATCAACACACTCTTCTACCCCATTGCATTTGCATAAAGCGGTTATGATAACAAAGTTCTGACATCACAAACGGGTTTCATAAGCAGGTCAGCTATATAGTAAATAAGTTTAAAGAGATGAATGTTAAAGGAAAATAGGATTTTGGAATATATTTTAATGAACAAGGTTAAAAGCTGAAGTTGAGTAAGGTAAGCAGTGATCTTAAATTATGATAGTAATATAGGATGAAATGTGAGCTAAAACAACTAGTAATATGCAGTAATTTACCATTATATAGATGGGGGAGAGGAGTGGAGGTAGGTATTTCAAAGTACTTTCCCGTGACATACCTTAGCATGTAGATCCATCCCTGAAAGTTTCATTTTCCTAACCCAACCCCTTTCCAAGATAGCCAAAAGTAACTAAAGTAGAATTTTACCACCTTTTTTTATGCTGATTACGAATATAATAATCATTTCTATCGGAAATGAATTTCAGCCCCTCCCCCCCTATATAGGCTATACCTAACCTAACCCTGAATTGGCATATATAGGGGGGGGGCTGAAATTCATTTCCGATAGAAATGCTTATTATATTCGTAATCAGCATAAAAAAGGCATCGAATGGTGTATTCACTTTAGTCCTAACTCAATAATATGATTTCGTATATATTTACCGGGGGGGGGGGGGCTGAAATCATTTCCGATAGAAATTATGGTCAATATCTCCCAAATCATATTATTGAGTTAGAAATAAAGTGAATACACCATTCGATGCCTTTTTTTATGCTGATTACGAATATAATAAGCATTTCTATCAGAAATGAATTTCAGCCCCCCCCCCCTATATAGGCTATGCCAACTCGGGTTATGTTAGGTATATATAGGGGGGGGGGCTCAATATATACGAAATCATATTATTGAGTTAGGACTAAAGTGAATACACCATTCGATGCCTTTTTTTATGCTGATTACGAATATAATAAGCATTTCTATCGGAAATGAATTTCAGCCCCCCCCCCCTATATAGGCTATACCTAACCTAACCCTGAATTGGCATATATAGGGGGGGGGCTGAAATTCATTTCCGATAGAAATGCTTATTATATTCGTAATCAGCATAAAAAAGGCATCGAATGGTGTATTCACTTTAGTCCTAACTCAATAATATGATTTCGTATATATTTACCGGGGGGGGGGCTGAAATCATTTCCGATAGAAATTATGGTCAATATCTCCCAAATCATATTATTGAGTTAGAAATAAAGTGAATACACCATTCGATGCCTTTTTTTATGCTGATTACGAATATAATAAGCATTTCTATCAGAAATGAATTTCCGATAGAAATGCTATATATAGAAAGCCTATAGAAGAAAGCCTATATAGGCTATACCTAACCTAACCCTGAATTGGCATATATAGGGGGGGGGGGGGCTGAAATTCATTTCCGAAATGCTTATTAACATAGAAATGCTTATTATATTCGTAATCAGCATTAAAAAAGGCATCGAATGGTGTATTCACTTTAGTCCTAACTCAATAATATGATTTGGTAGATATTGACCGAAATTATTATTATATTCATAATCAGCATAAAAAAGCCATCGAATAGTGTATTCACTTTATTTATAACTGAATAATATGATTTGGTAGATATTTACCAAAAAAATTAAAATCATAATAATTCTCACGTCTTCTGGTAAAATTTTGCTTTAGCTACTTCTTGATATTTTGGAACAGGGGTGGATCCAGGATTTTTTTAGGGCGGGGGGGGGGGGTTGGATGTGCAAAATAGGTTTATCCGAACATGCGTTATGAACGAGTTTAATTAACGCAAACTTGAGTTAATGAAGTAAAATGCACTACTTTAGACTACCTCCATGGGCGCCCATATACTGAATTTTTTGGAGGGGGGGGGGGATTAACTGGTCTAATCGGCACTTGCAGTGCTATAATAGGTAATTTTTGGGGTAAAATTCTAATTTAGTTGCTTTTGGAAAGGGGTTGGATTAGGAAAATGATACTTTCAGGGATGGATCTACATGCTAAGGTAAGTCCTGGAAAGGTAATTTGAAGTACCTACCTCCACTCCTCCCCCTCTATCTAATGGTAAATTACTGCACATTACTAGTTGTTTTAGCTCACATTTCATCCTATATTACTATCATAATTATAAATCATTGCTTACCTTACACAACTGCAGATTTTAACCTTGTTCATTAAAGTATATTCCGAAATCCTATTTTCACAGTCATCTCTTTAAACTTACTTACTATCTAGCTGACTCTTATGGAACCCGTTTGTGATGTCACAACTTTGCTTATCATAACCCCTTTAAGAGTAGCATGTAGGTACCATGGGGTTGAAGACAACTCTGTGTTGATAAGCCATTTAAACTTTATTAATTAGGGAAAGGATTTGACAAGAGATAGACCAGTAAAAAGATTCGAATCGTTTTTAGAGGACAAATTATGTTATGAGAAGATGTTTTCATTTTTATAGGTCCATGCGCTCATGAAGCTTTTTAAATATTTCTGAAGCACTAATTGCACATATCCGGAATATTTCTGAAGCACAGAATAAATCATTTGGCTTAAAGCAGAATAAATCTGCCAAAACTAATATGCCAATTGTGTTTTAATTTTTCATACACAGTGAGCCAAAATCAAATCAGTATTAGTTGAAAAACGTTCAGAAATCAAATAAAAAACCAGTTTTAATAATTGAAAGTAAGGAGCGACGTTAAAACTTAAAATGAAATATAATTATTCCGTAAATGAAAGGGGCTGTCCCCTCCTCAACCCCTAGCTCTTTACACTAAAGTAACGTAAATAGCAAGACGTGGAGGAGGGGACAGTCCCTTTCATATACGGTGTAATTGCAGTTCGTTGTAAGTTTTAATGTCGCTCCTTACTTTCAGTTAAAAAAAGAAAACTTGGTTTATTACTTAATCTCATAAAGACGATACTTTTGTCAGCATATGAAGAACCGTGTATATTGCAATTATATCTGTCTGTTTTATATGCAAAGTAACACAAGAGACGAAAATTAACGTACAAGAGAGTAGTGAAGAATTATGGTATACAAGTACTATTTGGCAGGGGTAGCCACTAGTGATAAATCACTAGAGGTGGCAGCATGATTGGATGATTTTCGGGGATTTGGGGAACCAAATTTTTTTTTGGGGTGGCACATATATTTTTGGGGAAATCCCCGAAAATTTGGGAATAGTTCTAATCAGGAAAATCGAAATACTTAAACCACACGAGAAAAGAAAAGCTTCGACTTTGCGGTTTACGCAATAAAGAACTGCCGCAAAATTACTTCAAAGTCAACCAGAAACCACAGCCTCTTCCGACGGCGCGCGTGCGGGGCGCCAGCGACGTTGTGACACTTCAGCGGCGGTCAACCGAGCCTCTCGTTGGCTGCGTTCGGTTGATGCGCCGGCATGGTGCTGAGGTCTAGGTAAGACATAGAGCGCTAAAGACATCAGAATTGACTTTAGAGGACAATTTATGTCATGGGAAGATGTTTTTGAAATCCCCCTTTGCCCCAAACTCAAAATTTTCCAAAATTCTACTTTAGAAGCTTTTTAGATATTTCTAAAGCACTAAGACATAGAGTGCTGTAAACTTCAGAATCGACTTAGAGGACAATTTATGTCATGGGAAGATGTTTTTGAAATCCCCCTTTGCCCCAAACTCAAAATTTTCCAAAATTCTACTTTAGAAGCTTTTAAAATATTTCTAAAGCACTAATAGATAGTGCTAAAAGCATCAGAATCGACTTCAGAGGACACGTTAAATCACGGGAAGAGGTTTTTAAAATCGCCCTTCCCCCCTCCAACTCAAAATTTTGTAAAATTCTACTTTAGAAGCTTTTAAAAATTTCTAAAGCACTACTTGATAGAGGGCTACAAACATCAGAATTGACTGTAGAAGACAAGTCATTTCATGGGAAAATGTTTTTGAAATCCAAGGTCTCCAAAACTCAAAAATGTCTAAAATTCTACTTAAGAAGCTTTTTAAATATTTCTAAAGCACTAGTAGGTAGAGCGCTACAAATATCCGAATCGACTTAAGAGGACAAATTGTGTTATGGGAAGATGTTCTGGAATTCCCCTGTCCACCCAAACTCAAAATTTTCCAAAATTCTACTTTAGAAGCTTTTTTAAATATTTCTAAAGCGCTAAGACATAGAGCGCTACAAACATCAGAATCGACTTTAGAGGACAATTTATGTCATGGGAAGATGTTTTTGAAATCCCCCTTCCCCCCAAACTCAAAATTTTTTAAAATTATACTCTAGAAGCTTTTTGAATATTTCCAAAGCACTAACAGATAGCGCGCTAAAAAGATCAGAACCAACTTTAGAGGCCAAATTAATTGTACAATAATTCTCCTATTCCCCCAAACTCAAATTTTCCAAAATTCTACTTTAGAAGCTTTTTGAATATTTCTAAAGCGCGAAGACATAGAGCGCTACAAACATCAGAATCGACTTTAGGGGACAAGTTATGTCATGGGAAGATGTTTTTGAAATCCCCCTTTGCCCCAAACTCAAAATTTTTTAAAATTCTACTCTAGAAGCTTTTTAAATATTTCTAAGGCACTAATAGATAGCTCGTTACAAACATCAGAATCGACTTTAGAGGCCAAATTAATTCTACAATAATTCCCCCTCCTCCCAAACTCAATTTTTTTGTAAATCCCCCTTCGCCCCAAACTCAAAATTTTCCAAAATTCCACTTTAGAAGCTTTTTTAAATATTCTAAAGCGCTACAACCATCAACTTTAGAGGACAAGTTATGTCATGGGAAGATGTTTTTGAAATACCCATTACCCTTTGAAATTTTGACAAAACATCATTTTACCTTAATTTTCAGTTAACAATTTCTTTTTCTCTGGCTTTAGTTCTGAAAACGCAGCATCAGTTATTATGTTTTATGTCTTTGTCTAACAAATACCCGTTTGTCTGGTTTCCTTGTACAGTCTAGCGGTGGGTTATTTATTATGCACAAGTACCGAATAATCTATATTCGTTTTGATTTTTTTTTGGAAACCCCTTAACATTTTGAGTTGGGTAACCACATAAAAACATATTCAAATAGCTTAATCCTAATATGTTGGAAAATTTTGCTTTTCTTTTTTACATCCGCGAATTAAAATATGTTAAAAATGCTGGAACTTATATACAAATTTTATTTCGAGAGTGGAAATGTTAGCTGCAAGGGGATTTGATAGCCGGGGGAGGCGTAGGGTGGGGGTGGTGGTCATCAACCTGCTCGCGGTGCCCCTGCTTATACTAATCTAAGCTAACCATTTCGTTGCAACATGTTGCACCGGAATCATAGTCTAAAAATCTGGTTGATAATTTGCCTGTCTAAAAAAATTGTCTGAGTTTCGTAAAAGGGGGAAACAACCCCTAAAAGTCAAAGATTTTACTAAAAACTCACACCATCAAATTTGTGGTTCTTGGTGAAAACCCGCCGTAAAATCCCCCTGGAAAATACCTCCCCGCTGAAAATACCCCCCCCCCCCCACGGGAAATACCCTCAAGGAAAATACCCCCTCCCCCCCAAAAAAAAAATACCCTTGTGGAAAATAGGGCTTTTCAAATTTCAAATTATCAACCAGATTTAAGAGTATGAAGGGGGAATGGGATGAATGTTAAGGAGGATTTCAAAAACTTTGAATGACCTTTAAAAATCTGTGAGTTATAGCAATGGAACCTTGGTAAATAGATCTTCTGTTTAAATGAAGTACAACTAAATTATTTCAGCTTCAAAACTTTGCTCAATCCCAACTTATAAGGTTTTAAATATATGCTAACACATTTCCTAAATTTTGGAAATAAAACATTCATTTGGCTTAAAATTCTGCTCAAATGATTTTCAGAACTAAAGCCAAAGAAAAAGAAGCTGATAACAAAAAATTAAGGTAAAATGTTGTTTTTTCAAAATTTCAATGGGTAATGGGTATTTCAAAAACATCTTCCCATGACATAACTTGTAACATTGATATGGCTTGAAATTCTGCTCAAATAACTG
The DNA here is from genome assembly GCA_027921565.1 of Artemia sinica. Lineage (NCBI taxonomy): Eukaryota > Metazoa > Arthropoda > Branchiopoda > Anostraca > Artemiidae > Artemia > Artemia sinica. The sequence continues at coordinate 45,763,773 of CM051267.1, forward strand.
AAATTGCATTTTCAGAACTAAAGCCAGAGAAAAAGAAACTGATAACTGAAAATTAAGGTAAAATGTTGTTTTGTCAAAATTTCAATGGGTAATGGGTATTTCAAAAACATCTTCCCATGACATAACTTGTCCTCTAAAGTTGATTCTGATGTTTGTAGCGCTCTATGTATTAGAACTTTAGAAATATTTAAAAAAGCTTCTAAAGTGGAATTTTGGAAAATTTTGAGTTTGGGGCGAAGGAGGATTTCAAAAAAAAATTGAGTCTGGGGGGAAGAGGGAATTATTGTAGAATTAATTTGGCCTCTAAAGTCAATTCTGATGTTTGTAGCGCGCTATCTATTAGTGCCAGAGAAATATTTAAAAAGCTTCTCGAGTAGAATTTTGAAAATTTTGAGTTTGGGGCAAAAGGGGATTTCAAAAAGATCTTCCCATGACATAACTTGTCCTCCAAAGTCGATTCTGATATTTGTAGCGCTCTATGTCTCAGCGCTTTAGAAATATTTAAAAAAGCTTCTAAAGTAGAATTTTGGAAAATTTTGAGTTTGGGCGGAGGGGGGATTTCAAGAACATCTTCTCATAACATAAATTGTCCTCTAAAGTCGATTCTGATGTTTTTAGCGCGCTATCTGTTAGTGCTTTGGAAATATTTAAAAAAGCTTCTAAAGTAAAATTTTGAGTTTGGGAGGAAGGAGGATTTCAAAACATCTTCCCATGACATAAATTGTCCTCTAAAGGCGATTCCGATGTTTGTATCGCTCTATGTCTTAGCGCTTTAGATTTATTTAAAAAAGCTTCTAAAGTAGAATTTTGGAAAGTTTTGAGTTTGGGCAGAGGGGGGATTTCAAGAACATCTTCTCATAACATAAATTGTCCTCTAAAGTCGATTCTGATGTTTTTAGCGCGCTATCTGTTAGTGCTTTGGAAATATTTAAAAAGCTTCTAGAGTAGGATTTTAGAAAATTTTGAGTTTGGGGGAAGGGGGATTTCAGAAACTTCTTCCCATGACATAAATTGTCCTCTAAAGTCGATTCTGATGTTTTTAGCGCTCTATGTCTTAGAGCTTTAGAACTATCTAGAAAAGCTTCTAAAGTAGAATTTTGGAAAATTTTGAGTTTGGGACGAAGGGGGATTTAAAAAAAAATTGAGTTTGGGGGGAAGGGGGAATTATTGTAGAATTAATTTGGACTCTAAAGTTGATTGTGATGTTTTTAGCGCGCTATCTGTTAGTTCTTTGGAAATATTTAAAAAGCTTCTAGAGTAGGATTTTAGAAAATTTTGAGTTTGGGGGAAGGGGGATTTCAAAAACTTCTTCCCATGACATAACTTGTCCTCAAGTCGATTCTGATGTTTGTAGCGATCTATGTCTTAGCGCTTTAGAAATATCTAAAAAAGCTTCTAAAGTAGAATTTTGGAAAATTTTGAGCTTGGGGCTAAGGGGATTTAAAAAAATTGAGTTTGGGGAAAGGAGGAATTATTGTAGAATTAATTTTGCCTCTAAAGTTGATTGTGATGTTTTTAGCGCGCTATCTGTTAGTTCTTTGGAAATATTTAAAAAGCTTCTAGAGTAGAACTTTTGAAAATTTTGAGTTTTGGGGAGGGGGGATTTCAAAAACATCTCCCCATGACATAACTTGTCTTCTAAAGTCAATTCTGATGTTTGTAGCGCTCTATCAATTAGTGCTTCAGAAATATTTTAAAAGCTTCATGAGTGTTTGGACCTATAAAAAATAAAAACATCTTCTCATAACATAATTTGTACTCTAAAAACAATTTGGATTTTTTTACTGGTCAATCTCTTGTCAAATCCTTTCCCTAATTAATAAAGTTTAAATGGCTTATCAACACAGAGTTGTCTTCAACCCCATGGTACCTGAATGCTACTCTTAAAGGGGTTATGATAAGCAAAGTTGTGACATCACAAACGGGTTCCATAAGAGTCAGCTAGAAAGTAAATAAGTTTAAAGAGATGACTGTAAAAATGGAAATAGGATTTTGGAATATTCTTTTATGAACAAGGTCAAAGGCTGAAGTTGTGTATGGTAAGCAGTGATTTATAATTATGATAGTAATATAGGATGAAATGTGAGCTAAAACAACTAATAATGTGCAGCAATTTACCAGTATATAGAGGGGGGGTAGGAGTGGAGGTAGGTACTTCAAAGTACCTTCCTGGCACATACCTTAGCATGTAGATCTATCCCTGAAAGTTTCATTTTCCTAACCGAACCCCTTTCCAAGATAGAAAAAAGTAACTAAAGTAGAATTTTACCAATTTTTTTATTCATATTATTGACTTACGGATAAAGTTAACATACCACTCAATGCCTTTTTTATGATCTTTCCAAATATAAGAATCATTTTTGTTGGAAATGAATTTTACCCCCACCCCCTTTACATAGGCTACCAATTCAGGGTAGGCCTATATATTTGCACATTAGGGGGGTGGGGGTAAATTTTATTTGTGTATGTAAATGATAGGTAAGTTTAAACTTCCCCCCTCCCCCCTAATTTGCAAATATATACCCTGAATTGGTATATATTCTCCCAGTTTTGGGAAAAAGTGGGCGTGAGAGGGGGCTTAGTTTCCCTCCAATCACTTTCGACTATTAACAAGGGCACTAGCCCTTTTAATTTCTAATCAAATGATCCCTTTTTATAGTTTCTACGACAAAGCTTTCTATAAAAACCTTATATTCTCCCAGGGCATAACTTACAACCCTTGCCCTGAGGGCTCTGATGGGGTTATCATCCGTAAGACCTAATTTCCAAAACTTTTAACTACATTGAAAAATGGATATCTAAAAATTTGATTGGAGGTGTTTGGGGAAAAGGTGGGAGTGAGAGGGGGGTTAGTTACCCTCCAATCACTTTTGACTATTAAAGAAGGCACTAGCCTTTTCAATTACCAACCGACTGAACCCTTTTCGATGCTTTTACAAAAACAAATGGCTATCTTAAGATTTCTATCAGGTGCGTTGCTGGAAAATGCAACGTGTGTGTGTGTGTGGGGGGGGGCTAATTGCCTTCTGATCACATTGACTCTTAAAAAGAGCACTATAAACTCTGATTACCAATCCAATGAGCCCTCTTTAAAGTTTATATGACCACCATTTCTATAAAAAAAAACTTATATGACCCCAGCATAACTTACAATCCTTGACCTGAGGGCTACATGTTTGGGGGGGGGGGGTATCCTCAAAGACATAATTTCTGGACCTTGCATCTACTCTGAACAAAATGGGTGTCTCAAAAATTATGATTGAATGTGTTTGGGGAAATAGAAAGCAGAAAATACTTTTATTGTAGGTTTGGGATGACTTGGCTTTTTCTATATGTTAGAGATGGTATTGTCAGGCTTTGGAATTGTGTAGAAAATGATAAAAGCCCCTAAATTTGGGTCCAAAGGATACCACCAGATGGCTAATAGAAAATAGTACAGTTTATATATAGAGAAAAAAAACTTGTCCAAACATTATATATGGGAAAAAAATGTCTTGCCTACTAGGTGGCCAATATGAAATATGAAATAGCCTATATAAGGAATCTTTAAATTAGCCAAGCAGTTGTCTATTAGATCTCACCATTACATACATTTAAGCCTTAATTAGCCAACTAGTAGCTTAAGCTAATATTATAATTGTATACACACTTTCAAGTTAGCTAACTAGCCTAGTTAGTTATTAATATCCTAGATATAGCCTACATCAACTTTATTTTAAAATAGCCAACTAGTCAGGCATCAATAAAGTTTTTACTACACAGTGGAATTAGCTAACTAGTTTGCTATTCAACTCTCAGCTATATACACATGTTTAGATTAGCCCACCAGTTGACTATTAGACCTCACCTATATGGACATCCAACACATATTAGCCATGTGGTATCCTCTGGACCCAAATTTAGGGGCTTTCATCATTTTCTACACAATTCTAAAGCCTGAAAATACCATCTCTGGTCAATAGGCTATATACCAAATCATATTATTGAGTTAGGACTAAAGTGAATACACCATTCGATGCCTTTTTTTATGCTGATTACGAATATAATAAGCATTTCTATCGGAAATGAATTTCAGCCCCCCCCCCCCCCCTATATAGGCTATACCTAACCCTGAATTGGCATATATAGGGGGGGGGGAAGAGCTGAAATTCATTTCCGATAGAAATGCTTATTATATTCGTAATCAGCATAAAAAAAGGCATCGAATGGTGTATTCACTTTATTTGAAACTCAATAGGCTAATATGATTTGGTATATATTGACCCATCTCTAACATATAGAAACAGCCAAGTCATCCCAAACCTACAATAAAAGTATTTTCTGCTTCAGATAGCCTATAAATATTTGGGCTATTAAAACCACAAAAACCTTGATATACTTCTTACCTATATTCTCTTTTAGTTCAGTAGTAACCATTTAGCCTAAATGTTTCTCAAATTCAAAATCTAAAATGTATTTATATATTGCCTGCCACCTATTATGACGTCTGTTAAGTCATATGCAAGGTTGCCACGGGTAGTACCAAAGTACTACTTTTAGTACTTTTTGTTCAAAGTAGTACTTCTTGAATACTTTCTGCAAAAGCAGTACTTTTTAAATACTTTTTGTCAAAAGTAGTACTTTAGACCGAAAAGGGCAATTTTACAAGCATATTAGGAATCAAAGTTATTTGTGCCATTGCCCATTGGATTTTTCGCTTTCAGTTTCGTAGGGATTTTAAAATCTTACGTAGCGGACTTCGTGATATCTTTTTGACAGCGCCTCTTGCTCGCGTAGATTTACAATAAATTCATGAATGCGACTTTTTAGAACCGATAATTTCAATCTGAGGTAATTTTTGTTTCAAATCCTTAATCACTCCAGAAAAAGTAAAGGTAAATTCTACTTTAGCTACTTTTGACTATCTTGGAAAGGGGTTAGGTTAAGAAAATGAAACTTTCAGGGATGGTTCTACAGGCTAAAGTATGTCCCGGGAAGATATTTTGAAGTACCCACCTCCACTCCTTCTCCCTCTAGAGGGTCCTGACCTTTGATGACCTTTATAAATATGTGAGTTATAGAAGTGAAAACTTGCAAAATAGATCTTCTGCTTAAATGAAGTACAACAAAAATTTTTTCAGCTTCACAACTTTGCTCAATCCCAATTTATATGGTTTTAAAGATATGCAAATACATTTCCTAAATTTTGAAATAAACTATTTATATGGCTTAAAATTCTGCTCAAATAACTGTAATTGCATTTTCAGAGCTAAAGCCAGAGAAAAAGAAACTGATAACTGAAAATTGATGTAAAATGTTGTTTTGTCAAAATTTCAATGGGTATAGACCTGTCATGTAGGCAAAATTTCAGTACCCTCTAGAGGGAGAAGGAGTAGAGGTAGGTACTTCAAAATACCTTCCTGGGACATACTTAAGCCTGTAGACCCATCCCTGAAAGTTTCATTTTTCTAACCTAACCCCATTCCAAGATAGCCATTTTTCTAACCTAACCCCATTCCAAGATAGCCAAAAGTAGCTAAAGTAGAATTTTACCAAAGTAAATGTAAATCTGTTGTAGAGCTGCCCATGGTGAACAAAACTTATTTTTTACTCTATATTATTCATTATTTTTTACTCTATATATATATATTTTTTTTTTTTTTTTTTTTTTTTTTTTTTTTTTTTTTTTTTTTTTTTTTTTTTAGGATCTCTGCACCCTACAGTACATGGGTAGCTCTACTACACTACATACTAACCTCAAAAATTTTGAGAATATTGTAGTCCAGCTTCATGGGAAGAATAAATGAAGAATAAAAGAAGAATAAATGAATCAATTTTTCATACATCACTGTTCAAATGGGCAGCTCTATGACAGTCTAACCAAAGTAAATGTTAAAGGTGCAAATTAGTCCCCCCCCCCCTCTGATAAAAACAACTTATTTCTTACTGCATATTATTCAGTGGATTGAGCTGTAAAGTTGCACAGATACTATCCAATAGAAACAGGATATAAACAAATTGCAGTAAAGGTCCTGCATCAAAAGGTAGGATATACAGTAAGAAGTGAGTTGCTTACATCCTGCTTCTACTGGGCAGTATCTCTGCAACTTTACAGCCCAATTGACTGAATAATAGGATACAGTAGCCTACTAAATTGGTTGTTTTTATTAGGGGTAGCTAATCTGCACCTTTACCCAAATCACTTCTTACTGTATGTCATGCTTCCAGTGGTAGGGGCTCTGCACCCTACACTACAGTCGTAACTAATTTGCAAATACACCAAGTAAATGGTAATTGTTTGTTACAAAATTATTGTAAAATGAGAAGTTAAATTACTAATAACAAATACTCTAGAATTGCATACTTACCTACTTGCCTTTTCTAGGCAAGCAAAGGCATTTCTTTGCAAGCAAACTGAATTGCCTTTTCTAGGGTATTGTTACCCTGGCACAGGACTATCAAAATATCCAGTTAAAATAGTTTGTCACAAGTCAGATAGTCAGATTATCATAATTCAATTTTATAGTCAATTGCAAGGCTTAGACAATTCAAGCTCTGCAGTTCAAACCCACTGGGTAGCATTGCCCCTCAGGTATATGCATTCAGGAGCAGTAACTTTAGAAGGCGTCTCATTTAGAGGAGGCAGTGCTTTTACCAATGATGAAAACTTGGAGGCACCTTATCTGATTACAATGCCTAGGGATGCACACTGCTGCTGCACCTCCTTTAGAGCTGGCATCTCTGACTTTTTGCCACTGCTAACAATACTGCGTCCTCTAAATGAGACGCCTTCTAAAGTTAGTGCTCCTGACCGGGTATATGGCAAGTCTGCACCAGCCATTACCCAAGCAGTCTAAAGGTGGAACCACAGCATAACCAGTAACCTCAGATGAGTGTGCCAGAAGTTACAAATTACAGGCTGTAATTTGTAACTAGAAGTAATTATTTGTTGCTTTTAATTAATTACTGCCAATCTCTGTGTACCCATATATAGGGAACAGCCAAACCTTTATTTCTTTTTAATTTTCCAGTTGTTTTACTTTTGGCAACCAAATTCTTAGATGGTTGGCTAAAGCCATGCTAAGTAATAAAAACACTTGTGGAGGGGAAAAATCACTACTGCTTGTTCTTTAGCTGAGCCAAAGGTGAATAAAGAGAGGCTGGTGTACCCTTGATCAGTAAAGGTATCCCAGTGGGAGCTAGTACCAGATCATTGGGGAGTAGTCAAATCCTATTTTAGTCATATCTCTCTCTCTCTCTTGTGGGGTCATAGTCCCCCAAGAACTGGCATCTTTGAACAAAACTTATGATCAAGTCTTACCTTGTCTTATCCTTGTCAAGTCCCTACACAGAGTAGCTATAACAGGATTATTATGGTTGCTTATTTGTAGAAATGCTGATGAAACCCCATCTACCCCTCTATAGTAACTGGGCAATTATTGGTCACTGGCAATTATTTTTCAACCAGTATGGCAAGTAAAGTAACTAGCTATTAAGTGGGTGATTATATAGTATAGTTTCCCCTCCTGAAATGGGATTCTGATTATCTTTTTGCAGGTATATTTCCTAGTATATCAGTGGGTGCTTTAGCCACTAGTGGGTGCTGTGCTGTAGCCCCTTCTTTATTTATGTTTTATTTAATTGAATATTTATTATGTCTTATTTCTTTTTTTCATTTGAAACTTGCCAAAAGATCAAGGTTTTATATAATTTAGGTTATTTTTTTGTTGTCAGTACCCTTTATTTGACTGGGTTTTTGTGACCAAAATGTTTTTTTTTTATTTGAAAAGGGCTCCAGTTTTGTGAGGATTAGCCCCTCTAAAGGTGTTTAATGAAACCTGAAAGTATTGGTGCTGTATGCAATTTTGCTTGGTGCAAAAACTTCACCAGAAAAATTGTTTATTTATGTTTCAATCTTTCAGAAAATGGATATCAGAAAGTATCTGAAAGTTTCAGTTCCCTCAACTTCTAGTCAGAGTATTGAAGCAACTGAGCAGAGTACTGACATTATATTAGTATCAACTGAACATAATGGAGAAGTTGGTGAACGACGTGGAGAGGTTAACAGGTCTAAAGATGAGACAAATCAGTCATATGGGGAAGATAATGACTGTTCTGAATCAGGTAGTGTAGCTAATCAAAGAGAATCTGTATAAGAGCAGCAACTCCAAAGAAAAGGCACTCAAAGAATTTGGTTCCAACATCTAGTTAGTGTACGGGAAACAGGCTGAATCGTCTTAGATGGCGTTCCGGAAATTCTTTTTGGCGCTGTGCAATGACAGAGAATCCATGGAAAACTACAAAAATCAAATTAGAAATAACATGACTACTGTTTTTTTTTAATTTTTCTCAATTTCTTGATAACTTTCTAACCCTTAAAAATTAGTATTGTACTGCAAGCGGTCTAAGTTATTTAATACTGAGAGTTTGGAAATGTCACTTTGTGTTTGTTCATTTGCAGACACAAGAACTAAGTGAATGTCTGAGACAGTACTTTCTTGCGCTAAGTGTCGGAAAATTACGGGACCTACCACTGGAATTTAAAGCTTGCTCTGGTCTTAAGAGATAATTTTTTTTCCTGAACTGTTTTATTTACTTTGCTACCATTCAGTTTTTGACACGGGTCTAGGCTTGGCTTATGTCCCCTACCGAACTAAAAAATATACAATAATAGCAATTCATGCTTCTTTACCTTTAAGAAAGTCCTATTTATTCAACTGCAAGTTCTGCTTCCGGTTTACCTGCACAACAAAAAGACACTTTCCCCCCTCCCTCTGTTCGATGCGTGCATATAACCTCAGGCTACTATTTTACTTATTTTGTTGTTGTTGTTTTTAATTAGCATTATTGGGGTTTTAAACCAAAAGTTGATGAGTAATACGTACAAGATAAAAGGCAAATCAATATACACAGGACAATTTAGAGTTTTTCAGAAAACAAGATAACCAACTAGATTTTTCTTTATTGTTAAATTTCAATAAAAACCGATCTTAATAAATCCAGCTTCTTAAAAAGACCCAAAAAATCATTTTAATTGCTCCCTTCCCGTTTAATTTTTTAGATTGGCTTGTTCCTCCAGCCTTAAATTTGCATCGCTCCAACATGAAGATTTGAGGAATTCTGAGTGACAGAATTTTTGTTTTGTTTTTATTTTATCAAACAAAAAATATTTCAATCATTGTTTTAAGTTCTTATACAAAACAGCAGTTATTTACATAAAATGCCTTTTTTTCCGTTTGTAATTTGAATCATAATTCCCAACCAAAGAAAGCAAGAAATAAAAGAAGATTATTTCTTCAACCACACAATTCAACCCCAAGAATGTTAGCCTAAAGCTGTTTTGATGGGCTTCACAGGTCCAGACGTACAAATAATTTTTAGGGGAGGAGGTCAAACAATAAAGAAAAAGTTAAACTCATTTTCAAAATGAACTAAAAAGTAGAGAATTATTTTTTTTTTTCAAGAATATATGAATATAGATAAACACGAGGGGCACAAAAAGCATTAGATTTTACATAACATAAACACCAAATTTATCTAGGTTTTAAATGCATAAACGAAAAGTCAATGTATTGGGGAAAACAAGTAAAAAAGGTCAAATTATGCAAAAACGAATCGATTTTTTGGCCGGGATTTTCACTTATGTTTATAGATTCTGGAAAAAAAAATATATTTTCAAATTTTTAATTTTCCAGTTAAAAAAAAAAACAAAATATCGTGTTTCATCCAAGATTAAAACCTAAGTTAACACAGCCTCGGGAAGTGCTCTTACCGTTGTGCTTTACTGATAAAAGTGGAAAGTAACTGAACATTCGGGAGTGGTTGAAAAATAATTCACAAACTAAAAAAACTTTGGTACAAAGAAATAAATGGAAGATGGAACAAAAAGATCAGTGAGTTAATAAAAACGAACTGCAAATGATTTAATTAAAAAAATTAGGGGGGATAATAAAAAAACCTATAATTTAATAAATAAATCCCGAGAAATTCGAAGAAATTTACGTTTTCTGGTGCTTGGGGCACCAGCCCAACCTACGTGGTCCCTATGAATCGGTCTTTAAGTAAACTTTACGCCTACCCTAACAGATAAAAAAGTGTTTATTTTCTCCATAAAAACGGGCACTAGTCTAGTTGTCTTTTTCTAATGCCAAATATTTAGGGATTGTCCTTTTCTGAAGAAACACGCTAAAGACACAAAAGCAGTACCATTCAGTTCTTTATTTTATACTATTTCCAATATCATGGCCCCTTTTCTGAAAATACACCCACCCCCCTGATGGTTCGGGATATAGCCCTAGGAATATATTAAAAAATCAACCAATCAAATTCTCACTTTACAATATGAAAGAACATGTAAGAATATTACAAGAAAGAATGTCATCACAAGATTCGACACAACAATGAAATGTCTTTATACAGTTATATATGGGACCTCAGAATGGGAAGGGGGTATAATGTCAAAAAAGTGACCATGACACTTGGAAAAAGTCTAGCATGAAATTGAAAATTCTGGCTCAACTAACCCAGTTTTAATGTTTTCTTTAAATTAGCCCCTGAAACATCCTTGTCAGGAAGCAAATAATCTCTAAGAGCAATATTATGCAGCGAATATTCAAAAAATTTTGAAATTTAGGATCTAGAAGTTTCTTTATCTCTTTTATTTTTCTTTCTTCCTCTCTTAGATACCTCTTTTAGAGAAGCAAATACCCATAAAAATTAAACTTGAGCTGCAAAGGGCCCCTACTTGTCCCCCTTAGTTACGCCACTGGTTTGATATATGGAAAACTTGTTAAAGTCGCTGCTCTTATACAGATTCTCTATCTAGCTAATGACTCTGGAGGCGAAGCCAATAAATCTGAAGCTAGTGCCAGTGACTGTGAAGAAACTGCAAATGACGTTGAAGGTGAAGAGAATGAAATATTAAATGTGAGAAAACGAAGAATCAGCAGAAATAACCACCAAAGCCAGTGAAAATACAGAAATTCAGTGCAAAATGGATAGAAGAAAAAGACTTGCAGGTCTGGCTGCAAAGATATCCAATGGATAGGACAAAATCTTGGTGTAGGTTTTGCAAAAAGATCATTACTGGTAGCCTATCCCATTTACGTAGACATGCACTGAGGGAAAGTCACATATCCAAAGTTGTTTGTTTGAAGAACCAAGTGCGTATTGCTGATGACCAAACCAATGAGTTTTACTTTATCGGGAGCAGCAAAGGAAAGAGAACAAATTAGCCAACAGGTGACAGCTTTAGAGTTGGCAATGTCAGCCTGGGTAGCATCAAAATCCAAGGAGATGAGTATTATGGACAGCTTGTCCGAATTGCTGAAAAAATTTATCCCTGATTCATCAGTAGTAAAGCTTCTTGCATGTGGAAGAACTAAAACCACTGGACTAATCAAAAACGTAATTGCCCCATACGCCATCAGCCAGCTGAGCTCAAGATTGGAAAAATCGCTCTTTTCGCTGATGGTTGATGAAAGCACTGATAAATGTGGGACAAAATACTTAGTCATCATCGTTCGCTACTATGACAACACTACATGCGGAATCAAGGAAGACTTTTTGGCCATTCCAGAAGTTGGGGATACAACAGCAATGGGCCTTAAAAACTTGATCTATAAGACTTTAAGTGAGAAGAAGATGACAATAAAAAACTGCATAGGATTTGCATCTGATATTGCAAGTGTGATGCTTGGGAAGAACAACGGCCTTGCAGCCGTTGTTATTCCCTGAAAGAAAGATATTCCCTGGCTGGCTATTTTCGGATGCATCTGTCACAGTTTTGCACTATACTCTGCTAGTGCTTGTGAGCAGTTACCTACAGAGATCGTCAGATTCAGCAATGATATATACACGTACGTATCGAATAGTGTCAAACGACTCCGTGAGTATAAGGAATTCCAAAAGTTCTGTGAAGTAGCCGAGCATGCACTCCTGTACCCATCTGCAACTCGCTGGTTAGCGTTTGAGGCCGTCTCTCAGAGGCTGGTGGAACAGTGGACTGCTCTGACGTTGTTTTTCGCCTTACCTGCGAATGAAGGTCGGGATCAAGCGGCAGTGAAGCTTTATACAGCTTTGATCGATCCCGAAGTCAAGCTTTATTATCTTTTTCTGAATTACGTTCTTCCTATTGTAAACGGCCTGAATCTTGAGTTCCAGAGCGCAGAAGTGAAAGTTCACAAACTTTTAAAAAGCGTGGGTAATACTCTCTCCGAACTGGCAAGGAATTATATCAAAGACGAGCTTTTGGCCATACGTTCAGTCTTCGAAATAGATTTTTCAAACCCAAGAAACTTCAAAGCTATGGAGACGGATATGCATTTTGGAGCCGAATTTGAGCTCTTTGCAATTGATCAGATTGAAATTCGGAAACTTCAAGACAGACAGTTAGCTGCAACAAAGAAAATTGCCTTTCGTTTTATATCAAGCTGTGCTCTGAAATAAAGCGAAGAGTAAACAGTGAAGACCCTTGCTTCGAATGCTAGACTGGTTATCTCCAGAAACTGCTTTATCCGGATCAGTTCCTTCTATAATCCCTCTTTTCCGCATATTCAAGGACTGTTTCAATGTTTCGCTGGAAGTCGAAGCCCTAAACAGAGAGTGGAGGTGACTACCATTCTTGAAGAAAGAGCTAGGGGAAGGGAAAGTGTCAGTTTTGGAATTTTGGAATTCAGTGTCCGCCCTCAAGGATGGTGCTGGGGACTCTGCTTTTGTTCACGTACCTATATTCATAAAGGGTATTATGTCGTTGCCTCATAGCAGCGCTTCCGCCGAACGTCAGTTTTCGCTGTTAAAGCTAGTTCGGACCCCCCTCCGGAACAGACTACTGCCAGAAACAATATCCGATATTATGCATGTCAGGAGGGAAGTACCGAATCCAGAGATTTGGGATATTCCAACAGAGCTGGTCAGGAGTGCGAGGAAGTAGAAGCGTGAGCTTAAATAATAGTTTATTACTGTAAAGGTCTGTAAATAAAATTCTCTTAATGAACTTTTAGGGTGATGCCTTTAGCGCGTTGCCCCCGTTTAGTCCCATTTAGGCAAAATGGGACGGAAAATGGTAGTATTTATCACAATAAGTGATAAATAAAAGTAGCTTTTAAATGTAGTAGCTCTTAAACAGAAAAAAAGGTTAATTGTCTAACTGATGATTTTTTTTTTTTGGTTTTTTTTCTTTATTTTTTTCTTTCGGGTTTTCACTCAGAAAAAAACAGACTTGATACGGATAACTGATAAACTTGTACAGATTTGTTTCAAAAAATTGCACATCTTGACTACTTTTCCTGCTTCCAGTTTTCTGTCCTATTTTCCCAGAAAACGGATAGTCTGGACGCCCTATTAGGCTATTACCCTACTAGGCAATTACGGACCGTTCATAGTGAACATCCAGAGATAACTTCGATGATTTTGCTTGTAGTTGCTTCCCATATCAGTGGCCCTTTTTTGCCATATCGAAAGTCAGTGTTCGACTAGCTATACAGAAATAAAAAATAAAAATTACTCTGGCTTATATGATAAGCCAAAGAGAAACTACGGTGCTAAAATGCCGCGTGTTGCGCGAAGCGCAACACGCGGCAAATTTTTAGGCAAAGAGTACTTTTCTGTCGTGGTAGTACTTTTGAGCTAATCTGGGTAGTACCAGTAGTTTTGTTGAGGTGGCAACCCTGGTCATATGTCACTACATCATCACGTTCATTTTCTAGAGGTAAACAAATCATTTTAGGAAGTGGACTTGGGCCCACTTATGTAAGCAATAAGGTTTTATAAAATATATATTTTTTTTTGAGGAGAGCTCAAGCTGCATGAAAAAGGAGAGATAGCCCTCAAATTTAGCCATTGCCAACCATTCTCTTATGACCCTAGCTCAACCACTATAACAGCATAGGCTATAGGTTATTATTGATGAGGTGTTTGCTTGAATTGTATAAGGATTTGCTTATATTATCAAGTTCTAGATCTGAAATTTCTAAAATATTTGGGTTGAATTCTATTTTAGCCACTTTTTACTATCTTGGAGAGGGGCTATGTTAGGAAAATGAAACATTCAGGGATGGGTCTAGTGGCTAAAATATGTCGAAAACAACTTTTTACCTTAATTTTCAGTTAGGTAAAATTCTAGGTCAATATCTACAAAATCATATTATTGAGTTAGGACTAAAGTGAATACACCATTCAATGCCTTTTTTTATGCTGATTACAAATATAATAAACATTTCTATCGGAAATGAATTCAGCCCCCCCCCCTATATATGCCAATTCAGGATTGGTTAGGTTGGGTTAGGTTAGGTATATATAGGGGGGGGGGGGGCGCTGAAATTCATTTCTGATAGAAATGCTTATTATATTTGTAATCAGCATAAAAAAGGGGTCAATATCTATGAAATCATATTATGTAAGACACCCAGTAGTCGGCCACCTGCCTATTCCCGGACAGAATCTTTGATAGGAATGAATCATCATCCTATTCACGGACAAAAGTCTCCTAATTCCGGTCACCTGCGATGCATTATCATTTTAAAAACTTTTTGACATTTAAACTACTCTAATTACTGTATTATACCACCTAGAAACTTAATTTTTTTACAGTTAAAATCCTGTTTCTTTTCTGAACGAGTAGGTTACTAATTCAAATAGTTTCGATTGTACATTGCTTCCTATTTTTAAATTTACTAAGAAGTGTCAAATCTTCCTATAGACGGACATATAGGAATCGCTCATGTATATAGTTATTACGCAATATTGCTTTGTTCCGTTCATTGGTTTCCTGTTATCGCTTTTGTCGGGTTTTCGTCCGCTTGTTGCTAGGCCTATAGGCAGAACCTGCTAATTCATGTTTTGGCAAATTCATGATTCATGATGGCAAACAAAACATTAAATTGTAAAAGGTTTATTAATATAAGAAATTTTTTATTTAAATTTGATTTTCAGAGAAGATAATAATTCAGATTGGAATTATTGAGAAAAGTGATTATCCTTGTTATTCAATGTGGGCAGGTGCGGATGAAGGATTTTTTTTTTGGGGGGGGGGGGGCAAAATAGTTGGATTCTATAAAAAAATTACGGGGTGCAACGTAGGTTGATCTGATAAATTTGTATCAGGAGTAAGTTTAATTAACGTACACTTGAGTTAATTAAGTAAATTATGCTCTTTAATGCTCTTTTTTATGCTTATTTATGCTTTTTATGCCTTTTTTTTATGCTGATTACAAATATAATAATCATTTCTATCGGAAATGAATTTCAGCCCCCCCCCCCTATATATGCCAATTCAGGGTATACATTTCTACATAAGGGGGGGGGGCAAATTTTGTTTCTGATGTAAATCGGAGGTAAGTTTAAACGTAAGTTTAAGATAAATATTCAGATTGAAATTATTGAGAAAAGTGATTTTCCTTGTTATTCAATGAGGACAGGTGCGGATCAAGGATTTTGTTTTTTTTGGGGGGGGGGGCAGAATAGGTGGACCCAATAAAAAATTTAGGGGGGCGCAAAATCGGTTGATCCGATAAACTTGCGTCAGGAGTAAGTTTAATTAACGCAAACTTGAGTAAATTAAGTAAATTACACTACTTTAGGCTACACTAGGGGGGCGTGCGCCCCTTCGCCCCCTCCCCGCTGGATCTGCCACTGAATGAGGGGAACTGGTATTCCCCTGTACAATGTTTTCAACTATGCAAGATTCCAATGGTACACTTTTCATATTGATCTGACACTATTTTTGATGTGTTTTAGGCTTTTTTTAGAAATCACCATAAACTTTTTTTTGGAATAAACTTTTACTTTTAAAACGAACCTAAATAATAGTTACCATTCCTGAATCAATGTCCCATGGCAACTTTTTCTTAATAGTAATTTTTTTTCAAAATTTTATCCTTTGAAACGAGGCGGGATTTCTTAATTGCTTTTGACACCTGTTTTTGTTTGAGAAGTCGCATATTGATTCCTTTTTTTCTTTATTTTTGCCGTGTATCAAAAATGGAAGGTTGTATCAAAAAGAAATCAAGTTTGGTTCATGCTAATGAAATAAAATAAAATAGGATGAATATGCAATAATTTGTAAACAAATTTGGGCTATATATTTCGGCTCAACGGAATTGTTGTCATTTTAATGACAAAAAATATCATTTTAATAGCGGGGAACTTGATTTTAATAACCGAGTAATGGAAAATTTTCTGTGGGAGCAAATTTGTACTAGGGGACCGGTTATTTGTGGGGAAACTTCCATAAGGGATGGAATTTCTGTTTTTTTCTGGGGGGAGGTGGGTTAAACAAAAAAAACATAATTGGGTACTTACGCATTATGCGGGCACCGCATAATTTACAAGTCTGACCATTATTTTTTTTTTTTTTGGGGGGGGGGGTCAAACCCCTAACCCCCCCCCCCCTGGGTACTACCTTGGCCAAGGGAACAAATTTGCTATTGTACAAGGAAACCAGTCACGAAACCTGTCAAATAGGCTATTTGCAAGAGATCGCTATAGATAAATGACTGCAAAGCCGTGGTTTCTCAATGAGTGTCAATATTTACACGATTGATTTTTGTGGTTTAAGGGGGGAAAAGGTACCTAGGTTAGGTTTGGTTACGTATTTAATATATGGTATGATTCCCTCCCCCCCTAATGTGCAAATATATAGCCCAAATTTTTTTCTAAATTATTATAAATTCATCCTATTTTATTTTACATTCGTCCTATATAATTTGGGCGGGGGGCTTTCCCCCTAGATTTGTCACTCCGTTTTGCAAAACCCATAAGCTAACGGATAACAGCTAATGGTGGCGGATCCGGGGAGTGGTGAGGGGGGCGCGTGCCCCCTAGCGAAGTCTAAGCATATCATATTCTTGATGCGCTACTTGAACGTCAAGTAAAGTGTATTCTTAAGAAAATTTATTTAAAAAAACAAAGTTTTTCCGAAGGAAGTAAAGAGCAAAGTTGAAACTTAAAACGAACAAAAATTATTACTTTTACAGCCTATCTAACATATATCAATAAAACTAGTACAAATAAACCAACTAATTGTGTTTCTCTATGCTTTTAGGATTATAAAAAACTAGCGCTTTACTGAAAACACAAAAGTCAAGCATAAAAAACAGGATTATTGATTTAAGAATCAAAAGTGAGCATGCAGCCTAACAACACTAAACGAATCGAAAAGGCATTTCATAGTCTTACACCAGTCCTAATACTATCAAGATGGCTTTACTTCAACTTGTTTACAGACTAATTGTATGTCCTTCTCAGAACCAAAACGAGAGCCAGTCATTGAACTCAGCCATTGTGCAGAAGTAATACCAAATTAAATGTAAAAAAAAATAAAGCGTGGGAGGAAAAAAATAGGAAAATTTTTAATAGGATAGGAAATTAGGAAAATAGGAAAATTATTTTTTTAGGAAAAAAATAAGCGTGGGAGGGGGCCTAGTTGCCCTCCATTTTTTTGGTCACTTAAAAAGGGCACTAGAACTTTTAATTTCAGTTCCAATGAGCCCTCCCACGATATTCTAGGACCACTGGGTCGATACGATCACCCCTGAGGAAAAAAAAACAAATAAACACGCATCCGTGATCTTTTTTCTGGCAAAAAATGTAAAATTCCACATTTTTGTGGATAGGAGCTTGAAAACTCTACAGTAGGGTTCTCTGATACGCTGAATATGATGGTGTGATTTTCATTAAGGTTCTATAACTTTTAGGGGGTCTTTCCCCCTTTTTTTGAAAATCAGCCAAATTTTCTCAGGCGCTTAACTTTTGATGGGTAGCACTAAACTTGATGAAAGTTATATATTTGAAATCAGCATTGAAATCTGATTCTTTTGATATATCTATTGGTATCAAAAACCCGTTTTCTAGAGTTTCGGTTACCATTGAGCCGGGTCGCTCCTTACTTACAGTTCGTTACCACGAACTGTTTGACCAAAAATACAAAATTCCACATTTTTGCAGATAGGAGCTTGAAACTTCCGCAACAGGTATTTCTGATACGCTGAATCCGATGGTGTGATTTTCATTACAGTTCTATGACTTTTTGGGGTGTTTCCCCCTTTTTTCGAATATAAGGCAAATTTTCTCAGGCACGTAATTTTTGATGGGTGGGACTAAACTTGATGAAAGTTATATATTTGAATTCAGCATAAAAATCTGATTCTATTGATGTATCTATGGGTATCAAAATTCTGGTTTTTAGAATTTCGGTTACTATTGAGCAGGGTCGCTCCTTACTTACAGTTCGTTGCCACGAACTGTTTGAAAAAACCTTAAATTTTAACAATTGGTAACTTACAATAACATACAGATTACTGATACAGATGTATCAGTAATCAGTAATTCCCCCCCCCCCCTATTCGCCTATTATAGGCGAACCTCAACTTTTCCCCTTAATTTATTACTATTTTATTCATGATGAAATTAGGCCATAAGAAATGTTTACTGTTGCTATCTGACTAAAATGGCTTGTTTCACCGATGGTTTTAAAATTTCGTCCACTGTCATTTTTCATTCGAGAACTTCAAACACTGAAATGATAGAATTGTTTCACTTGCCCAGAACTCCTTCCCGTAATATGAATTTATAATTAAGTCAACGGTTTTTTCGGGATAAGCGTGGGATAGCAATTTTGAACTCACTCAGTTCAGGAACTTTGCCCATTGTTTACATATAGTATTGGTTAATGGGAAGTATAAAGACGTTTTAGGAGGGATTCTTTTCTGATGGAGGGGGGAGGAAAGGGTTACGGGGGAGGATTCTTCCAAGGAGGATGTTTCCTTGGGGGAAGGGACATTTCTATGAAGGGAGCGCCGGATTTCCCAGCATTATTTAAAAAACGATCAGAAATTAAATAAAAAAATAGTTTTTTCAACTTAAAGTAAGGAACAATATTAAAACTTAAAACAAACAGAAATTATTACGTATATGAGGGGGTTCGCCCCCTAGTCAATACCTCGCCCTTTTCACTAGTCTTTTTTTAGTAGTTTCAAAAGAGCTATCTATTCTAATTAACCGGCTTTTGTGATTCAGGGGTTTGTGATTCGAACAAAACTCGAATTGTAGCGTAAAGAGCAAGGTATCGACTAGGGGGCAAACTCCCTAATATACGTAATAAAACATACGAATATAGATGTTCGTTACGCAAGTTAATTCGTAAGTTACGTCAGAACAAAATTTCGAGAAAGCCATTTAGCAAAAAAAGGAAAATTAATATGCAAATTTCGTTTTAATTATTTATGTACGGTGAGCCAAAATAAGATCTTACAGCTCACTGATGTTAGCAAAAAGTGTGAAGACCGCCACTGTTTTGCCATATAGAACAATGATGAGAGAACTTTGATGATCTACTCATCATTGTTCTCAGACCGCTGATCAGAGCAGAATGATGAAAGACGTTTGCACAGAAACGACCAAAGATGTAAGAACTTAGCACATTGATGAGTGAAAAAACAGGCCTTATAGCGGTCTCTTGCAAATAGCCTATTTGACAGGTTTTTCGTTACTGGTTTCCTTGTACAATAGCAAATTTTTTTCCTTGGACAAGGCTGTACCCAGGGGGGATTTGAACACCCCCCTCCCAAAAACGAAATGTTTGTCTGACTTGTAAAAATTTAACAAAAATGTAGGTAAACAAATTTTGGTGTTTACGCATCATGCAGGTATACTATACAGGGCTTCCACTCTCGAAAATTTAAATTCGGGGACAAGTCTTAAAAATTCGGGGAGTTTTCGGGGAAAAGTCTTCAAGATTCGTGGATTTTTCGGGAAAAAACAAAATGGAATTTTGTTGCGAAAATTTGGGAGCCAAAATTGGTTAGCTTCGTTTTCAGGCTCAAGTAGGGCTTGTATCTGCGTAGTAAATCAAGCCTTTTACAAAATAGGTTTTAGATCCAGAGCCACAGCCCGGGATTGGAACCCATAGCTGAAAACACTTATTGCTGATATTGCGGCAAAAACTTCAAAATTGTTTTCAAAAAAAAAGAAAGAAAAATAGTGAACACATGTGAACTGTAAATACCAGTAGCAATTTTTTATTAAGTCATTAATCTCAGAAATTCATTATAATATTTAAAAACAAAACAAATATTGTTTGCGGTTTCTAGATAAGTAAATTAAATAGACAAATTCAATCTATAAGTACGGGGTAGTATTAAAACTTAAAACAAATAAGAACTAAACAAATAAATTTAAACTTAAATTAAAAAGGGAATTTTGACAACTTTGAAAAATTGAAAATTGGAATTTGGAATTTTGAAAAATTATTGGTTTTTCATGCTGCTTCTAAGGACTTAGTTGTTTACCCCCCCCCCCCCACAAAAAAAATCCTCCCACAGAAAAAAACGGGAAATCTCCCCCCCCCCCACCCACACAAAAATTTACCCCGCAGAAAATGCTCCTCTGCCGAAAATACTCCCCACGGAATACCCCTCCCCCCTCATATATGCAATAGTTTCTTTTCGTTTAAATTTTTAATGTCACTCTTTACTTTCATCTTGAAAAATAACTTGTTTTTATTTAATTGTTATCAAGCTCAAGGCATGCAATGAACAAAAATAGATAAGCTGGAAATAACAACTAATCAGTTTGTACTGAAATGACGTATCTTGTTCATCTTTTGGCATAGCTTGTTCACTGTATTTCTTAATGAACTAATTCAAATTGAAATTTTGAACTAGTGAAATACACAAATGAAATATTCACAAATAAAAAAAATCTGGAAAACATCAAATAAAACAACCTTATCTCTTTTCTTCCTTGTACACGACAATGTAAAATAAGAATTTTGTAAATAATTTCTGAGACCACACTGGCTAATCATGATAAAACAAAAAACCGCGAAGACAAACAAAACATTCTTTTTTTCTTCGCGATTTTTTGTTTTATAAGAATTTTGAAGATATAAAAGGACCAGAAAAATTTATACGTGTATATTCTATGTGTAGTGCCGTCAATTGGGGAGCAGGGGTATTTGCTTCTTTAGGGTTTTTTTGCCACCCTCCTATGTTTGGAAAAACATCCTTTTTGGTACTTTCATTTAGGAATGGCTTTTTCTTGAGATTTTCATCAAGAAAATTAAAAAAAAAACAATAAAGTAACAATCCAGATTAGGATTTTGCTTTATTTTTTTTTACATTTAATTTGGTATTACTTCTGCACAATGGCTGAGTTCAATGACTGGCTCTCGTTTTGGTTCTGAGAAGGACATACAATTAGTCTGTAAACAAGTTGAAGTAAAGCCATCTTGATAGTATTAGGACTGGTGTAAGACTATGAAATGCCTTTTCGATTCGTTTAGTGTTGTTAGGCTACATGCTCACTTTTGATTCTTAAATCAATAATCCTGTTTTTTATACTTGACTTTTGTGTTTTCAGTAAAGCGCTAGTTTTTTATAATCCTAAAAGCATAGAGAAACACAATTAGTTGGTTTATTTGTACTAGTTTTATTGATATATGTTAGATAGGCTGTAAAAGTAATAATTTTTGTTCGTTTTAAGTTTCAACTTTGCTCTTTACTTCCTTCGGAAAAACTTTGTTTTTTTAAATAAATTTTCTTAAGAATACACTTTACTTGACGTTCAAGTAGCGCATCAAGAATATGATATGCTTAGACTTCGCTAGGGGGCACGCGCCCCCCTCACCACTGCCCGGATCCGCCACCATTAGCTGTTATCCGTTAGCTTATGGGTTTTGCAAAACGGAGTGACAAATCTAGGGGGAAAGCCCCCCGCCCAAATTATATAGGACGAATGTAAAATAAAATAGGATGAATTTATAATAATTTAGAAAAAAATTGGGCTATATATTTGCACATTAGGGGGGGAGGGAATCATACCATATATTAAATACGTAACCAAACCTAACCTAGGTACCTTTTCCCCCCTTAAACCACAAAAATCAATCGTGTAAATATTGACACTCATTGAGAAGCCACGGCTTTGCAGTCATTTATCTATAGCGATCTCTTGCAAATAGCCTATTTGACAGGTTTCGTGACTGGTTTCCTTGTACAATAGCAAATTTGTTCCCTTGGCCAAGGTAGTACCCATGGGGGGGGGGGTTAGGGGTTTGACCCCCCCCCCAAAAAAAAAATAATGGTCAGACTTGTAAATTATGCGGTGCCCGCATAATGCGTAAGTACCCAATTATGTTTTTTTTTTGTTTATCCCACCTCCCCCCAGAAAAAACAGAAATTCCATCCCTTATGGAAATTTCCCCACAAATAACCGGTCCCCTAGTACAAATTTGCTCCCGCAGAAAATTTTCCATTACTCGGTTATTAAAATCAAGTTCCCCGCTATTAAAATGATATTTTTTGTCCTTAAAATGACAACAACAATTCCGTTGAGCATGATAAATTTTCGCGTAGCTATCCCAGGTGTTCGTTTTAGGTAGTGGTATAATTGATGTTTTGATAATTTTAAACGTCTGATAAAGAAAGGGTGATGATACTCTATTTGAAGACAGAATAGAATTTTGTCAAATTAGGCGCATATAAAAGCTTTATTTAAGAGAGAGGTTTTAAAAATTTATTTCCGGCGAAGATGTCACAGTAGAGTATGCATTATGGAAGTTTTAAGCTGAATTTTTGTGCTTTCAGGAGGGATTCTTTTCTGATGGGGAGGGGGAGGAAAGGGTTACGGGGGAGGATTCTTCCATGGAGGATGTTTCCTTGGGGGAAGGGACATTTCTATGAAGGGAGCGCCGGATTATTTAAAAAACGATCAGAAATTAAATAAAAAAATAGTTTTTTAAACTGAAAGTAAGGAGCAACATTAAAACTTAAAACAAACAGAAATTATTAGGTATATGAGGGGGTTCGCCCCCTAGTCAATACCTCGCCCTTTTCACTAGAGTTTTTTTTTAGTAGTTTCAAAAGAGCTATCTATTCTAATTAACCGGCTTTTGTGATTCATGGGTTTGTGATTTGAACAAAACTCGAATTGTAGCGCAAAGAGCAAGGTATCGACTAGGGGGCAAACTCCCTAATATACGTAATAAAACATACGAATATAGAAGTTCGTTACGTAAGTTAATTCGTAAGTTACATCAGAACAAAATTTCGAGAAAGCCATTTAGCCAAAAAAGTAAAATTAATATGCAAATTTCGTTTTAATTATTCATGTACGGTGAGCCAAAATCTAAACTGCATTAATTCAAAAACGTTCAGAAATTAAATAAAAAAAATTTAACTGAAAGTAAGGACCAACATTAAAACTTAAAACGAACAGAAATTATTCTGTATATGAAAGGGGCTGTCTCCTCCTCAATGCCTCGCTCTTTACGCTAAAGTTTTAATCTGTTACACAACTTAATTTTTAAAACAATAAAAACTTAGGTTAAATATATAACCTAACCTAGGTACCTCCCCCCCTTAAACACCAAAAAACAATCGTTTAAATATTGTAACTCCATGAGAAACCACAGCTTTGCAATGTTTTATCTATAGCGGTCTCTTGCAAATAGCCTATTTGACAGGTTTTTCGTTACTGGTTTCCTTGTACAATAGCAAATTTTTTTCCTTGGACAAGGCTGTACCCAGGGGAGGGGGGGGGGGAGTTGAACCCCCCCCCCCCTCCCAAAAACGAAATGTTTGTCTGACTTGTAAAAATGTAACAAAAATGTAGGTAAACAAATTTTGGTGTTTACGCATCATGCAGGTATACTATACAGGGCTTCCACTCTCGAAAATTCAAATTCGGGGACAAGTCTTAAAAATTCGGGGAGTTTTCGGGGACAAGTCTTCAAGATTCGGGGATTTTTCGGGAAAAAACAAAATGGAATTTCGTTGCGAAAATTTGGGAGCCAAAATTGGTTTTAGCTTCGTTTTCAGGCTCAAGTAGGGCTTGCATCTGCGTAGTAAATCAAGCCTTTTACAAAATAGGTTTTAGATCCAGAGCCACAGCCCGGGATTTGAACCCATAGCTGAAAACACTTATTGCTGATATTGCGGCAAAAACTTCAAAACTGTTTTCAAAAAAAGAGTTTTAGTTTTTTTTGTTTAACCCATCTCCCCCCAGAAAAAAACAGAAATTCCATCCTTTATGGAAGTTTCCCCACAAATAACCAGCCCCCTAGTACAAATTTGCTCCCGCAGAAAATTTTCCATTACTCGGTTATTAAAATCAAGTTCCCCGCTATTAAAATGATATTTTTTGTCATTAAAATGACAACAACAATTCCGTTGAGCCGAAATATATAGCCCAAATTTGTTAACAAATTATTGCAAATTCATCCTATTTTATTTCATTTCATTAGCATGAACCAAACTTGATTTCTTTAGCAGTGCCCACATAATGCACCAGTACCAATGTTTCTACAAGTTGACAAGACTATGCCCCTCTCCATAGAATCCTCAAAATCTTTAATAGGCTAATACTTTCAAAGATGGCCATTTGTTGCGGTACAAAATTCGGAAAGTGGGTTATGCAAATCATTTGAAACCAGAAAGGATTTCTTAATTGCTTTTGACAGCTGTTTTCGTTTGAGAAGTCACATATCGATTCCTTTTTTTCTTTATTTTTGCCGTTTAGAAAAATTGATGTGAGACTTGTCAGGTATTGAAGTGACATGTTTGACCAATATTGATGGGGCATGTGCACTTAATTTTGATTGAATTCCGATAATCAAAATGAATTTAAGCTAAATTAAGACATCAGGACGAAGGATTATGGAGTATTCTTTTCTATAAGGGGCTATATTTCAGTCACGTATATACAAGATTGAAAGCGAAGAAATAATAAAAGGCGCCTTTTCACGGTAGAAAGTTCAATATTTGTCTTGAAGAATGCCAAAGCAAAAAAAAACAAAGCAAAACAAGCATATTTTGGGTGTAGCTGCTGACGAGGAGGGGGATTAACGAATTTTTTATTGTTTAACAAAAATAAAAGTTGTGAGAAAGTCAAACTTTAGTGTAAAGAACGAGGCGTTGAGGAGGGGACAGCCCCTTTCATATACGGAATAATTTCTGTTTAAGTTTTAACGTTGTTCCTTACTTTCAGTTAAAAAACTTGTTTTTTTATTTAATTTTTGAACGTTTTTGAATTGATGCAGGTTTTGATTTTAGGTCACCGTACATGAATAATTAAAACAAAATTTGCATATTAATTTTACTTTTATTTGGTTAAATGGCTTTCTCGAAACTTATTTAATTTTATTTACGAACGTTTTTATTAGTAATAAAGATACATAACTTACGAATTAACTTACTTAACGAACTTCTACATTCATATATTTTTAATATGTATATTAGGGGGCTCGCCTACTAGTCAATACCTCGCTCTTTAAGCTAAAGTTCGAATTTTGTTCCAGTTCTTTAAAAATGACCCCTTAATCACAAAGGCCGTTATTTAGAATAAATAGCTCTTATGAAAGTACTAAAAAATCTTTGGCTTAAAGAGTGAGGTACTGACTAGGGGATGAACCCCCTCCCCCCTCTGGATCCACCACTGTCATGGTTGCAGAGGTAGGTGTAACCTAGTAAAGAACAAACAACAGCCCATAGTAACCAAAAGTTAAAAACATTTTGAAAAAAATTACTATTAAGAAAAAGTTGCCATGGGACATTGATTCAGGAATGGTAACTATTATTTTGGTTCGTTTTAAAAGTAAAAGTTTATTCCAAAAAAAAGTTTATGGTGATTTCTAAAAAAAGCCTAAAACACATCAAAAATAGTGTCAGATCAATATGAAAAGTGCACCATTGGAATCTTGCATAGTTGAAAACATTGTACAGGGGAATATCAGTTCCCCTCATTCAGTGGCAGATCCAGCGGGGAGGGGGCGAAGGGGCGCACGCCCCCCTAGTGTAGCCTAAAGTAGTGTAATTTACTTAATTTACTCAAGTTTGCGTTAATTAAACTTACTCCTGACGCAAGTTTATCGGATCAACCTATTTTGCGCCCCCCTAAATTTTTTATTGGATCCACCTATTCTCCCCCCCCCCAAAAAAAAACAAAATCCTTGATCCGCACCTGTCTCCATTGAATAACAAGGAAAATCACTTTCCTCAATAATTTCAATCTGAATATTTATCTTAAACTTACGTTTAAACTTACCTCCGATTTACATCAGAAACAAAATTTGCCCACCCCCCCCCTTATGTAGAAATGTATACCCTGAATTGGCATATATAGGGGGGGGGCTGAAATTCATTTCCGATAGAAATGATTATTATATTTGTAATCAGCATAAAAAAAGGCATCGAATGGTGTATTCACTTTATTCCTAACTTAATAATATGATTTGGTATATATTTACCCATTTTTGTTGGAAATGAATTTTAGCCCCCACCCCTATATATACCAATTCTGGGTATATATTTGCACATTAGGGGGGTGGGGGGGAAGTTGAAACTTACCTCTCATTTACACAGAAATAAAATTACCCCCACCCCCCTAATGTGCAAATATATACCCTGAATTGGTATATATAGGGGTGGGGGCTAAATTCATTTCCAACAAAAATGATTACTATATTCTTAAAGAGCATAAAAAAGAGCATTAAAGAGCGTAATTTACTTAATTAACTCAAGTTTGCGTGAATTAAACTTACTCCTAATGCAAATTTATCAGATCAACCTATCTTGCGCCCCTTAATTTTTTTTTATTGGATCCACCTATTTCGTCCCCCCCCACTCCCCCCCCCCCCCAAAAAAAAAAATCCCTGATCGGCACATGCTCACATTGAATAACAAGGATAATCACTTTTCTCAATAATTCCAATCTGAATTATTATCTTCTCTGAAAATCAAATTTGTTATACAAATTTGTAATAAACCTTTAAAAATTAATTTTTCATTTGCGAAATGGTGATTTACAAACTGCAGCTATTTCGAAATTAGCTTGGCCGAGATTACAGCGTATAGAAAACAAGACTGGGAAAACCAGTTTTTTTGCTGGTGGCCGTGAATAGGGAGATTGCTGGTCGGGAATAGGCAATATTGCGTCATAACTATTTACAATGAGCCGTTTGTATGTCCGACTTTAGGCGGAATTGTCACTTGTTAGTATTTCAAAAATAGGCAGCGCTGTACTAGGCGTAACTATTTGAATTAGTAACCTACTTGTTCAGAAAAGAAACAGAATTTTAACTGTAAAAAAATTAAGTTTCTAGGTGGTATAATACAGTAATTAGAGTAGTTTAAATGTCAAAAAGTTTTCAAAGTGATTAAAGTGTCCGACTACTGGGTGTCTTACCCTATTATTGAGTTTCAATTAAAGTGAATGCACCATTCAATGCCTTTTTGGTCAATATATACCAAATCATGCTAGTGAGTTTCAAATAAAGTGAATACACCATTCAATGCCTTTTTTATGCTGATTATGAACATAATAAGCATTTCTATCAGAAATGAATTTCATCCCCTCTCCCCTATATAGGCTATACCTAACCCTGAATTAGCATATATAGGGGGGGGGGCTGAAATTCATATCCGATAGAAATGCTTATTATATTTGTAATCAACATAAAAAAGGCATCAAATGGTGTATTCACTTTAGTCCTAACTCAATAATATGATTTGGAATATTTTGACCCCCTTTTTTATGCTGATTACAAATATAGCCTAATAGGCCTAAGCATTTCTATTGGAAATGAATTTCAGCCCCCCCTATATAGGCTATACCTAACCTAACCCTGAAATGGCATATATAGGGGGGGGGGCTGAAATTCATTTCTGATAGAAATGCTTATCATATTCATAATCAGCAAAAAAAAGTATTCACTTTATTTGAAACTCAATAATATGATTGGTATATATTGACCTAAATGTAAAGTTGTTGGCCTCTTCTGACAGAATTTAGGCAGTAAGTAAATTGGCTAAAAGCTTCAGGCCTATGGTGTTTCTATGGTTAACCTATTTATTAATGGAGCACATACTCCTACCCTATTAATGTGAAAATATTTACCTAGAATTGTATCCAAAAACCATTGTTCTCTCAGGTTAAACTGAAGGTTTTTTGGTAAATATGGGGCAGTCTATAGCCTATTATGGACAAAATTCTACTTTAGCCACTTTTGTCTATCTTGGAAAAGTTTTAGGTTAGGAAAATGAAACTTTCAGGGATGGGTCTACAGGCTAAAGTATTGGTAAAAACTTAGAATTGTGATTCCTGAAAAGGAGACATGTTAAGAAAACAATTCTTACTTTTAAATATGTATAATGATACTAGTTAACATAGGCTATTATCCAAGGGGAGAACCTTTATCATCAAGTCTATCCTCTTTTTTCCTTCCTTCTTTTTCCTAATTAAAAGAAAAATTTACAATTTTCTCTATGCTAGCCTAGAAATGCAATGCTTAAA
Organism: Artemia sinica; assembly: GCA_027921565.1. NCBI lineage: Eukaryota > Metazoa > Arthropoda > Branchiopoda > Anostraca > Artemiidae > Artemia > Artemia sinica. Next base: position 45,792,039 of record CM051267.1, read on the forward strand.
TCTTTTGAAATTGCTGCTATAAATTGTTTTTTAGATAGAGTTCATTTGGACAAGTTCCCAACCAAGTTTTGATTTTGAATTGAAGTTAGGTTAGGTTGTATTAAAGTACCAAGGACACCTAAAATGAAAACTAATTCATTAAATTGGTCAATTGCAAACTTACACAGCCATATACGTCTTAAATTAGTGTGAAAAACCGATAATTCATTTTTTAAGGAGAAAGATCGCCTGTTCACATAATGTATTCCAATACGCAAGTTCGTGGCCAATTTCAAAAATAAAGAACGTGTGCTGTTAAACAGCAGAAAATGACCAAAAAAAATAAATCAGCATATAGCCTTAGAAAGTGTTGTTTTCTTGTATGTTCTGGTAAAACAGAAATCGGAACCTAGTTCAGCAAAGCTCTTTTCTTTGAAAAATACTTTTAAGGAATGCTTCTTGAAAAGAGCTTGGCTAGACTAGGCCTAGTCTTGATGTTACTAGGATTTTTGGCATTCCAGGATCTTTTAACCATGAAGCAGTGTAAAGGTAAACATTAATGATTCTAAAAGAAAGTATCAATATATAGGCTACCCTATTGGTAGTTTTGCAGACCTAATGACTTCCACTGATAGCCTACCTTATGTAGGCTAAGGTAAGACACCTAGTAGGCTGTGTGATTTGCTTGAATATTTTTATATAAATCTACCTCATAGTTACTATATAATAGTAGCATATGCCTTTTATTCTTTTTTTATATTAGAAATACAAATTAGCCTACTTGGGTGAGCACTGTTTGACTAGGCCTATTAAAATCATTGGTTCTTTATACTCTAAGCAACAAATATTGTCATTTACTCTTATATACAAAGCACTATAAAATCAAAACAATAGGCAATAGCCTATTGTGTTTCCTTTAAACATGGAGAATGATATAAAGTCTTCTCTATGACTTTTTAAACATCAAATTATTATAGAGAAACATGAATAAAGTTATACAGAATGCTTTTTGGTTTTCTGATTTAATATATGATCCACTAAAATGTCATACAAAAGAAATTACATTACCCCACTGATACATAGAGAAAACAACAAAGTCATACAGATGGCTTTTCATAGTTCCAATTGCAGTTCAGGCAACTTGGTGGTCACATATCAATCCTAAAACTTAGTCAACCTACCTGAGAATTTATGTGGCCAGGAAAATTAGGCTTAGGATGCTTCTTCATCAGCAAGTTCCATAGACATTGTCTGTTGTGAGTCAGCCCAAAAATCTTAGTCATCTCTATTGTAATTCAAGTAGACTTTCCAAGTAGGCCTGTCCGCCTAGAGTCTAAGGCATTTTGACCAAGTTTTAGGATTAACATGACCACTAAGTCACCTGGACTTGCAGTCCTCAGTCAGAAAACCCAATCTATAACTCAAGACAGTTACACTAAAACAGAATTAATTGAAATTGGTTCACTGAAAAGTTGCCTTGCCTTGTGTGCAAACAAGTGGCATAGGGTCTACCTGCCTAAAGTCTTAGACAGGCAACCCAGTTTATAAGCTCAGACAGTTACACTAACACAAAATTCATTCAAAATTAGTTGACCCAACAAGTTGCCTGGATTTGCAGGTGAACAAGTGACATAAGGTCTGCCTGCCTATAGTCTCAGGCAAGGGCAGCTGAGTTTTAGGACTAACATATGAACATCAAATACTCACAGGCAGACCAGCAACAATAATAATAATCAATTGAATTTTCAGAACATATATCCTATAGGCGTTCAAAAAATTATGGGTATTTATTAGTGAAAAGGATGTCACACTGTTATACTAAAGCAATGCAGGAAAAAAAGGTACTGTTCTAATATCTGGGGAACATGCAAGAAGTGAAGTTTGGTTAATGCTAGTGAAATAAAACAAAATAGGATAAAAATATAATAGTTTAGAAACAAATTTTGGCTGTATATTTGCACATTAGGAGGGTGGGGGTAAAGCATAGCATATAATAAATACATAACTTAAACTAACCTAGGTACCTTTTTTCCTCCTAAACCCCAAAAACTAAAGCTTGAATATAGTTTCTGGAGTGAGAAACCCCTTGTTTATAGAGCATAAGATAGGAAATTACTGGGTAATGTTATATGTTCTTGGCTTTTCTCAAGTTGCATTCTTGCATGTTGCCCATATATTAGAACAGTACCAAAAAAAATTAGTGGAACAAAACAGGAATTATATTAAGAACAAAATTAGAGAGTCATGGCTTCTCTGAATGACAAATGTTGATTAAATAAATCAATACTATTAGATCATTATCTGTCATTGTTATTATGTAATATATATTATTGTATTATGAATCATATACAATATATTATTGTATTGTTTGTACTTGCCATTGTACACTGTTTATTCTAATTCAGCATTAGGCCACATAATTTTGGGGTGCCAATTATGTGAGGGGGGAGCAGTTGCCTCAGTTAGACTTTGAAAAATACCTTCTTATTTCTATTTTGCTACTTTTTATTTTATCATGGCTAACTGGTTATTTTTGCCCCATTTACATTTTGAGGATTGGAATCACTGACATAATTACCAGATACAGATCATCAGCACAACTGGGTTATATTTTGTTTAGTGATGAGCCTGAATAAAAGACTCTTGCTTAGTTACTTCATAATAAATAAATTATTATGGTTATTAGACTTTGAAGTTGATACCACGAGCCTATGCTTTACTCCCCCCCCCCCTAATATGGAAATATATAGCCTAAGTCAGCTTCAATCATTAGTCAGCTACATATGACCTATTTTTCTCCTTAGCCAGTTATTTAAAGAAGCAAATTTTTGAGCATAGGGTTACTAGGTTTCTATGGGCTGTTCTGAGTCTTCTAGCCCCTTCATGGCTCAAAATTAATTGTCCCTGTAAAGTGATTATTTAATTATAAAAGAGCATGAAAAATACTCATTATTTTGAATTGTGCTGAAACGCTAAATTTTGTTGGAAACTGCAGTCTAGGCTATATACCAAAAATATGGTGTTGATTTATAATTCAGGGTATATTTTTCACCATTATGGAGGGAGGGAGGGGGGGGGAGTCTTTATAAATTTAGCTATATATGGATTTGCAATGGAGTTCTGACTATACGTGTGTCTTATTTTTTAGGCCAGACCATCTTAATATTAAATTATGCTAATCAGAAAACTTTGAATATAGCTTTGAACTTAGAAGCTTAATTTTTTTTATAATGCCCTTTGCCTATCACATTTAAAACAGTTGAAATGGGTGACTTTGATATTGATTGTTTTTTTTTTGTGCTCTTTTGGATTCTTAAAAAGATATCTTGTATTAAAAACAGGTACTATCACTTAAATATAATAGCTCCCTATGCCCCCCCCCCCTTCTATACTATCTTGATAGGATACTGTCTGTGCTTTAAATAACAAAAATATTTAACTTATTGGCACCCCTTCTTTAAAAAAATCAAGGTATTATGATTTAAATATTATAGCCCACTACTCCCCCCCCCCCCTCTCTGGATACCACCTTGATAAAATACCGTCTCTGCTTTAAATTAGAAAAAAAAAAATTGGGGATCCCTGCTTTCAATAAAAAAAATTTCGAGATATTATCATTTAAATGTAATACTTCCCTCCCCCCCCCCCTCTGGATACCACATTCATAGGATTCTGTCTCAGCTTTCATTAGAAAAATAAGTTACTTAATAATTAACTAGGTCACTATATGGTTCAAACAAACATGCAAAATAACGTTAAAAAGCTTTGTGTTCCTTGAAAAAAATTGAGGGTATGAGTAAGGGGGTACAAAGACAACAACAAAAATGTCAAAATTACTCAGATATACCTCAAATTATTGGAAAACTGAGTCATAGATTTGCCGTGGCATTCAATAAGATCCAAAGAATACAATTAAAAGGGAGCACACACAAAAGCCAAATTAGGCCAGTAGCCTATGAGAAGTCGCAAAATACCCAAGACAATGAACAAGTCCTAATGGGGGGCCTTGGGTCTATCAAAATATTTCAATGGTTTCCTAGGGAATTTGATATCATTTTCTTCTGTCTCTATTTTAAATGAAAAAAAAAATTAACCTTTTGGCATCCCCGCTTTCAATAAAAAAATTAGGCATTATCATTTAAAAATGATAGCCCCCTATCCCCCCTCCTATATTCAATAATTTACAATTTATTTTTGAATCATATGTTTTAGGTAACTTCCAGTTCAATCTTTAATTCCCAAACCTTGTACATAGCTTAGTCTATAGCTAAATTTGTCACAATAGAAGGTTTCTTTGGGATTCAACTTGAAAATAAAATTCTTGACTACAAACGATGTAAGAAATAGCGATTGGGAAACTGCATTCGAAATGATTTGAACTCATTTCATAAAGACGATCCTGTTTTTTGTCAACATATGAAGAACTGTGTATATTGCAATATTGGCAATTGCATCTGTCTCTTTTTATGCAAAGCTACAAAAGAGACGAAAATTAATGAACAAGAGAGTAGTGAAGAATTATGGTATGCCAAGTAATATTTGGCAGGGAAAGTCACTGGTGATAAATCGCTAGGGGTGGCACCGTGATTGCGTGGTTTTCGGGGATTCGCGGAACCAAATTTTTTTTCGGGGTGACGCATAGATTTTCGGGGAAATACCCGAAAATTCGGGGATAGTACAAGCCCTGCTTGATTTCTAATCAGGAAAATCGAAATACTAAACCACACAAGAAGGAAAAGCTCCGAATTTGCGGTTGACGCAATAAAGAATTGCCGCAAAATTAATTTGAAATCGACCGAACGCCGCCGCCTCTGTCGGCGGCGGCGTGCCTGCAGCGCGCCGTTGGCATTACGACACTTCGGTGGCGCCAAGCCTCTCGTCGGCGGCGTTTGGTCGATCCGCCGGCACGGCGTCGGGGTCTAGCTGGAACAAGTATCCTGAAATGGTATCTTGCATACCATCTAGCGCTTATATTTTCTGACACATCAGAATAGTCACTTTCTGAACTTGAGGTCATATTTTTTCACAAAATGTATTTTCACTAATATATATATAACAATCAACAGATTTTGTAAATTTGAATTTTCACAAATGAAAAACAGTGTCGGATTCGTAGGAAATAGTTTTCGCTAATATTATTCAGCTCCGAAGTTTATCGTTGTTTTATTATTGACAACACTGTTTTGCGAATTTATTCAAACTAAAAATGCTAATAGCAGCTAAACAAAAACTCGTAGGAAACCCGGATTTTCAGGTATGAATAGACCTAAAATAGATTAAGAGGGCTAAATGTGTTTTCATTTTGGTGTCCTTGGTACTTTAATATTTTGTATTTTTGCCACTGCTTTATCTATCATTAAAAAAAAACAACAGAATAATGATATCTATAAGATCAATTTATTTGGCAACATTGCCTACATAACAGGTCTATACCAATTGAAATTTTGACAAAACAACATTTTACCTTAATTTTCAGTTATCAGTTTCTTTTTCTATGGCTTTAGTTCTGAAAATGCAATTCCTGATATTTGAGTAGATTTTTAAGCCATATCAATGTTTTTTTTCCAGATTTTGGAAATGTATTTGCATATCTTTAAAACCTTATAAATTGTGATTAAGCAAAGTTGTGGAGCTGAAAACAATTGTTTTATACTTTATTTAAGAAAAAGATCTATTTTTCAAAGTTTCATTTTTTTAACACAAAGATATTTAGAGTAAATGAAAGGTCAGGACTTTTTTTCAATTTTTATTCTCTTGCATGTACTTCCTAATTTCATCTGAATTTTTAAGCCAGAATTGCAATTTTGATATTTTTTTTGCACTAGCCAAACTGGCGTTAAATAAGTTTCTACAATGAGGAGTTGGAACCTCAGATAAATTTCTCTTTAGTACAGAAACAAAAAGGATTCACAACATCAGTTGATGGACGGTCACAATCCTTCCAGAGATTGAACCAAAATTTTGCTTTGAGGTAAGAAGCAACAAGACCAGGGCTTAAGAACAGCCTGAAATAATACCCTCATGGATTTTCTGAAGTTGGAAAGCTTGATTTTTGACAAAAGACTAAGCATGGCTGATTTTGGCTACATAAATATCCAGGCTAAGTCTCATGTCATATTTTGAAAATTTAATTGATCTTTGCAAAAGATGGAAGGCAACCAAAACTTTACTCAGAATACAACATGTAGAAGTGGAAAACAAATCAGAATTGAAATATAATATGACTTCAGTCTAGAAACACTGAAGTATTGATATTTTACTTGGCAAATATCTACAAGCAGATGAACTGATTCTAGCCTAATCACTACGGGTTCTTAGCCTAAGAGGAATTACATAATTATTATGTTCTTTGAAACCATGGAGTTGGAAAGCAGATGTAATAGGGAGATGTTCAGAAATAGTCCCCACCAATTCAGCAACAAGATTGAGGGATATTGCGGCATGATTTAGATGAGAAGTTGAAGCAGAATTTGATGCTATGGTTTATGTCTTGGAACATTAATGAAGCCTATTTGAATAAATTACCAGTGCTAAATGATCTTATTTCTAGATATTCTGTTATTTTTATTAAGGAGCATTTTATATCTAAGCTTAGTATGGGCTTTGGTTTATAGGACTTATGGCAAAGGGCCATACCATACAGAAAAACTTCTCTTTGCAACTCGTTTTTAAATACACTGAGCAATTGGGTATAAGATTACCATCATTTTTCAAGCTGAGTCTTGTGGCTGTTGTTGGTTGGACCAGATGACACTGAAGAATCAATTAGTTCAGTTGTAAATTCCTCTATTGGTATACAGGACTTTTCTACTTCTTTAGAAGTGGCAAAGATTTTGGAACCCTTAACAATTAATTCCTTGGACCTTGAAAGGACCAAATCTGCAGCCTTGTGAGAGGTAAAATAAAGATCTATCAGAACATCTTTTAGGAAAACTACTTCAAAAGTTGAGTTAGCTAGTAAAAATATAGGCTTTCTAATATCCATTAACCGCTCTCTAGTAAAGGGTCGACCATTGGTTTTCTTGATGTTCACAATGTAATAACATCTCTCATCTAAAGAGCTAGGAAGCAATTCAATTGGTTAGGAATCATCAGGGAGTGATATAATCTTGGGTTGGGGTTCTTCACGGGGTGATCTAATTGCATCATTTGTTCCTTTTTTTGCCATGGGTTTCACTGGTACTTTTAGCTTGAAGGAAGTTTAGGGCTTGTATCCCCTTAAGATGTGTGGTTGATTTAGACATAGGATTAGGGGGGGGGGTTCTAGTTAAGTTGGTTTTTGAAGGCAGGAAAGGTGAGACATCTATGTCTTTCAGGAGGTTCCTTTGTTGCAGACATGAGCTATTTGGAACTAAAGATCTCGCCTCTTATTTCTTTCATTGTTCAGAACTATAATTCAAATCCTATAATCAAATTATCAAGAACCAAGGTCAGTAATATCACTTAGGAAAGTCCAGGGACATGCACGGTCTGTAAATGTTCAAGTTACACACTGGGAATTTCAACTGGCAAATACTAAGAGTGAAAACACCAATTAGATGTCAACACAGCAGAAGCAGTTCATAGTTTTGGTTTCAATTGCAACTGAACCACCGTGTACCTGAACCCCAAGCAACTGAACCACCATACAAATGAACCCTCTTGTCACTTGGCCCCCATGCAGCTGAACACTGTGTAACTGAATCCTCGTATAACTGAACCCTCTTGCAACTGGGCCCCCGTACTGCTGAACCCCATGTAACTGAATACTCGTGTAAGTGAATCCTCATGTAGCTGAACCCTTGTGCAACTTAACCCCATTTAACAGAGCCCTCATGCAACTCAACCCTGTTTAATTAAACTGCCATGTGACTGAACCCCCATGCAACTGGTCCTTTGTATAACTGAACTCTTGTGTAACTCAACCTCTTGTGCAACTCAACCCCATTTAACTAAACCGTCGTGTGACTGAACCCCCGTGCAACTGAACTCTTGTGCAACTCAACCACCATACTTACATTGGGTAAAACACAAGTCATGATATAAATGATAGTCAAGATGACTAATAAAAAAGCTCGGTTTTGTTGTCACAAAAGTAAAGAAAATCTGACATCACAAACTCTGAAAGGCAGATTTTTTTCTTTTTTTTATGTCTGTTAAGGGGGGTTTCCTTCACCCTGTTACTCTCTACGTGTCATGGTGTTTACCCCTGCTCTTGCATGGAAAAACCCTCCTGGGGGAAAAAAACCCCTCACAGAAAATATGGTTTTCCAAATTTAAATATTTTGAGTTTTGTTATTTTTATTTTAGTTGAGAAGTGCTAAGTAGAGAAGAGGAATTAATGTGTAAGTCTTGCCCCCTCCCTCTGTGCCAAAATGTTCTTCTCATGGAAAATCCTCCAGAAACTCCCACCGTTTCTGAAAACTCCCACTCAAAACATGTTTTATATTTCCCAATAACAAACACTATCTGTAAGCAGTGGACAAATTGCAAAGCTTGAAATTAAAAAAGGTACTTTAACTTCTGCAATTGGGTTCTCTGATTATTTTTTATAGCTAGGGAGAGAAGGAGATACTTCAAAGGGTGCATTTTAATTCCAAAACATCTTTTTGACAAGAGGAGGTTTGACGTAAAAAAAATTTTATAATCCCTGGGCAGTTCTGGTCTTTTTTTTTATTTAGGATTTAGTAAAATCTTATATTTCTGAGAGAACACAAGTTACTGTAATTAATGATTTTACTTCTTCTTTCCTTCCACTGTCCTCATTGGTTGGTGTCCCTCAGGGTCAGATTATGGGCCCTCTTTTCTTTCTTATTTATGTTGACGATCTGTGTTTTGCTACAACCTCAGTTTCTCTAGATACCCAGTTTGCTGATGATACAGCTGCTTCTGTGGGTGTTAAATCTTTAAATGAGCTTCAAATAGATATTTCCCATACATGCAGTCGTATTTCGAAATGGATTGATGACAATAAACTTGTGCTTAATAAGAAAAAAACTTAACTTATTATTCTTTGTAGAATTGGGTGAAGGTTTCCAAAATTAACTAACATTTGCGTTATGCTTGAAGACAGTTTACCGTCTATTGAAAGAGTCAGAAGTATTCGTTATTTAGGGGTGGTTATTGACGAGAATCTCTCAAATGTCACTCCTTACTTTCAGTAAAAAAAAAACTTGTATCAAAAAAGATTCATTGGGAGGGCTGCCCCATCCCTAACCCTCAAACGCTACACTAAGGTTTTTAGTGCTTTAAAAAAGCTTGTTATTCCAACCCAACAGTTTTGTGTTGCAGAGATCATTCTTAGAGAATTGGGGCAAAAAGTCAAGCTTTAGCATTAAGAGCAACAGGTTGAGTAGAGGGCAGCCCTCCTCATATACAGAATAATTTCTTGTTCATATTTAGTTATAATTTTGCTGCTTACTTTCAGTTGAAAGTACCTGTTTCTTTCCAAGGGGGCTCATTTGATTGGAAATTGAAAGTTCTAGTTCACTTTTTATAAGTCAAAAGGGATCGGACTGAGCTAGCCCCCCCCCTGCCTTTTTCCCAAAATGTATCAGATAAAAATTTTGAGATAGTCTTTTTGTTAAAAATAATTCAAAGATCAGATAATAAAAACTCTGATGTAGAGACCCCCCCTAAGGGCCCGAGGCAGGTGTTGTTAGTTATGCCCTGGGGGCATATAAGGCTCTTATGGAAGGGGTACTCGTATAAACTTCAAAGAGGGTTCATTTGATTGGAAATTCAAAGTTCAAGTTCACTTTTTATAAGTTAAAGTTATCGGAGGGGAGCTAGCCTCCCCTTCCCTTTTTTTTCTAAATGTATCAGATAAAAATTTTGAGATAGAATTTTTTTAAAATAGTTCAAAGTTCAGATAACAAAAACTCTGGTGTCGACACAGCCCTAAAGGGCCCGGGGCAGGCATTGTAAGTGATGCCCTGGGGGGCATATATGTTTCTTATGGAAGGAATGCTCGCATAAACTTCCAAGGGGACTGATTTGATTGGAAATTGAAAGTTCTAGTTCACTTTTTATAAGTCAAAAGTGATCGAACTGGGCTAGCCCCCCCCCCCCCCCATCCTGCCCTCTTTTCTCCAAATGCATCAGATAAAAATTTTGAGATAGAGATTTTGTTAAAAATAGTTCAAAATTCAGATAAAAAAAACTCCGGTGTCGACACAGCCCCACAGGGCCCAAGGGCAGGCGTTGTAAGTTATGCCCTGGGGGCATATATGGGTGTTATGGAAGGGACGCTCGATTAAACTTCATAGAGGGCTCATTTGATTTGAAATTGAAAGCTCTAGTTCATTTTTTAAGGGTCAAAAGTGATCGGAGGGCAGCTAACCCTACCCCACGCCCTTTCTTGCCCAAACATATCACATAAAAATTTTGAGATAGCCATTATGTTAATAATACTTCAAGGGTCAGATAATCAAATTTCCTGTGTTGACACAACCCTCCAGGGCCGGGGACAAGCGTTGTAGGTTATGCCCTTGGGGCATATATGGTTCTTATGAATGGGATGCTTGTATAAGCTTCAGAGAGGGATTGTTTGGAAAGTGAAAGTTTTAGTTCACTTTTTAAGAGTCAAAAGAGATCGGAGGGCAACTGGCCCCCAAACCTTTTTTTCCCCGAATGTATCAACTATAAATTTCGAGATAGTAATTTTGTTAAAAACAGTTAAAACAAATAGATAATAATTACTCTGATTTCAACATAGCCACCCAAAGCCCGGGGACAGGCGTTGTAAGGTATATCCTGGGGGCATATATGGTTCTTCTGGAAGGGATGTTTGTATATACCTCAGAGACGGCTAATTTGTTTGAAAATGAATAGTACTTGTTCACTTTTTAAGAGTCAAAAACAGATTGGAGGGCAACTAACCCCCCCCCCCCAAGCGCTTTTTCCACTAAAGTTTTTCACGCTAAAATTTTTTATTGTTTTAAAAAATAAAGCTGTGAGACAGAGTCAACTTTAGCGCAAAGAGCAAGGCGTTGAGGAGGGGACAGCCCCTTTCATATACGGAATAATTTCTGTTCGTTTTAAGTTTTAATGTCACTCCTTACTTTCAGTTTAAAAAACTTGTTTTTTTTTTATTTAATTTCTGATCGTTTTTTAGTCAATGCAGCTTTTATTTGCATAAAAATTTTACTTTTCTTTTGCTAAATGGATGTCTTTACAAATTAACTTATGTAACTAACTTCTATATTTGTATATTTTTCTTCTGGCAAAAAATACAAAGTTGCAGATTTTTGCAGATGTGAGCTTGAAACCTATGTAATAGGGTTATCTGATACGCTGAATCTGACGGTGTGATTTTCATTAAAATTCTTTCACTTGTAGGGGATGTTTCCCCCCCTCTTTAAAAAATCGAGTAAATTTTCTCAGGCTCGTAGCCTTTGATGAGTAATACTAAACTTAATAAAATTTATATATTTAGAATCAGCATTATAAACACATTCTTTTGATACATTTATTGACATTAAAATTCCGTTTTTAAAAGTTTCGATTACTAGTGAGCCGTATCGCTTGTTTTTTTATTGTTTTTTTTTTATTACGTATATGTTATTACGTATATGAGGGGGTTCTCCCCTTAGTCAATACCACGCTCCTCCCCTCCTCAACGCCTCGCTCTTTGCGCTAAAGTTTTTTATTGTTTTAAAAAATAAAGTTGTGAGACAGAGTCAAACTTTAGTGTAAAGAGCGAGGTGTTGAGGAGGGGAAAGCCCCTTTCATATACGGAATAATTTTTATGCTTATTACGAATATGCATTTTTATGCTTATTACGAATTTTATGCTTATTACGCTTATTACGAATATAATAAGCATTTCTATCGGAAATGAGTTTCAACCCCCCTCCTACATAGGCCAATTCAGGGTTAGGTTATGTATAGCCTATATAGGGGGGGGGGGGGGGCTGAAATTCATTTCCGATGAAAATGCTTATTATATTCGTAATCAGCATAAAAAAGGCATTGAATGGTGTATTCACTTTATTCCTAACTCAATAATATGATTTTGTAGATATTGACCAAATTCTACTTTAGCTACTTTTGGCTATCTTGGAAAGGAGTTTGGTTAGGAAAATGAAAATTTCAGGGATAGATCTACAGGCTAAAGTATGTCCTGGGAAGGTATTTTGAAGTACCTACCTCTACTCCTTCTCCCTCTAGAGGGTCCTGACCTTTGATGACCTTTAAAAATCTGTGTTATAAAAGTGAAACCTTGTAAAATAGATCTTCTGACTAAAATGAAGTCCAACAAAATTGTTTTTGGACTCACAACTTTGCTCAATCCTGATTTATAGAGTTTTAAAGATATGCAAATACATTTCCTAAATTTTGAAAATTAACATTGATATGGATTAAAATACTACTCAAATAACAGGAATTGCATTTTCAGAACTAAAGCCAGAGAAAAAGAATCTTATAACTGAAAATTAAGGTAAAATGTTGTTTTGTCAAAATTTCAATGGGTATAGACTTTTCACATAGGCCAATTTCAGGATCCTCTAGAGGGAGAAGGAAAGGAGATAAGTACTTCAAAATACCTTCCCAGGACATATTTTAGCCTGTAGACCCATCCCTGAAAGTTTCATTTTCCTAACCTCACCCCTTTCCAAGATAGGCAAAAGTAACTAAAGTAGAATTTTACCTTCAGTTATCATTGTAATATTCTCTGGTTTTAGGTTAGCCTACTTGTTTCTTATAGCCACCACACTGCAGGTCTTCCTCTGAGTAGGCTAGAACCAGAATATCAGACCATTCAGTTTGAAACTTTACTCCAACAAATTAAGCTTCACATTCAGCCAGGATCAATAATCATTTCATTGTTGGAGGGGCTACAAAACTGCTGAGCTGAAACAAGCAGGTTTCACACATTTGACTATGAACCACAAAAGTAATTTCCTTGAGCCAAAAACCAGTGCTTTTATTCAAAAAGTAGAAATAATGTGGACAAAGTGGAGGAATAAACAGCACCAAGGCACATCCCACCATCAATAAAATCATGCCTAGAAGACTACATGGGACAAGTAGCAGTAACAGCAGAATTGCCTTAAATTGCACTTGCTAGTGATAGGATGGATCCTGTGCCTGCAAGCTTCAGTGATGATGGCTAGTTCTCTGTGAGGTCCCAAGCAGTGGTCCATAGTTTATTGAGCTACTCCCGCCAAACAACGCCACTGAGCAACAGCAAACAACTAAGGTCTCTTCCTCTAAATTTATTTTAATAGTATTCCTCTCGGTTCTTTGAGCATTCTTATTCTCAAATCAAATTGTCCAAAGGAGCTGAAGTGCTAGTCACGTTCCTTTATCTACCACAGCATAACAGAAATGGCGTTCCTGTGCTATTAGATAGGCTTTGAACTTACCTCACTATTATTTATATTTCTTTTGTTTAACAAAGGAAAATCATCGCAGCTTTAAACTTCCTGCACTTCCTTCTTTCCCTATGTCTAGTGGGTATACGTGTACTTTATACCAGCGATTTGATGTCGTTTCACCAGAAATTCCGAGTTGACATGAGAAAAGCAAAAATGAGAAAAAGAGAATTCGCGTCTGCACGAGGGGCTGGTATGGTCAGTGGCTGAAACTTGGCATTGCCATCCTCAAACCATTGTTCAGCCCTCACTGTTCCAAGTTTTAATTAGGACCACGGACCTCCTACTCTTTCACCCTGCGATAACTGCTAAGGCTCTGAACCCGTTCTTGGTACCTAAGTCACTTTTTTTGGCAAAAACTGTACTAAATCTGTATGTTTTGATAACCTCTTTGGGTCGAAATGCATCCCGCGAAAAAATTCTTGTTGTCATGTTTTTTGGTACTCTTCTATTAGCTGGATTCTTTTTATATCTCAAACTCCAGACCCGTTGAAAAACCCGTTTTTCAAAGGGATGATACAAGACTCCGCTGTACAGAAATACAATATATAGCGTGGTTTTAATTGCGTATACGATATTTAAAGTGTTGTTTTTTTTTGGGGGGGGGGGGAGAAGTACCTAGGTTAGGTTACGTATTTAATATATGCTACGCTTTGCCCCTCCCCCCCCCTAATGTGCAAATATATAGCCCATATTTGTTTATAAACTATTATATAGTCATCCTATTTTATTTCATTAGCATTAACCAAACTAGCACTATATAAAAGAGTACGTTTAATAGAAGAGTACCTGTATCTTTTTAATGACTTCTGAATTTCTCATCCAGCTATATCTTGTTACTAAGTTACACAATCTACTTTGTCATATAAATGAATAAATAACTGAAGACGGGTTTGTCTTTGAACTTTCATGAGCCAAAACAAGAGCAGTTTATTTGTTCAATCGCATTCTTTGGCTATGATTACAAAGCTGTCATTTCAACATTGGTGATTTTTTCATCCAGTCGATTACTATGGGAAGGCGTCATAACATCTAACTGTCAGGAACACTAACGTCAGGATATCGACAAAATCCGTCAGAACCACTAACCGTCATAACATCTAAAATTTTAAAACTTCAGTTTTTTTGGGTTTAGGGGGGGGGGCTACCTAGGTTAGGCTAGGTTACGTATTTAATATTTGCTATGCTTCACCCCCCCCCCCCCCCCTGATCTGCAAATATATAGCCGAAATTTGTTTCTGAACTATTATATACTTATTACTATTATATAAACTTATAAATTTTTTGTCGCTGTTATGACGGATAGTGGTTCTAACGGTTAGATGTTATGAGGTTTAGTGCTTGTGACGGTTATTCAAAATGGTAGCACCCCGATTACTATATGTTACCAGATGTCTTGTTTAAAATTTTGCTGCCATAAAAGTGAAAAAGCGTAATTTTTTAGTGAAAATGCGAAAATTGAACGATTTTCCACAAAAAGAAAATCGGCGGAATTCACCGATTTGAAAAATTCAATTCGCAACCCCCTCAAAGCGCCCAAATGGCGCAAATCTGCCCCATCTGGCAACTTTGTTACTGATCCATCGAGTAAGGTGGTACCATGAATTATGGTGGTTGTACAGAATCAAGTATACACCAAGGCACATCATTAGGGTGCGGTATGGATCTGTGTTTCTCTTTCTTTTTTATGTGTGTCTCCCGATAGGGTCTTCTCAATTTCTGCAAAAATTTCGAATATAATTCAACTATTTCTTGTATTTTTATCTAATTTTTACACACACACCCTCAGTGTTCTCAAGTGGCACGCACCGAACCCAATCAATGGGTGCATGCCCTCATGCACCCATTTTGTATTTATTCTCATTGTATGTATTTCCATTAAATGTACAAAAAGATTAATTCTATATTTTTCCTTTTAGTCTTGGAGGGGTGCAGCAACTTTTTTGAATTTCCTTTTTTTGAAGACTGAATTTTGTAATTTGCGTTAGTCCGAAATCTTAAGCGTTAATATTAGTTTATGCCTTGATTGATACCAAGCACGTACGAGTATACAGTTTTTTTTAAGGGCGGGGGGGGGGCAAAAAATGTAAAATATGGACACATTATATGAATAGTATAAGGACTCGATGGTTAAAATAAAACTGGGATTTTGAGGGTGGGGCATGGGGCCGAAGACCCATGTAGACCTACACACTAGGCAGATGTTGTGTTCTCGGGCTTGTGTGTATATTTATTACCATATATAGCAGCTGGGAAAATTTTGTGGCTTGTGTTATTTTCGAGGAAATGTTAAGGAACTGAGAATGGGACTTCGTGGCATATTGAATTCGTCACTATAATTTTATGAGATCTTGTAGCTTTTTTGACGGAGGGGCAGATAGGCCCTAAGCCTGGATTTAGGAAGGCTCTAGACCACTAAAGTCTCTTATTTTGGTGATTTATCCCATGATTTTAGTATGATTTTTCTGTTCTTGCCCTTCTGACAAATTTACCCCCCCCCCTCCCTCCGCTACTCGTTCCCATATTATAACTACAATATGCGTGGTCGCATGAGATTCATCTTTTGTGCTTGTCTAAATTACTCATTATGCTTTGTAGGAAGAGTGTCGAGCTTATTGAATTGAGGGCTTTACAGATCCCTTTTTGCAGGTCTTGTGACCACCGTAATTTGAAATATGATAAATATGGCATTATAATTTTTAATTTTATTTTCTATGTAAACTTACATATGCAAAATTTCTGCTACAGTCTGAGAAAAGTCTAGGGGGGGGGGGTCTACATCTCGGCTTTTACTTGAATGCTCCTTGGCACTGTATCCTAGAAACTGATTTCAAAAATTGTCTTTGATGATATTTTGGCTAGAATCGTTTCCAAATGGTGAAGTTGGAGAGCGCTTGTAAGCTCCATGTTTAAACCTTATTTTGCAAAATATATTGGTGCCTATCCACAAGGCCGGGAGGAGGTTCAGGATTTGACTCCCTCCTGTCTCCAATTTTATACCCGATTCGTAAAAACGTAACAAGATTGTCTGTAAGCAAATGTTCGATGCGTTTTTAAAACTTTTCGTAACCCCCCCCCACCCCCACCCGAAAATATCCCTCCCAGAACAAAAATATTGGATCCGCCCTCTTCTGTACATCAGAATTTACTTGGGAAGGGGGCATGGGTGCCCAAAACCTGATTTCCAGGGGGGGCTAACCTCGTCTAATTGACACTTTAATGCTATATATCAAAATCTCAGATCAAAAACATAAAAATAAGGCAGCATCATTCAGCCAGGGGGGCAGACGCCCCCCCCTTATGGGCACCCATGGAAGAGGGTTACTTGAAGTGAACATCTCTTCCTGTGTTATTGTTGCTGTTCATTTTTTTTTTTAGTTTCGTTGAAAGTCTGGGTCCCTGGCTCAATATTATTCATAAGTCTTTTCTACCTTTTTTGAGGTATAAACTTATAATCTGAATTTTCACAAGAAAAAATAAATCTCGGAAAGGGCTTTTTGGAATTCGGTCTTTGTGGAATTTACTGTCCTCTTGAGGGCCCTAGGCTTAAAGTATATTTGATCCCACCAAGTATTAAGGTCGCTAGTGACTGGAGTCGCTAGAAAATTTCTTTATAAATTTTATAATCAATTTTGTGAATGGCTTTAACCTCAAGAATAGAGTTGTTACTTATTCTAGACAGTACTGAGTTTTTAGTCTGATTTCGCAAATCATGTTTTCAGACGTTTGTGAGCTTGTTGCTACCCGGATGAATTTATTTAAGTGAAATAAGATAATTAATTTGCTTCCTAATTTAACAGAAGATGTAGCCTCAAGAAAAGTAACTGCGAGACGGATGTAAGGTTCGGGAATGTAAACATCCCCAGATAGACAATTGCTTGGTAAGAAACAAGGATTTCCATTAGACACATACGCAGAAATTGTTTCGTGATGGGGGTATAATGGAAAAGGGAAATTAAGTTTTATCCCGCCCACACTCAAGTTCTTGATCTGATTAAAACCGGTTTCTCTGTCTGCATTCCGAGATTATTTGCTTAGGCTTTGTGAGATAAACTACTATGCATGTATAATTTAATTAAATATTTAATATACAGAGTTGATTAGGTCAGGTATTTAATATAAAACGTTCTGGGTGGCCTGCTTTCTATAATTCTCTGTTGTAGTATCCATAATTTTGTCACTTAAGTATTATCTTTTCATCATATTTTGGTATATTTCATTAGGATTAACCTAACTTTACTTCTTGAGTGTGGTTGGGATAACACGTAAGTACCTGAAAAAAATTTATAACTTGAATAAGTACTACCTAAAAATGTGGAAAAATTAGATTGGGGGGGGGGCGAATTCCTCCGCGGACGTGCCTGATCTGCATATTCGTTTCCATTTAGTCATTTTTAAAACCGAACGAACAAAATTATCAACATGAATTAAAATTATGGTACTTATGCATTATATATAACACAGCGCTATAGAATGTACAATGAAATCTGACAGGAAACCCGTCAAACGGGTATTTGCAAGACATAAATGGATTACAAAGCGTGATTGCTTATTGCATTTACAATATTTAAACTGCTATTTTTTGGGGTTTAGGGGGGGAGGTACCTAGGTTAGGTTAGGTTACGTATTTAATATATGCTATGCTTTATCCCCCACCCCACCCCCCCCCCCCCTAATGTGCAAATATATATCCCAAATTTGTTTCTAAACTATTATATATTCATCCTATTTTATTGTATTTCATTAGCATTAACCAAACTTGACTTCTTTCGTGTATAGCGCTGTGTTATATATAATGCATAAGTACCAAAATTATTTAGTAAACAATGTAATTTCTAACAGAGCTGTGGGGTCGGTTATAAGTTATATAACCAACTCCGACTCCAGACATTTTCAATATACCAACACCGACTCGATAGCCCTGTTTTAATGCTTTATTTAACTAGATTTTATAAGTTAGTAGGTTTATTTCTTGTCACAAATTTTTGTAGTCTTTTTCTACCATATCTATTTTAAACAAGGACATTTTAAAGAATGATAGTTTATTACCTTAAATGTTATGTTTTCCTTAGCTTATTTGGCCAATCACAGGGGGAGGGGAGGGTATGAATAATTCCCCTCGAGATTTAGAAAATTTTTTTTTGTATCAACATAAAATAATCTTTGCCCCTTCGCTACATTTTTGCCAGGCCTCGTTCTCTCTCAGAAATTATGAACACCCGGTTGCGTGTGCCAACCGTTTCGAGATTGTGCCAAGCGTGGCAGAACTGTGCCATAAACAGAACTGTGAGGTACACGTGGCTTTATGAGATGTACACCATGTAAAGGGAAATCAGTGCCCCATTGTATTTATCCTGGATTTTTATTCGGGGGGGGGTACAAAACAGACTCAAAAACATCAAAATTTTGTTACTGTGCATTTTTCTTGTGTTTTGATGAGTCGGACAGACATTTGAGGGGGGGGGTAAACCCCACCCCCTCCTGGATACGACATTGAATAAATGTCCTTGCCATCTGCACTTCTGAACAGGACTATTAAATCCACTGCAGTAATTCAAAAGGCGACATATTACGATTTGTAAATTTTACAGGAGATTGGAAAAATTAAAAATTAAGCTTTGGGTTTTTGAATGTCTATAACGAACAGTTTTATGTAGTAAGATTTTGGAAGGTTTTCATATAGTCTTCAAGGAAGGTTTTCATATAGTCTTCAAGAAATGACAAACATAGTTTTGATGTCGAAAGTTAAGACTCTAAAGCTCTCTGCTCCTCAGGAATGGCAAAATATAAAAAATAAACGCCTCATAGATTTCTTTACCAAACTGAATCTCCTCTGTATCTGAGCATCTATGTATCTGTATCCCTGTATCTATAGTATCTGTATCTATAGTATCATCTCTGTATCTATAGCCTTTTTTTTATAAAAGATGCAAAGTGACAAATATTATTTTTTCCGTTTCAACTTTTAGCTTCTCCTTTCGTAGTCTGGCTGATCACTAGTCTTCACGTTACTGGCCAACTTGCCAATTTCTTCCATCGCATCGAAGCCTAAGTAACGACCCACAATCAGGCAATAAAAGGGGACCTAGGAATATTTTCGCTGAGAATGAGTAGATTAGCACAGATGATCCGGTACTGGCTAAAAGTTCTAAGTCTGCCAGAAGATAGGTGCAAGAGCAGCTTATGTGGAGATGCTACGGTCGAAACGTAAGAGATCGTGGCCGTATCAAATAAAAAATGTTTTAGATGGAGTAGGATTATCCTATATTTGGAATGAGGGGCTAGGGCCCTCAGATCAGGGTGAGCCGTTTATGGCTATGATTATAGAAAGAATGAAAGACCAGGAAGTCCAAATGTGGACTCAGGCAGTTAAAACATCTGAAACATTGATGTTTTATTCCCAAGTAAAAGAGATATTTGGGTTTGAATATTATTTTAAACTAGGATTACCGGGGGAGACATTAAGGACTTGGTTTCGGATCCGAGCGAATGGCCTGCCACAAAAAAATAAAAAAGAATATTTGAAAGAAAAAGGTGTGCCCCAGATGCAGATGCAGATTACTCTTGCTCCAGATGTAACCTAGGTATTGAGGATGTGGCCCATATTCTCGCCGAGTGCCAGCAACTTTCTCTATTAAGGGGAAAGTATTTTGAGGGTGGTAACTTGGAGCTCCCGGGGATCCTGAAAACGACTGTAAAAAGGACAATCAGGCAGTTATGTAAATATGTAAATGAAGCGTTGACATCAATGAGTGAAACTTGATATTTATGTTATTTTTCTTGTGGAGTGTATTTAAGAATACTGTGCTGTATGGCCTGTTTTTTTTTTGGCTTATAATAAATTATTATTATTATTATATGGTACTTATGCATTATACGCGCACTGCTATATACACCACTATATACTGTATATGAAACCAGACATGGAGACCCGTCAAACGGGTATTTTGCAAGAGGTAAATGGAATGCAAAGCGTGGTTTCTTATCGAGTTTTCAATATTTAAACGATTGTTTTTTGGGGTTTAGGGGGGGGGGTACCTAGGTTAAGTTACGTATTTGATATATGCTATTCTTTACCCCCACCCCCTAATATGCAAATATATAGCCCAAATTTATTTCTAAACTATTATATATTCATCCTATATTATTTCATTTCATTAACATTAACCAAACTTGACTTCTTTCGTGGGGCCCGTATAATGCATAAGTACCGTATATATTTTTCAGAAAGAGCTGATGCTAATCATTTCAGGATCAGCTGCCATTCCCTTTGCTTCAACATACTTGGTGGAGGGTTTTGTAATACATTCAAATATGGGTGTGTCTAGGATTTTATTTGGGGGGAGGGGGTACAAAAAAACTTAAAAATCCATAAAAAATTTGTTTATGCGCAATGTTGTTACGTTTTTACGAGTTTGACATTTTATTTTATTTTTTTGGGGAGGGGGGGGGGGGTAACCTGGTACCCTCTCTCTTGGTAACGGCCTTGCATTCAAGAACAAATACAAATGTAAAACTCCTGAAATAAAGCTTTAAGGACTCCCGTAACTGAAGAATCCGTATCGGATATGCATGTACTGAGAGCCAATAGTTGCAAGAATTTTCAGCCGGTCCATGTTTCAAAAGTCTTCGAAAATTCCAAAAATGCTGTCTCGTTTTGCGTTATTAGAAAACTGATTATAAAGCGACCTATATAGATCTTCTAATGTTTTCGGAGGCTTAAAAGGTCAAAGGTCAAAAGCTCACAAGCAGAAAAGCAATGCTGCCAATGGGGAGTGGACGGTGTACATATATGCGCCAACAAGTACAAGTTGTATTGTCTCTAACTAACTTCTTTTGCCCGAGAAAAAATTCCTAAAAGACCACAGACAACTGTCATATAAAAAACTAAGAACCCCACAATGTAAAATTTCCAAGGATTAAGAGTTTCCGGTAGATTTTCAGTGGTTTCAGGATTTTTTTTTTTCAGGATACGGATTTAGAGTTCGGTAGATCTCCCGAAAATCGGTAAAAGGGGAAGCATTGCATGGGTTATATATAGCCCTTTGACAAAACGTGTCACATAGCGTATTTTGTGTTACTACGGTTGCAATTCAAAATTTGTTAACCAACACAAGTCGTCAAAGAATATCAAAAATTACGCTCGAGCTATTAGTCCATATTCCTGCATTATTTATGGCTCAAGATATTGTTTATCTTTCTGCAAAAGCTTGACGTTGGGAGGGGTGTAAGAGGGGTCACACTTGTACTTTCAATTATACTGATTGAAAATCCTTTTATGGGTCTGGCAGGTACCAAGTTTTCATATCCGCACCTTTTTGCCAAAAAGTTGATGGGGGATGGATGGTGTGGATGAGCTACGAGTCCAGTTTTTTTCCCAATCATATGCAAGCTTCTGCTAAAAGTTTTATGGGAAGATGGTAGGGCGGGGCTGGAAGGGCCTTGAGCCCTCTCTTTGCCTTCAATCTCACAGATTGTAAGCCATTGCATGTTTCATATTTAAACAAGGTGAGACCAACCCACCTCTCTGGCGCAAAAATATCCTTATTGGAATAGTAAGTCAGAATAGCCTGAAACCGGAATAATAACCACAACAGTGAAGTTGACAACCTCGTGAAAATTTCAAATTTCATGAGTAATTTTTGTAAAAAAAGGAATTAAAATAGAATATCGTATAGACCTACTTTGATAATTTAATTTAAAAATTATCTCCCTTATCTCAAAGCTGATTCTCTTTCCATGGCAAACCTTCTAATATCATTACCGTACTAAGGAAGAAGCAAAGGGCTTCCTTTCATTTCTTTAAGAGAGCTATTTCAATGTAGGATGCATGCATGTTACCATTCCTTTTCCTCAGTCCAAATGCAAAAAAAAAACGAGATGGCAAAACTCAAGCGAAATTACACAGCTTGTAACAGCAGATGGCGGCATTTTCGAACCTGTGATAAATTGTACTTTTTTCAATTTAGTTGTTTCTTATGTAAGAAGCTATTTTGGTGATGGGACCAGGGATTCACCACACATCTTAAGCACTTTTAGATTTTAGTCTGACTTACACGCAGCTTCAGCTTTTCGAAGTCTGTCACTTTCATCAATCTGGTCTGTGTGGTCCACACTTTCTGAAAAGAACGCTGAGCCTAGGCCTTAAACAGATTTCCTACTAAACCAAAATAGTTGGTTTAGAAAAAAACGGAACAAAGCCAAAGTGCTGGTCCCATAATACAGATATTGCTAACAACCATTTGTTAGGATGGTAGAAAGTAGAAACAACTATTTAGTCTGCGTTGTGACGCTGAACTAAGAACTAAGAATAATGACAAGATTTTAGCTAATGTCGGTCCCATTCATAACAAGATTTAGTTCTTTTATATTAAATCCTTTTGTTTAAAGATTTAAATCCTCAATCCTTTTTGTGTAGACAGAGGAGAAGAGGACCCGAATTTCCAATCCCGAAACATTGAAACCAGTATCATATATACACCATCTGTATCAATAAAAAATAATATAAATGATAGATGGCAGGCAAACTGCCAGTAGAGAAGATTCCGAATAGTAACGCTATTGGCCTGACCTGAAAATAGTGTGTTCAAAATGATATTCCAAAAGTTTTAAAGTGTGACTCCCTTTTTGCTCTGGATAAATTTAAAATAGAAAAATATGACAAAGAACGTTTAATTAAAAAAAAGCTATTTTTTTTTTAAATTAAGTATTGACTAGTTACGTAAAGCCAGTTAAAACATAATTTCTTAGCACAAAAATAAAAACAAGTGAACTCGGCCCAAACCATTAGGTTTGTTTTTTAAGGCTACTTAAAAAATTGTGTCAGAGAAATACTTTCTCCAATAATGTCTTTCTCAAAACAGCTGTAATTTCATTTATTTTATTCGCTGTGGAAAGCAAAGCCATCAGCGTATTGGTCAATTTACACTTTGTGTTTGTTATTGGAAAATTTACAATAACTTTGTAAATTTACGAGGGGTTACTCACTTTTAGAAATCACGTTCACCAGATGGTGCATGCCAAGCGTGGCAAAACTCTGCCAGTCGTGGTAGAACTGTGCCAAGCATTTTAGGAAACAGTACGGCGCACGTGGCGCTTCAAAATGTACACCAGACCTCTTGACAATTTCTATGAGTGCAAATAATAAGAACCCAGTTGTTGTAAAAATACGATGCAAATGAATAGATGAGGAGGAATTAGAAATAATGAGATAGCAAAAATGATTAGTTTTTAAATATGTATTAAAAGCAATCACTAGGGAATATAAACCCCTCTCTAAGTCCCTGCCTTCTGAATTGAAATCGCAAACAAATTCCATAATGATTGCGTTCAGGCTTGAATGTCAGATAAAGATATAGGGTTTATCCGGACTCGTACCCAGGAACTGGGTTGGGTAACATTAGGTACATTGAGGGCAGGCACATACACCGGAATTTTTTTGGGGGAGACATATATAAAAGAAACTTTTTGTTTAAGAATTCGAATGAGAAGTGTCCAAAAATTCAGAAATACTTAGAACTTCGATCCTGAAGGCCGAGTCCCCCCGCCCCTACTCACGTCCCTGGTTTTATTGGACATGGTATTGATATGTTGACAGTTAAAAAGTACCCTTATCGTCAAGGCCAGTTCGTTGACATTTAACTTTCGTTACTTGTTCATATTTCCCTGATATATATTTAGGTACTTTCCCATTATATGGGCCTCTCGGGTTAACCACTGTAGAGTAGGCAATGATAAAACCCCTTTTTGACGTCTTAACTGCTATACAGTAGGCAATGATAGCGTGGTTTTCATTGCGTATACGATATTAAACTGTGTTTTTTGGGGCTTTAGGGGGAGAAAGGTACCTAGGTTAGGTTAGGTTACAAATTTAATATATGCAATGCTTTACCCTCCTAACGTGCAAATATATAGCCCAAATTTGTTTCTAAACTATTATATATTCATCCTATTTTATTTTATATCATTAGCATTAACCAAACTTCACTTTTTAGAAAGGCTTTTGACTTTTTAGATAATGGGAAAGTACCTATATTTTTACACATTTCTAGAGCTTTTTTTTTAATGTTTCATATTAATTTTAGTAAAAAAAAAGAACTAATAACGACATTACGGCTTTATGTCTGATCCTCTTACTCCAGTCTTGCCAAAATTACAACGGTTAACCTGCATTTTCGGTTAGAGTTGTTACACGTGTTTATTTCTTCAACTGTAATTTTGCTTTTTTTTGCGATGAGTAGCCAAGTACATCAAATTACTACCAACTCATTCTGGAATGATGATCGCCAAATGTTTTTAAGGCTACTAACAATTTTTCTAACGATTATTTTTTCCGATAATAGTATATTTTATAATTAGAACACTGAGTGATTACGACTTACCCGATATTAACAATTTTGGATATGAGGACAGAAGGAGATTACAACTTATTCATCAACATAATAAATATATAATGTTATATAACAATATAACAAAATATAACAGTTTTGTATGTTAGAACAAAATGAGAGTGCACATCGTCCAATTTTGAGAGTTATGTATAAATTGGAACACTAAGAAATTACAATCGTCTAATATTAACTGTTTTATATATATTAGGATACAAGAAGATTACAATTTTTCTGACATTAACAATTTTTTACGTTTTTGTCTGATCTTAACACTGGTTTGTCTGATATTAAATAAAATACTTAAATATACCCGGGCGCACGAATTAACGATTTAACGAATTTAAATAAATTAACGATTTGGTGTGTAGTAGAACACAAGGAAATAACGCTAAAATTGTAAATAAATAATTTTATATTTGTTTTGTCTTATTTTTCGTTTTTTATCAGACGGTTTTTCCAATATTAAGAGTTTTTATGTGTTAGAACACATGAAGTTTATAATTTATTCGAAATAAACTGTTTGATATACCTAAATTAGAACGCAAGGAGATTGCAATTTGTCCGATATTAACAGTTTTAATATTTTTGGACTCATATTTTTGAATTTTGAACGGTTTGAAACTGAAAGTTATAATTTGCTAGAAGCTAATCGAAAAATTTTTGGAAAGATCTTGGGATTCTTACAGATAAAAACGGCTGCTCAGTAAATAAAAAGAAAAGAAGTCTTTTAGTCCTAATCCGGATTTGCAAAAATTAAGCCAAGGTATGACAAACAGTTCGTAACAGGTAACGAACTGTAAGGAGCGACCCGGCTCAGTAGTAACCGAAACTCTAAAAACGGAATTTTGATACCAATAGATACATCAAAAGAATCAGATTTTAATGCTGATTTCAAATATATAAGTTTCATTAAGTTTAGTCCTACCCATCAAAATTTACGCACCTGAGAAAATTTGCCTGATTTTCGAAAAAAGGGGGAAACACCCCCCAAAAGTTATAGAACCTTAATGAAAATCACACCATCAGATTCAGCGTATCAGAGAACCCTACTGTAGAGGTTTCAAGCTCCTATCTGCAAAAACGTGGAATTTTGTATTTTTTGCCAGAAGAAGATTACGGATGCGTTTTTATTTATTATTATTTTTTTTTTTTTGATGGGTGATCATATCGACCCAGTGGTCCTAGAATATCGTGGGAGGGCTCAATCGAACGGAAATTAAAAGTTTTAGTGCCCTTTTTACGTGACCAAAAAAATGGAGGGCAACTAGGCCCCCTCCCACGCTCATTTTTTCCCAAGGTCACCCAATCAAAATTTTGAGATAGCCATTTTGTTCAGCATGGTCGAAAATATAATAACTATGTCTTTTAGGATAACTTGATCCCCCAAAGTCCCCGGGGGGAGGGCTGAAAGTTATGAACTTAACCCAATGTTTACATATAGTATTGCTTATTGGGAAGTGTACAGACGTTTTCAGGGGGGGGGGGATTTTTTCTGGTAGTAGGTGGGTTGGGGGATATGTCGGACGATCTTTCCATGGGGGAAGGGACATTGCTATGAAGGGGGTGCCGGATTTCCCAGCAGTATTTAAAAAACGATCAAAAATTAAATAAAAAAAGTTTTCAACTGAAAGTAAGGAGCAACATCAAAACTTAAAACGAACAGAAATTATTTACGTATGTGATTGAGTTCGCCCACTAGTCAACACCTTGCTCTTTAAGTCAAAGATTTTTGTAGTGCTTTCATAAGAGCTATTTATTCTAATTAACGGCCTTTGTGATTAAGGGTCATTTTAAAGAATTGGAACAAAATTCGAACTTCAGCGTAAAGAGCGAGGAATTGACTAGGGGGCGAGCCCCCTAATATACGTATAAAAAATATATAAATATAGAAGTTTCTTACGTATGTTAATTCATAAGCTAAGTATATTTATTACTAATAAAAACGTTCGTAAATAAAATTAAGCATTTTTCGAGAAAGCGATTTAACCAAATAAAAGTAAAATTAATATGCAAGTTTCGTTTTAATTAGACATATCCGGTGAGCCAAAATCAAAACCTGCATTAATTCAAAAACATTCAAAAATTGAATAAAAAAACAAATTTTTTTAGCTGAAAGTAAGGAGCGCTAAAGTTTGTCTCGCTCTTTACGCTAAAGTTTGACTCTTTCTCACAACTCTATTTTTTTAAACAATAAAAAATTTTAGCGTAAAGAGCGAGACGTTGAGGAGGGGACAGTTCCTATCATATACGGAATAATTTCTGTTTGTTTTAAGTTTAATGTTGCTCCTTACTTTCAGTTTAAAATAAATTGTTTTTTTTATTTAATAATCAATAAAGAACAGTTAAAACAGAAGCCTATCTACTCTCAGAAAATGTTAAGGCTGGTTCAAATAGCCTTGGCATTTAACTGAACTTAAAAAAAAGATTTGTGTTAGTTGCTGTTACAAGTCGCATGATTAAACGACAAACGACATCAAAACAATTTTCTTTCGGACAGGGAATAAGGTATATGTTCTATCTATAGCAAGCGATTTTGTGACAAGCCTGCTGCTCCTACAACTTTGAACAACCCATGAATGCCTTCTCACCCTGATT
The DNA here is from genome assembly GCA_027921565.1 of Artemia sinica. NCBI lineage: Eukaryota > Metazoa > Arthropoda > Branchiopoda > Anostraca > Artemiidae > Artemia > Artemia sinica. Next base: position 45,819,361 of record CM051267.1, read on the forward strand.
TTACCTTCCAATTGTTAAATATTTATTTTGCAAATTTTAAGCTTTCTGTTTAGTCTCTCTTTTTATAAATTTTTGCTTTGTATGGTGAAATTAAATTCTCTACTTGTGTTTTATTTTGGTTATTACCTTTTAATCTTGCGAATTTAAGTTACTTTCAACATTTTTTATAACCTCCTTGACATGTTGAAAAATTTCTTCTGTTTTCCTGACAAGTTCTGTTATATTGACTTTATTTTTTTGTGTGCCTATTCACTTGAAAATGTGAATTCAGCCCATCTAGGCTTTTGATACAAATTTTTCAGAAATAAATCTTACGGCACTTGCAGCGAAGGGCAATATACTTATATAATTAAATTCATTAGTCTCAAATCTATTGATAGATGGATCAATAATTATAATATTGCAAATTTGTTTTATTAGAGAATGATCTAAAATTCGGAAGATAGTACTTTTTTTCAACGAATTACAAAAAAAATCGATGTGTTTTTAATATGAAAAACTTTGCATACCAAGTTTCAAAAATTGTGCTCGGTTGATGGACAAAACTGAATCTCAGCTGTGAAGTAGTAGGAAAATTTTCTTCTCTCGTTGTTATTTTAAAACCGTAGGAAAGCTGGAAAATAAAAACATAGTATAACTATCTCAGGGAATATAGACCTTAATAAAAAAGGAGACATTTAGTGATCTCATAGACATAGCCAACTGACGCATTAGTGCAGAAAAAGAAAAAAGAATTTGACCATGTGATAGGGGCCACGCTTGACTGAAGTGCGCCGCGCAGGTCGGGAAAAAATACGACGTAGTAGACGTGTGGTTGCGTATGGCATGGATTGCGCAACATATGGTGAAGCATTTGGGGCTCGTGAGTTGTGCATCAAATGGGGGAAGTCGGCCCTTCCTCACAGTGGGCAACCATTGTGCCTAAATCAAGCCTGTGTCACCACCATAGCCTAAATCTTATGTTGGCTCTCCAAAATCAAAACACTTCCTCTGCGAAGAGAAGTCTTGAATTAAGTGCTTCACCGCAGGCAGTGAATTATCATTATATAGGACTCAACACTACAATCTTGCTTAGAAGCGTCGTTTTTTATCTTTAAAGCAGGGACCATTTGGTTTACAGGTGAGCAATAAAAGGTCAGTGTCCAGTCAGGATCTGTGAAGGAAACGCGTTGAAGCGCGCAAGAGAGACTTAGGGAACCGCTCGTGTTTCTCTGTATAATCGTTTCTAGTCATCCGATAATAAGCTAGCTGTAGCATTATAGATCAGTTAGGCCTATACACATTTAAACACAATATCAATCATACACATAAAAATACTAATTTGAGCATTAGTCCTTCTTCCCCTCCCCGCAAAAATAAGCAAACTTAAATTGCTATCATGTCTTAACTACTTCATTAGCATATTTACAAACCTTCATGATTGCCCAGCCGGCTGCGGGATCTTCGGGAATCTAAGGGCATGATCCTAAAAAAGCTTATTAGATGAAAAAGCTGGTGTCATCCTGCTGCTGTGCAAGACATTTCTATTCGGAGGGGGATCTACAATAAAGGGGGGGGGGTACAAAAAAACTAGTGACTAAGGCTTCTGTGTGCAAAAATTTGTTCACATGTATTTTGGCTCCTTTTGTATGAGTTGGACGAAAATTTTGAGGGGACTAATACCAGGTGACCCCCTCCCCTGGACATGACATTGGTGCTGTTTATTAGGTTTTTCTCTGTTAGTTGTTTATTTTCTTTTTGCTCTCTTTTATTTTTACAAAGTCTTATAACCGTAATAATTGTTGAATTGAATTGTCGAGATTAGATAGAAAGGTAACTTACCACGAATGAATTTATTTCATTCAAAAACATTAATTTTCTGATTAGCCTGATTCTCTTCTTTGGGGGATTCGTTTTTCAGCAGAACTGTAAGAATGTTTCTGTTCAAATTAATAATCATAAAGCCCCAAACCTGAATCTTGGTCGAATCTAACGCAAGAAATAATCCAAGTCATTTTGTTTGGCGCTCCGTGGTATTTTTTTTCCAGGGGTGGGGGTATAAAAAAATTACCCTCCCCCTGGCCTCGTCCTCAAGTAAAAGACCTTAGAAAGATTTGATTTCTATACTGCGCATTTAAAAACTTGACCCATTTTTAACATGTCGTAATTCATGAATTGTTTATCCATAGGAGGGGCTACTGCCCTCCTCCATATGGCGTCTCTAGAAACTGTATCTTGTTAGTCAAGTATCTGATACGAGGGTATTCTTAAGTTATTCGATAACGGAAATTATTTTGTAATTTTACCATATTACTCCGGTTTTTGGGCCATCTGTCGGCTTACACTGATTTGTTGCGGAATTTCTGCATCACCTGATATTTGTCATATCCCCCAATTTGATGGATTCTTTGTTTGATCATCATATCATTCTATCTAATAAATTCACATCATTGAAAATTTTTGAATCCAACGACTTTGATTAATCAGCTTTTAGATTAATATAAGTGAATTGACAAGTAAGAAAGACGCATTAGTTAAATTGCAATACAAATTAACTGGATTTATTGATTTTTTATTAGTTAAAAAGGAAACTATTGGAGGGATTTCGGTACACATGGGAGGAGTCGACAGTCTCAGCCTAAGGCCGAAAAATGTTTTATAGTAGGAGGGGCTTTCGGCGTTTTGGTATTACAGGTGTAAATTTACCCTCCAGTCCCAATCCTGTGTTTACAATCTCAGTGTTGGATTTGAGTTTGGAATTATGTCCACACTAATGGAGGTAAATTAGGTGGTGGTGTTCAAGTGGGGTTAAAGAGCTGACTTAACAAAAGTAAAAATGCTATTTGATTGTGACAGACGCTACCTGGATAGAACGGATCAATGGGGTCGAAATCAACCTGCTTTGGTAAGCTTTGCCCTGGCAAATTAATTCCCTTTGAACGCTTCCAAAAAAAGTAAAGAAGGTTTGAAAGTATAAGAGGTACTTTTAAGAAGAATAAAAGCTGGAGCTGTGATTATTATACGTTTAATAATCACTAATAAAATCACTTTGAAGGGGCTAGCAAGAATTCAGCTTTGGTACGTAAGATGTCCTTTTTTTTGCATTGTGCCATTTGCTCAATAATACGTATTGCAATATGATTTCAATTCGAGAGGGTGGGAGATCCTACATCCTTGGCTACTCTGCGTCAACGGTCTTTCCTCTTTAATATTCCTTCAGAAGACGTTATTGAAACAAGCATACTATGAATATAGTAGCATGGAAGCTCATAAGCTGAATTCCAGGGGGGGGGGCAAACATCGTCTAATTGGCACTTTTAATGCTATATAATAGAAATCTCAGAACAACAATATAAAAATAAGGCAGCATCATCCAGCCCGGGGGGTTGGGTGCCCCCCCCCCTTATGGGCGCCCATGTATGGTAGTACTCATATACACAATGGATACATGGGAATTCCATCACTAGAAATTTCTGGTTTGTTAGTATACCCCCCCCCCCCCCGCCTAAAAAAATGGTGACGTTAGTAGGCTCTTACGCATGATCTTTTTTAGGGGGACTATAATAAACAAAAAAAAGATAGTTTAAATAAGAAATTCTAATAAGTTTGGGGGTACTTATGTATTATATCGACCAAACTTGGACAGCGTCGATTAAGTTAAATTTTGGTATTAGTAAAATCTTATTATAAAATCTTATTAATGGCTCTAACCAGATGCCGAGTTCTTCTTTGACTAGATCTGTTTCTTTCCTATATAGCATAAATGTGGACAAAGTAATCTAGTACACTAGACTAACCTAAGCTTTCCACAATCACTATGCATTGCAAAATAAATGAGTTTTATGTCTATATTCCGAGTTACGTTGTCCAAGTGTTGTCGATATAATACGCAAGTACCAGTTTGGGAAAATTTAGGATTTTGGGGAACCCAGGCTTCAATCCACTGCGTATGTTTCTGAACAATAGTCACCTTTGTAATAATCCGTAGACCTAAATATAATAAATGTTAATCCAAAATTCCGTTCATAATCAGAGTTGCCACTTCAGTTTGTGAAACTCACCCTCTAACCGGCAAAAAAAGAAATACAAGACGAATTAAGTTTTATCTTAGGAAATTTGTCGTGCATGAGGGGCTGAACTGATAAAGAAGCACTAAATAAAGGCAGATAAAATGAAAATATATATACAAAATTTAACTTTTTTCTTAAAATTTACGAGTTTTAACGGTAAGTACTGAAGATTAAATGTTCTGCTTTCCTTAGATGCATGCGTAAGTCACTGTTTCAAAAAAAGCTGCAAATAGCACAAATGTAATATTAAGTTTACTTAATCCACATAAATAGATATGAAAAAAAGAAATATAGCCTACCACTAACTTCTCCATTCGAAGCTCTTTTCAAATGCAATAGTCACTGCCGTTGCAATTGCGTCCCAGTCTCCCTAATGGGGCCAGATGTAGCCATAGCCTACGTACAAAAGTTTGCTGTTTTTTTTTTAAATTTTTTCACGTTTTCGAGGAGCCACCCACTTTCTATCACCCGGTGTACGTCTGGCAGTGCCACGTGTACTGTACAGTTCCGCCACGTCTGTACGTCTAACACGCATCGCACAGTCCCTGCAACGCTTGGCATGGTCCAGGTAATGATTTGTACAGTTCCGCCACGCTTGAATTACTTTGGCCACGCTTGACACGCGCCACCTGGTATGCGTATTTCTGAAAGCTAGCGCCTGCGCGATATTTTTGGCTTATGTTTCGTCTATAGTTGATTCACAATACCGAATAAAGGCAAACTGAAAAGAATGGCAAACTTTTTTGTATATCTTAAGGCTATATTTGGCCCATTAGGGATGGACTGGGACCCAATTGTGAAGGAAGAGTTTTGAATGGGAATTGAGTGGTACAATTCTTTTTTTTCTATCGATTTCTATGCAAAAAGTAACCTTAACCGAATACACTATCTGTGGCTGGCAATCCTGCTTACAACCCTTTAATTTTAGTCAAATTTGGGAATTTTTCTTCTCGCCCGCGCTTGTGCCTATTGTCAATAGAAGAGGACGTTCTAAGAAGAAGAATAAACAGATGCAATTTCTTCTTAGAACTCAGCGGCTCTAATGGTCTTTGACAAATAACCACATTGATTTTTGACTAAACTTTCACGGCTTCCTATTTAAAAAGTATATCTCAACGTTTTGGTTTCTGGGGTCTATAATCTTACAAAGCTAAAGCGCCATTCAGAATTAATTGACACTTTTTAAGTGTTGGAAAAGCTATAGCTCATTAAACAATAACATAGCTAACTAACAAACTAACTGGGCACGGGGCCTGGGCTTCATTAAAAGAATTATTGCCGTCGAAAGTTAGCGTTGTTTGAAACATACCTTATACGCTTATTAAGCGCTTATTATAATATAATTAATATAAATTATAATATAAAAAATAAAATAGAATATAAATATAATATATAATATAAAATAATACAATATAACGTAAAATATAATTAATTCTAAATCATAATTAAGCGCTTATTAAGGCAACTAAAATTCGCCTTTTCGAAGAACGGAAATAGTCACCTTTAAAGCTCCTAAAGATATAAAAACAAGAACTAATATCAAGGCCGTATCCCAGGGGTATGTGGGGTTTAACCCCTCTCGAAATGTTTGTCTGACTCGTAAAAACGTAACACAAATGCATATAAACAAACTTTTAATGCGTGTTTAAAAGTTTGTTTTCCCTGAACAAGAATCCTGGATTTTTTTCTCTTATTTCAAATTGTTTTCTAATTGTTTCTTTTATGGTGGGGAGAGAGGGAGGGGGGATAAAAAGGAGAACCATATGAAAACGCGGGAAAATCGTTTTAATCACGAGATATAAGGGACTTGACATGTTGATGAATATGTCTATAATCCTAATTTCACACAGTGGGGGTGTATTGGTCTAAGACTGAAGTGAAGCACCGCTTTTTCAAAATATTTGACAATTCGTGGCTAGAAATTATTTTTTTCTAGCATTTTGTTTAATTCCCTCCTCTATCTGTTAAGGCTACACCTTTGTCCTCCATTGAATATAACCTTTGCAATGAATATAACCTATACAATGCTACAAGTAGCATGTGAACTAATTCTCATTAGTCTAATCAGTAGACTATACTTAAAAAACATAGGTAATTTAGTAGAAGTTTAGGTCTTTAGGCATTAAAGCCCTTATTATTAAATAACTAGCATATACAAATAACATAATTAATGTAAGGTAAGGTCTATAGTATATTGGTTGACAATATTTATTCTATTACCTTGTTCACCGAAATTGGTGAGTATTTTTCGCTAGCGCTCCAAGTATTACTTATATTACATGTAACCTACTTCAATAAATGTGTGTTTGTGTTTAATTCTATGGTTTCAATCTCATGTAATGCAGGGTTGTTGCTGAGAATTTAACTATATCCCAAAATTTACTGGAAAAAAATCCTAGGTTAGAAAAAAAATCCAATATATTAAAAAATAATAAAATATATTTAATAAACTTTTTGAATAGTAAAAAAGTGCTTCCTTGCTATATTTTTTAAGGTTAATATTTAATATTTATGTTACCGTGAATGTCTGGAATCTGATTGATATCGACATTCGCCGGTGAATGTCCGGAATCCCTTTTTCTCTGCTTGGATATAATTAGCTTTGCGAATCAGCCTTTTCAGTCTTATCCAAGCTATGATGGTAAAAGATAAAGTCAGATTATGTTAGTTTAGGTTAAGATAACATTTTGTTATAAACATCAGAAATGGCTCTGCGCTAACCAGACCTAATCTAACCTAGCATAACCTGTCATTATCAAGCCTTGCATTAAACTGATACAGTTGACTGGCAGCGCTGACTAAATCCAAAGAGAAAAATAGTATTTTTGACATTCGCTGGTGAATGTCAACATTCATCAATGTCGGGCCTTCGCGGCAACATTTACCCTTTTCACAAGATCCCAAGCTCAGGACTGAAATCTCAAAAAATTCGGAAAAATCTAAAAGAGTTGTAGTACTTCTGGAATGTGCCCTTTTTGAGTTTCTACAACAACGCTTTCTATAAATACCTTATATGCTCTCAGGGCACAAATTACAACCCTTGCCCTGAGGGCTGTGAGGGGGCTGTCATCCTCAAAAACCTAATTTCCAGAACTTGCAACTACGTTGAGCAAAACTGCTATCTCAAAATTTTGATTGGATGTGTTTGGGGAAATGGGGGGCTTGAGAGGGGCGAATGTAACTTTTATTTCTCTAATGAAAAACTGTGATGAACATAGCCTATTCCAAAAATGATCAGTTAGGTCGGAGTTCTAAAAGGGCATTCTAAAAGGCCATAAACCCATTATGTCTGTGAAAATAGACAAAGCTAAGGAGAACTGGGGTGAGGGAGGCCAAGGTTTGAAATAAGATACAAAAAGGAGGTGAATTACCCTGAACTTATCAAGCAAATTTGGTTCTCCCTCGAAACTCTTAAGATTTCCGTCTGAATCCCCCCTCCCTCTGTGTATGCTCCTGAAGTGAGCTATTTATTTCCATGAGAATCTTCCTGTCATAACTGTTCTAGAGTGAGAGTCAGTTTCAGATGAAAATTAGAATTGTGAGCTTTGCTTGATTTCAGGCAATCTGTAGACTGCTTTTAATCGAAGGGGATCTACATATTTTTGAGGGTTGACAACTCTCCGTCATCTGAGGACGTGACTCAGATGATGATATAATATATAATGATGTAAGATGATATAAATCTCAGATGATATAAATCTTAGGACGTGACTTTTTCTACTACGCGTGGCATATTTCAACCACGCACGGTGAACAACGCCTGATGCACACCATTTATAAAAGTGGTCAACTTGCAGATTTATTTTAGTATATTTAATAGTATATAGTAATTATTATTAGTCGTGCGACAAATAAAAATTGTAGGCTATATCCTCTATAGGCATACACTAAAAATTGCTAATCTATCTTTACTTAGCACATAGGTTTCAAACAAGTGTATCATTTATTTATGCAAAGTGTCCAGGGAAAGACATTTTGTTTAAAAAGGGCACGCCGCTTTGTTTTCAATACTGTTTTCATCACCATCAATTACAATGCTGTTGATTGCTTCATTAAGAGTGACTCCTGATAAAGTAGCGTTGCTTAATTACTACTCCTAACTTACAACATGACTATGAACTTTCAGCTTTAAATCACTCCAATTGCGCACTTCAAGATTTTTTTCAAGATTCAATCGGGTTTAATTAAATCAAATAGAAATAAATAAAAATAAATAAACTTCTCTATGCAAAAAAATGCACGTTGAGTCCCTTAAAAAAATAACGATTCCTCCTAATCACGCTTTACGACTCTCGCTTTACTCCTCAACACAACCACATCCCTCAACCATACAAATCACTATCTAAGAGATTCCCCCCTTCCTCCCCAAAAGCACAGCTACCTTAACCATACAAAAAAAATCAATAAATAAATAAAAAAAGAAAAAAAAAAACAAAAAACAAACCGATATAATAATGATAAAAAAAAAAAAAAAAAATCTCAATTATTAATAAACTCTATTTAATGAATATTCAATAAGATATTTTTTCAAATTATTTTTAAAAGACCCAAGAGAGCTCCTACATCTCAGCTCTTGTGGAAGCATGTTCCACACTTTCGCGCACGCCACATCCGGTGCAAAATCCGACCGTACTGTAGGTGTTCGTCTCACCAGAAGGTTTGAGGCAGATCTCGTGTTCCTAGGATGCTGTTCCGATACCAACTGGAATAGACTGTGGAATGCTGATGGAAGTAATCCGGAGAAAAATTTAGAAACGATAACTGAGCACGATAAATGATAAAGTGATTCACGGGAAAGAAAATCGTCCATATTTCCGATTATTTTCAGGGCGTGTTTGTGGATTGAATCAAGCCTTTTCAGGTGGGATATAAATGTTGACTGCCAAATTGACGCACAATACTGTAGATGAGGCTTGATAAGTCCATTATAAAGTAGACGAAGGGTTTTTTGAGGGAATGTGTGTTTCAGTTTCCTGATAATGCCAAGATTACGGGAGAGCTTCAGCTCCACAGCGTGGATGTGATGTATGAAGGATAACTTTTCGTCAAGGAGTACACCTAGGTACCTGGCACAGCCAGTTTTCGGTCGTCTGATCGTTCCTCGAGAAGTCGTTATTCCCGATACCTCTGGGTGAAGAGGTCCAATCCTTGAGAAGAAGAGAGCGCAAGATTTGTCAACATTTATTACAAATCGATTGGCATCCATCCAAATGTAAGTTTCTTCTAAGATGACCTCAAGTTTACCCTGGAGCGCTGACATGTCGGTGTCACAGGAGACCATTGTAGTGTCATCCGCGAACGCCACAAGTTCATCCGATTCATGATCGTTGCTCGAAATTTCTGGGTCGCAACATAACTTGCAGCACCGTGAAGTCCTGGAGTTAGGGTTCAGAACGCGACTTAGGTCATTCACATGAACCAGGAATAACAGTGGGCCTAAGATTGAGCCTTGCGGCACACCGAAGTTGACAACGGTGTCATTCAGCGGATCATCTCCTATATAAACACGTCGACTACTAAGGTAAGACCGGAACCATCGTAGAGCCTCTCCTCTAACCCCAATGTGCTGTATTTTACCTAATAGAATCCCATGATCCATACTGTCGAACGCTTTTTTTATGTCAAGCAAAATAGCAGCTGGCACAAGTCCCAGGTCAAGTGCTTTATTAATGAATAGGCTTAGTGATGCCAGGGCATCTTCCGTCGAGTGTCCTGGTCTGAATCCAAATTGGCGTTGGTTAAGGAATCCCTTAGCTTCCAGAAAAGAGTAAAGTTGGTTCTTCATAGGTTTTTCGAACACTTTGGAAAACACCGAAAGAATAGAGATGGGTCGAAAGTTAGACGGGTCGTCCTGAGGGCCACCTTTGTGGAGGGGAATTATTCTTGCCTTCTTGAGAAGTGATGGAAACACACCCGTCTCCAAGGAGAGGTTTACCAAATGTGTTAAAGGTTGTACTACGGAGGGCAATACTGCCTTCAAAACTTTAGTATGGACGCGGTCGAATCCAGAGGCAGATGCTCCCCTCAAGCCTTTGACAATCATCGAAACATCCGTCGAAGTTACAGGAATGGGTGCCATCGACTTGACACACGCTGGGCCCAAAAAGTCCCTGTAGGACTTTCTGGGGGGTAGCGCTGTGTTAGCCGTTTTTTCTCCAATTTTGGCGAAGAAGGTACAAAGAGCTTTTGCAACTTGTGCTGGTTCAGTCAAGGTCTCTCCATCAACCGTAATTTTGGATGGTAGTTCAGGGTGTTGGTTATTCGGTCGTAACACTGAATTGACTGTCTTCCATACTTTCCTTCCATCCTTCCCACTTTCGGCTAGCCTTTGATTAAAGTAATCCCTTGTAGCTTTTCTGAGAACAGACCGTAGGCATTTCTTATAAATTTCATAACTCCGCAGGCTAGCTACATTGGTAGATTACGGTATTCCGCCCAAAGATTATTCTTTTTATTGATGCACCTGAGTAAACTTTCTATAACCCACGGGCAAATTGGTGCGTTTTTTCTTCCGCGTTTCTTTATTTTTTCTTTAAAACAAAATGCCTCATATAGTGTTGTAAATGTACTATGGAAATTTTCAAATCCTTCATTCAGATCTTCTTTATCCATAACGCTATCCCAGGTCGTTTTTTCCAATTCCTCGTTAAGTAACCGTAAGTTTTCTTCACTCAGATCTACAACCGGAATATCATCTCTAGTTTTTGAAAATGACCTTGTTGCCTTTGATGTTTTGAAAACGGTACATAAGGGGAAGTGGTCTGACATGTCACTGAGGATTACTGAAGCCGAGAGTGGAGGTAGAGTAGAAAAAATATTGTCTATTAGTGAATGAGTACTCTCAGTTACTCTCGTTGGGATAGTTGTTGACGGGTAAAGATTAAATCCAGACATAAGAGTGAGAAGATCATTAGCGCTATTAGTTAGGGGATAGGCTAGGTTGATGTTGAAATCACCCATGATGACCACATCATGATTCTGTCTTTCAATCATTTGGAGTGTTTCCAATAAATATTCCGTAAACGAAGAAACAGAACCTGACGGTGATCGGTAAATTTCTCCAACGATTACCTTCCGTTGTGAAGGAAGGGACATATCAAGAAAAAGTGACTCAAAAATACCTTCTATATTTCGAGTCAGTTTGCCATTAACACAGACTGGGTATTCGCTCTTTGTGTAGATTGCCAATCCTCCTTGTGCTGACTCTTGTCTGTGTACAAAATTCAATGTATACCTGGGGATATCTACCAGGATGTCAGTCTGCCTCGACAGGAATGTTTCACACAGTCCAAGAACGTCAGGTCGTATTTGTCGGCACATGGTCATTACATCTGTCAGTGACGAACATAATCCTTGGCAGTTGAGCTGAACTATACTGAGCTGAGATTCAGAGCATCCCTGGGGCATACTCATTAACTGAATATAATTACTTCGAGGAAATTCATTTTCACTAAAAAAAGAACAATCATTTTCATTACTAATTACTCTATCAAAAATTTCTTCCAAATTTAAGAACGACTTTTCTAACTGTTCTAATTTTTTTTGAGCTGCTGGCAAGATAGTGGGCCTCGGGGACGAAGACAAGGAACTCAAAACTTACCCAAAACTCAAAACTTACCCAAAACTCAAAACTTACCCAAAAACTCATAGTTTTACTTCCTTATGGCTTCAAAGTACGTGATCCGGGGGGGGGGGATAGGATGCTATCCCCCATGGCACCACCAAATGTCTCATTAGTCGGGGTGATAGAAGGATCCTGACGTGTTCTCACCATTCATGTGTACCAGCAAAACTTTTCCGTTGGACGACCGTCCATTTTTTGGAGGGGATCGGGGTTCGAAAAATATGTTTTGCCATATTTATCAAGTCCTATAAAATTAAGAACTTTTTGTAGACAAACGCCCTTTCTAACCTGGTTAGCGGACACCCATGCCACCCCTTCCAAAATTAAATTTATAGTTTCCGTCCTCTTCCAAGACAATTGAAATTTTCCTCATTCAAAGAACTACTAATATCAACTGAGAAGCAAAAAAGTTGCGTTTCAATTTTTTTGTTTTTAGAAAAGCGAAAAAAACTAAGTTTTTTTTTATAAAACTTAAGTTTTTTCTTCTGTAAAATTTATGTTAATCAAGATAACGCCTTCTGAAATGCTGTATCAGAGCTTTGTATTTCCTTTTACATTCCATTAGTATAATTTTCTATAATTTTATTTAGGCTAGCAAAACATATACCAGCCGATGAAGATGAGGTGGGATAATTCAACCCAAACGATTGATCCGCATCAAAGTTAAAAAATTATGGCCTGAAAATGCACTTTTTTGGCATTTCAAGTCCTTTCCCGGAAAATAATCCTCTGGTGGTCCGTTTGAATTATCCCAGCTGAAAAACCCAAACTGTACAATTGTCCCAGCTTCTTGGAGAGGTACCCGAGGTATCCTACTGCAGGGATATCGTAGTTACCACCAGGAAATTTGGTTGAAAGAGGATTTTAAAAGGATCCAGATCGCTAATTGTGCAAAAAAGGATCGATTAATCTATTATGGACAGTGTGTTCATGGTTTTTCTCTATTGCTTATCTTTCTTTCTTTTTCAAATCATTTTAGCTCTGGGCTAGTTTATTAGGTACTTGCGCATTAAACTTACTCTTTTATATGCTGTATATGGAATGTCAAACTGGAGATGCTACAGATACCGGGACAGACACCCGCCAGACTGGTTATTTCAGGACACCGCTATTAAGAATTGGAATGCAAAGAGTAGTTTTCATTGCGTTTACGATATTTAAAGTGTTGTTTTTTCGGTTTTAGGGAGGGGGGAAAGGTACCTAGGTTAGGTTAGGTTTCGTACTTAATATATGGTATGCTTTACTCTTCCCCCACCCCCCAATATGCAAATATATAGCCTAAATTTGTTTCTAAACTGTTATATATTCATCCTATTTTATTTTTTTCATTAGCATTAACCAATTTAACCTCTTTAGCAGTATATAAAAGAGTTTAATGCGCAAGTACTGTTAATTGTTTAAGACTCTGAGCCAGTTAACTTCTGCTGACAGTCGCAGCTTATAGATAGATAGATATTTATTGCAAAACAAATGCCTCTTTGGGCCATGGCAAAAACAAACACAGTTGCATATAAAAACATATTTGTAATCGTAGCTTACGAAATTACCACTTTGTGCCAGTTTTAGTTGCATCCACGTGTATTTCCACACCACAATTACCGTTTAGTTCTGTTTACTTGAAACTGTATGGCAGAGGCCATTGCACATTTCGACTGTTTCCTCTTTTATTTTTGAAGAGTATAATTATCTTTAATTTTTTGAAGTGTTCTTTTGTTGTTTTTAAGTAGTAGCCCTGAAAACGAACAAAAGGGTATTCACACAAGAAAAGAATGCAACAGGGACAACGACAACCGCGGAAATTTATCCAATAGGAAAGCTTTTTAATGAGGGGGAGGGAGGAGGAGGATCTTAAAAGTACTAAGGATAGTAAAATTAAAACTTGATTGTTTGAATTGGTTAAGTGGAAACATCGCACAACTGCATCCTAAAAATTAGAAAAATTACGTATTTAAGTTAGAATGAAAAAGACTTTCATATGCAGTTAAACAGTTTTTGGCAGCCGCGGGTGCCAGATAAAAAAAAGAAATGTAGATGAAAAATTAGAAAAAATAAGCTAAAACATATGAAACCAAACAGCTTAAGAAGATGCAGCTTTCTTTTCTAAGTGAATTTGTCTTTGGCAATCAACCGATTGTTAATTTTCAAACTTTAACGGACCAAAGGCATTGTCAAATTTAGCGAGATAGTTCTGTTCAGTTATTTTCATATTTTGATGTGGCAACCCTGACGAAAATGTGGTGCTGCCGTGAAAACTTGATAATTTCGAAACAACATAAATAATTAAATACTTAATGGTTATTACTAGGTGACGTGAATGGTTAAGAATAACAGTAAAAGATACTACCGCAGCACAATCTCCATTCGAAAGCGTCCCATTAGTAGGCGAAAAGAAAAAAAAAAAAATACAATTTGACCCTATACTCTCCAATTGGGTGACCAGTTGAGAAAAATTTTGTAAAGACATAACCTGGACTTTGCATTAAAAACTTCAAATAAAACACACACTTTTTTCAACTGTGGCAAAGTCAAAACCAGCCCAATCCTTCGGGTACAGTGTTGATAGGATCTCCTGTTCTTACGGTTTCTTTTGTATTGGAAGGAACCACCAACAACTGGAAGAGAGGTAGTTGGAACACAAATCTTCAATGGACAAAGCCATGAAGCTACACCGAAGCCCCGGTAATTTTAATTCCGCCCATCCCCAACATGTAGGGTAACCCGCACTACTTCATTTTGTTCAAAAACACCTCGATTATTGCCTCCGTTAAAGGTCTTGTGCAAGTTTTCAGGGGCAGTCGAAATTGAGAAATTTATAGACAAAAAATTAGCCCTTAATTGAGATTTAATTAAAAAAAGCTCTCCACAAAACAAGTTTTTCAAAGAACAGTAAAGAGCTCCATTAAAAAAATAAACAGAAATAAAGTCAAATAATCTTCCAAGCGCAAAATTACCACAAATCACTATCATATAAATGAAGGTCAAAACGACCAGAAATTATAATAAATGACCGAGTCAAACTCAAAACGAGCGAGAATTGACACGAGTAGGGCTGACAACCCCCATGCCTTCTCAAGACTAGAACATAATTTACACTTTACTGAAAAGGAAATTACCATGGATTGTTAGTTGTAATATAAAATACTGATATTTATTTCTTAAAGTTTTAATAATTTTTATTTATTAAAATAAAAAAAGTGAAAACACTTAAAATGTATTTTGTTTTCAGTAAAGTGCAAGCTATGTTCTGGTCTGGGGGTGTATGGGGGTAAAGTATAGTGGATATGTAGTTGAAACGTGTTAACTACAATTATTCTTCAGATAATGAAGTAAGAATTTTTTTTTAATCGATATAGCCCAAAATAAGAGAAAAAGTTATCATTTTTGTGGGTCCGAAATGGGCTTAGAATTGAATTTCAGAGTAAAGCGATTACTATATTCAGGAAGAGCATAAAAAAGGCATCGAGTGGTATGTTCACCTTATTCGTAGGTCGGTAATATAAACTACCCCAAATTTACCGAGACAACTTATTATTTTATTTAATTTCCATTTACTTTTATATGATGCCAGACCCGGTGAGCGGATTAGCTTTTAATAATAATTAAATAAAATGAACTCAGACTTAGCATCTTGAACTGTCATTTAATGGCGGATTTTTATTCAGTGATCCACAGGGCATAGGGTCTTCTTTTATTTTAGTGTGTGTTTTTTATGCTTCGTTTTTATTTATTTTAGTGATCTTTATTGACGGTTTGTTTTTATTTTTGCACTGAGGACGGCTGAAGGGAGATCTTGGCCAAAATATTTGCGATGTTTTTTCATTTTCATTGGCTGAGAATATTGTCGTTTTTTATTCTTTACGAATCTTTTTGAAACAACCAAAAGAAAAATCTAAGAAAATCACGGTTTCCAGATATGAATAGACCTAAGATGAATCAGCGGGGGGGGGGAGTGGGTATATTTTTTTGATGTCCTTAATGCTTTAAATTTGTCAATTTTTTAAGATACCAAAAATTTACACTTATTGCTTGATAAGAGATAATCCCGCCCCGAAGCCAAATTTTTTGGTCTCTAGTCTACCATAGCCAAAATAATTCCCAGAATTGAGGACAGTGTTGACTAAGTTAATATATAGGCCTAATATGGCAAATCGCTATATAAGCAGGCACATTGGCCGTTTTAGGTCTAGACAGGGGCAGCTATCCCTCCCTCCCGCGTTTTTCTGACGCTCAATTCCTTTTATTTTATATTTTACACTCCTATTACGGTACTTTAATTGACAAAAAAAATGTTGCAATTACAGTTTTGTATACCTCCCCCCTCTCAGTTTACTGTTAACTGAGACTGTTACTGATGACTATACCTAAACCGTTACTGATGACTATACTCATTAGGGAAAAGTATAAAGAATACGTTTTTATTAACTTGCCTATCCCCTTCTTAGTTGGCGCTCATCTCTTGGAGATTCTTTGATCTCATGTGATGGAAGGACAGAGTGCTCTCCACACATAATCTAGTCTGTCTGGTCATGGGAATAGCCTATGTAGTATTTTATTTCGATGGAGAGGGCCTTTTTTTGAATAGTAAAATGCGGAAATTATAGGAAGGAGTACCTCAGCGCCTCTAGATGCAAAATGTTGTACTACTTAATCGCTCCGAGCCAAAGTACTTTGCTCCGGCCAATAATTATGCTAGAGCGTGATTCAGGCGACGAGTGAAGGGGATGAATTGTGTAACTACGGTTTTTAGTTCTTGATTTAATTGCCAGGTTCGCATAGGTATACAAAGGGTCACTTTTTTGTGTGGAGAGGATAGGTTTTGTCAGTACTTGTTTCGTAGGTGATAATACTTTGGCTAGAGAATAGGGGTCATGTTTTTGTCATGGCGTTAAATAACTTGGGTTAAGGATCTTTTTTCAAAAAATCGACAAATATTATCCCCCTTCTCGCAAAAGAAAATTATAGCCATGATTTACGACCCCAGTTCCAGAAGTAATAGCATTTGTCTCCTGTAGAAATTTTGATGTTTGATAAAGTATGACTGACTAAATTTAAAAAGAACCAAAGTTGAAATTAATTTTTCAAAGGTCATTGCCTTATTTTTAAAATTAAACTGAAAATTCGCCAGCCATTCTTTGCTGAACAAAGGATAATTGATATAATCAGATCTCAAAGTGCAATTACGATAGTCGACATGTGAAAAGAATAGTTTTGTCCCATCTTTATTAGGTCCCAAGATGAATTTAATTCAACCTTTAAAGGCTTAGAAAAAACAACATGTTATAAAATCGTTGCATCCAGGTTCAAAAGGTCGTATCTGCATTTCAAAAGAATTTTTATTTCACATTCAACTGTTTGAAAAAAAAACTTTCATCTTATTAAAACATTGAAATTTATTAAAAGTTCTATTGTTTACTTATTTGAAAATAGGTTTTCTTCTCTAAAAATAGGCGAACGATATCAACTTTGTATCATGGCATCATTGCAGGCACAAAAAATAGATGGTGGCACCAACTACTCATGAATTTATCTGGAGGGTGTGACTCATATGGAGGGAGGGGCAAGTCGGAAACTAAAAAACGGGTAAATTAAAGTGAAATTTATAGACCAAGTTCTAAAACATTAGTTTCTGGTCCCTGGATCTGGAAGAATTTTGCTTATTGGTGCCAATAACCATTTAGAACACAAATCCGACAGTGGCGCGAACTTACAAAAATAAAGGGATGAGGGCAAGGTTTTTCTTAGATTTTCTAAAATGGAGTCACGGAAAAGGCACTTTATAGAAGGTAGGGAGAGTGCATTAGTTTTGTTTCAATTTTTTTTTTCAATAGAAATGTCCAAAAAAGACGTTCCAAAACTATTGGGTAGTTATCCCCATTGCTTCCGATTGCTACCCCCAAAATCAGGATTCCACTTTTAATTTGGAAATAATATGATTAACAGTTTATCCAAGCTTTGGGTGGAATCTGGTCACATCACTCGATTCATCTTACACTTGAAGTCTAAGGATATCAATAATGGATGTTTCGCCAGAACCACTTGGTTAGTGATAGAGTGGTCAATTTCACATATTTGTAAATCTGGATTAATACTAAATACTGTTTCAGAATTGCCTGAGAAAATTTTGAGATAAAATATTAAAGCGTGGATAATGATTTTATAAAATGCGTTATTTTAAATATATTCTAAGATACATTCGAGCTCCTTTTTGTGTCTTGTCAAATAAAAAAAGTTATTAGATGAGGGGATCTAATAACTGTGTCTGAGGATGATTTAATCCCCCACAGTCCCCGGGGGAAGGGCTGCAAGTTATGAACTTTGCCCATTGTTTGCATATAGTATTTGTTATTGGGAAGTATACAGACGTTTTCAGGCGGGATTTTTTCTGAAGGGGGGGGGGGAGGTACGTGGGATGATTTTTCCATGGGGGAAGAGAATTTTCCATGAAGGAGTGCCGGATTTCCCAGCATTATATAAAAAACGGTCAGGAATTAAATTTTAAAAAACAAGTTTTTCAACTGAAAGTAAGGAGCAACATTAAAACTTAAAACGAACAGAAATTATTACGTTTATGTGGGGGGGGGGGGTTCGTCCCCTCGTCAGTACCTCGCTCTTTACGCTAAAACAGTTTTAGTACTTTCAAAAGAGCTATTTATTCTAATTAACCGGTTTTTGTGATTCAGGGGTCATTCTTAAAGGATTGGAACAAAATTCGAACTTTAGCGTAAAGAGTGAGACATTGACGAGGGGGCGAACCCCCTCATACACGTAATAATTTTTGTCTGTTTTTAGCTTTAATGTTGCTCCTTACTTTCAGTTGAAAAAACTTGTTTTGTTTTTTTAATCAAACAGTTCATGGTAACGAACTGTAAGTAAGGAGCGATTCGGCTCAATAGTAACTGAAACTCTAAAAAATGGAATTTTGATACCAATAGATACATCAGAAGAATCAGATTTTTATGCTGATTTCAAATATATAAGTTTCAAATTTAGTTTTAACCATCACAATTTACGCGCCTGAGAAAATTTGCCTTATTTTCGGAAAAAGGGGGAAACAACCCCTAAAAGTCAGAACTTTAATTAAAATCACACGATCAGATTCAGCGTATCAGAGAACCCTACTATAGAGGTTTCAAGCTCCTATCTGTAAAAATGTGGAATTCTGCATTTTTTGCCAGAAGAAAGATCACGGATGCGTGATGTTTTTTTTTTCGGGGGTGATCGTATCGATCCAGTAGTCCTAGAATATCGTGAAAGGGCTCATTCTAACGGAAATTAAAAGTTCTAGTGCCCCTTAGTGATCAAAAAAATTGGAGGGCAACTTGGCCCGCTCCCACGCTCATTTTTTACCCGAAGTCACCCAATCAAAATTTTGAGAGAGTCATTTTGTTCAGCATAGTCGAAAATCTAATTAATATATCTTTTAGGATGACTTAATCCCCCACAGTTCCCGGGGGAAGGGCTGCAAGTTATAAACTTTGCCCATTGTTTACATATAGTAGTGGTTATTGGGAAGTATACAGGCGTTTCCAGGAGGAATTTTTTCTAGTCTGGGGTCGGAGTAGGGGTTACGGGGGAGGATCTTTCCATGGAGGATATTTCCTTGGGGGAAGGGAAATTTCTATGAAGGGGACAGCAGATTTCCAAGCATTATTTAAAAAACGATCAGAAATTAAATAAAAAAACAAGTTTTTTTTCAACTGAAAGTAAGGAGCAACATTAAAACTTAAAATGAACAGAAATTATTACGTATATGAGGTGATTCGCCCCCTAGTCAATACCTCCCTCT
Organism: Artemia sinica; assembly: GCA_027921565.1. Taxonomy (NCBI): domain Eukaryota; kingdom Metazoa; phylum Arthropoda; class Branchiopoda; order Anostraca; family Artemiidae; genus Artemia; species Artemia sinica. The sequence continues at coordinate 45,838,820 of CM051267.1, forward strand.
TTACTCTAAAGTTTTTTTAGTACTTTCAAAAGAGCTATCTATTCTAATTAACTCGCCTTTGTGATTCAGGGGTTTGTGATTCGAACAAAATTTGAACTTTAGCGTAAAGAGCGAGGTATTGACTAGGGATCGAACTACCTAGTATACGTAATAAAACATAAGTAGAGATGCCTCATGAGCTCCTACGAGAACACCATATATGGGCATAGAGTCATTAGGGAGAATGATTGCCTAATCGGTCAATGACCTCTTTCTCCAGGTGTGTTTTTGGCACGCCCTCAGCGAATGTTGTTGTTATTGTTTTGAACAGAGTCATTAGAGAGAACACGTGGTTAATGGGGTCAATGTTGTTGTCGTTCGAAGCAAAGTTAATGACACTTCCTTCCTGTTCGAGGCAGATGTTATGATCCAGAAATAGTATTTGTTATTGTTATTCGAGCCAAATGTTACGAGTTCCCGGGAAACAGTTAATTAACGTCTGACAGATAACGTAAAGTTAATTAATGTCTTTGGATTTCGAACAGAAATGTTTCCGAGAAACAGTTAGATCACACATGATGTCATGATTGTTTGAATTGTCTCCGGCGCGAAGTTTATTAATGTCTGGAGTTCTTCCAGAAGAATCGTTTCTGAGCAAATGTTTTGATCTTAGCGCGCGAAAAGGTTTCCAAATAATTGAAATAGGCCAGCGCAGGGATGCCAAACAAAAGGAACACGCTGAATTACGTTTAGGGATTATTTGGGCGAAACTGTTTTAGACAGGTTATGGAATTATTTCGGCGAAACATTTAGAGACATTTTAAAAGATGATTTATGAAGAACTTGCGGTTGAGGTTTTGAGTGTGGTCGTTATAATACACAAGTTTCATTGAACAGTGCTGTGAGGTCCTCTACCCCAAGCCCAAAGGGTTCCAATCCCTCTACCTCAACCCCGAAGGAAGCCCCCGTACTCAAAGGTCCCCCCAAGCTCCCAAAGAGCCCCAGTCCCCCAAACGCCCTCCTCAGACCCCCAAAGGCCCTCCCCTGGTCCTCAAAGGGCCCCCGGACCCCCCAAAGAGCCCCCGGACCCCAGAGGTCCTCACCCGGTCCCCAAAGGTCCACCGGGCTCCAAAAGGACCAATCGGCCCTCAAGTGCCCCCCAGACCCCCAAAGGCCCTCCCTGTGCCCCAAAGGCCCTCCCCGGTCCCCAAAGGTCCCCCCGGGCCCGAGAAGCGCCGCGGTCCAGGAAAGCGCCGCAGGATGTGCCGCAGGGATGCGCCGCGGGTCAGGAAAGCGCCGCAAGATGCGCCGCAGGGATGCGCCGCGGGTCAGGAAAGCGCCGCAGGATGCGCCGCGGGGTTGCGCCGCAAAAAAAGTAAACTAAAAAGTAAAAATTTCGAAATGTTATCCCCCAAACGCCCTCCTCAGACCCCCAAAGGCCCTCCCCTGGTCCTCAAAGGTCCCCGGGCTCCCAAAGGGCCAACCGGCCCCCAAGGGTCCCCCAAACACCCTCCCCGGGCCCCCCAAAGAGTCCCCTCTCCATTTTTTAATACTTTTGATGGCTTTATTATATCTTTTCAGAACAAGTTCCATTCATAATGTCATTCCTAAACCCATTTTACAAGTTGAAGTACCCATCCTTTTCACCCGCAACTTAGTTATAGGTAAGAGTTTGAAGTTTTACCTTAGAGACTTAGCTTAGAGTTTTAGTTTGGTTTAGTTTTAGTTAAAAGTATAGAATTTTTTAGCTTAGAGTCTTAGCTTAGAGTTTTATTCAGAGTTCTAGTTTAGTTTAGTTTTAGTTAAGAGTTTTGAGTTTTACCTTAAAGTCTTAGATTAGAGTTTTAGTTAGGGTTGAAGTTTAGTTTAGTTTACTTAAGAGTTTAGAGTTTTAACATAGAGTCTTAGCTTAGAGTTTTTGTTAGAGTTCTAGCTTAGTTTTAGTTAAGAGTTTGGAGTTTTACCTTAGAGACCTAGCTTAGAGTTTTAGTTTAGTTTAGTTACAGTTAAGAGCTTAGAGTTTTTTAGCTTAGAGTCTTAGTTTAGAGTTTTGTTAGAGTTATAGTTTAGTTTAGTTTTACTTAAGAGTTTGGTGTTTTACCTTAGAGTCTTAGCTTAGAGTTTTAGTTAGAGTTCTAGTTTAGTTTTAGTTAAGAGTTTAGAATTTTAGCTTAGAGTCTTAGCTTAGAGTTTTTGTTATAGTTCTAGTTTATTCTAGTTTTAATTAAGAGTTTAGAGTTTTCAGCTGAGAGTCTTAGCTTAGAGTTTTTGCCGAAGTTCTAGTTTAGTTTAGTTTAGTTTTAGTTAATAGTTTAGAGTTTTAGCTTAGAGTCTTAGCTTAGAGTTTTTGTTAGAGTTGAAATTTAGTTTAGTAATAGTTAAGAGTTTAGAGTTTTAGCTTAGAGTCTTAGCTTAGAGTTCTTGTTAGAATTCTATTTTAGTTTAGATATAGTTAAGAGTTTGGAGTTTTACCCTAGAGACTTAGCTTAGAGATTTAGTTTAGTTTAGTTTTAGTTAAGAGTTTAGAGTTTTTTTAGCTTAAAGTCTTAGCGTAGAGTTTTTGTTAGAGTTCTAGTTTAGTTTAGTTTTAGTTAAGAGTTTGGTGTTTTACCTTAGAGTCATAGCTTAGAGTTTTAGTTAGAGTTCTTGTTTAGTAATAGTTAAGAGTTTAGAATTTTAGCTTAGAGTTAGAGTTTTAATTAGAGTTCTAGTTTAGTTTAGTTATAGTTAAGAGATTGGTGTTTTACCATAGAGACTTAGCTTAGAGTTTTAATTTAGTTTAGTTTTGGTTAAGATTTTAGAGTTTTAGCTTAGAGTCTTAGCATAGAGTTTTTGTTAGAATTCTAGTTTAGTTTTGTTTTAGTTAAGAGTTTAGAGTTTTAGCCTAGAGTCTTATCTCAGAGTTTTTTATAGAGTTCTAGTTTTGTTTAGTTTTAGTTAAGAGTTTAGAGTTTTTAGCTTAGAGTCTTAGTTTAAAGTTTTTTTGTTGAAGTTCTAGTTTAGTTTTAGAGTTTTAGCTTAGACTTAGAGTTTTAATTAGAGTTTTAGATTAGTCTAGTTTTAGTGAAGAGTTTAGAGTTTTAGCTTAGAGTCTTAGCTTAGAGTTTTTGTTAGAGTTCTAGTTTAGTTTAGTTTTAGTTAAGAGTTTAGAGTTTTAGCTTAGAGTCTTAGCTTAGAGTTTTTGTTATAGTTCTAGTTTAGTTTAGTTTAGTTATAGTTAAGAGTTTGGAATTTTACCTTAGAGACTTAGCTTAGAGTTCTAGTTTAGTTTAGTTTTAGTTAAGAGTTTAGTGTTTTTAGCTTAGAGTCCTAGTTTAGAGTTTTTGTTGAAGTTCTAGTTTAGTTTAGTTTTAGTTTAGAGTTTTTGCTTAGACTTAGAGATTTAATTAGAGTTCTAGTTTAGTTTAGTTAGCTAAGAGTTTAGAGTTTTAGCTTAAACTCATAGCTTAGAGTTTTTGTTAGAGTTCTAGTTTAGTTTAGTTTTAGTTAAGAGTTTAGAGTTTTACCATAGAGTCTTAGCTTAGAGTTTTAGCTTAGAGTCTTAGCTTAGAGTTTTTGTTATAGTTCTAGTTTAGCTTAGTTTAGTTATAGTTAAGAGTTTGGAGTTTTACCTTAGACACTTAGCTTAGAGTTTTAGTTTAGTTTAGTTTTACTTAAGAGTTTAGAGTTTTAGCTTGGAGTATCAGCTTAGAGTTTTCGCTAGAGTTCTAGTTTAGTTTAGTTTAAATTAAGAGTTTAGTGTTTTTAGCTTAGAGTCTTAGTTTAGAGTTCTTGTTGAAGTTCTAGTTTAGTTTAGTTTTAGTTTAGAGTTTTAGCTTAGACTTAGAGTTTTAATAAGAGTTCTAGTTTAGTTTAGTAGGCTAAGAGTTTAGAGTTTTAGCTTAGAGTTTTTGTTAGAGTTCTAGTTTAGTTTAGTTTTAGTTAAGAGTTTAGAGTTTTAGCTTAGAGTTTTTGTTAGAGTTCTAGTTTAGTTTAGTTTTAGTTAAGAGTTTAGAGTTTTTAGCTTAGTCTTAGTTTAAAGTTTTTTTGTTGAAGTTCTAGTTTAGTTTTAGAGTTTTAGCTTAGACTTAGAGTTTTAATTACAGTTTTAGATTAGTTTAGTTAAGAGTTTAGAGTTTTAGCTTAGAGTCTTAGCTAAGAGTTTTTGTTAGAGTTCTAGTTTAGTTTAGTTTTAGTTAAGAGTTTAGAGTTTTAGCTTAGTCTTAGCTTAGAGTTTTTGTTATAGTTCTAGTTTAGTTTAGTTTAGTTATAGTTAAGAGTTTGGAATTTTACCTTAGAGACTTAGCTTAGAGTTTTAGTTTAGTTTAGTTTTACTTAAGAGTTTAGAGTCTTAGCTTAGAGTCTCAGCTTAGAGTTTTTGCTAGAGTTCTAGTTTAGTTTAGTTTTAGTTAAGAGTTTAGTGTTTTTAGCTTAGAGTCTTAGTTTAGAGTTTTTGTTGAAGTTCTAGTCTAGTTTAGTTTTAGTTTAGAGTTTTAGCTTAGACTTAGAGTTTTAATTAGAGTTCTAGCTTAGTTTAGTTAGCTAAGAGTTTAGAGTTTTAGCTTAAAGTCATAGCTTAGAACTTTTGTTAGAGTTCTAGTTTAGTTTAGTTCTAGTTAATAGTTTAGAGTTTTAGCTTAGAGTCTTAGCTTAGAGTTTTGTTATAGTTCTAGTTTAGCTTAGTTTAGTTATAGTTAAGAGTTTGGAGTTTTACCTTAGAGACCTAGCTTAGAGTTCTAGTTTAGTTTAGTTTTAGTTAAGAGTTTAGAGTTTTTAGCTTAGTCTTAGTTTAAAGTTTTTTTGTTGAAGTTCTAGTTTAGTTTTAGAGTTTTAGCTTAGACTTAGAGTTTTAATTAGAGTTCTAGTTTAGTTTAGTTAGCTAAGAGTTTAGAGTTTTAGCTTAAACTCATAGCTTAGAGTTTTTGTTAGAGTTCTAGTTTAGTTTAGTTTTAGTTAAGAGTTTAGAGTTTTACCATAGAGTCTTAGCTTAGAGTTTTAGCTTAGAGTCTTAGCTTAGAGTTTTGTTATAGTTCTAGTTTAGCTTAGTTTAGTTATAGTTAAGAGTTTGGAGTTTTACCTTAGAGACTTAGCTTAGAGTTTAGTTTAGTTTAGTTTTACTTAAGAGTTTAGAGTCTTAGCTTAGAGTCTCAGCTTAGAGTTTTTGCTAGAGTTCTAGTTTAGTTTAGTTTTAGTTAAGAGTTTAGTGTTTTTAGCTTAGAGTCTTAGTTTAGAGTTTTTGTTGAAGTTCTAGTCTAGTTTAGTTTTAGTTTAGAGTTTTAGCTTAGACTTAGAGTTTTAATTAGAGTTCTAGTTTAGTTTAGTTAGCTAAGTGTTTAGAGTTTTAGCTTAAAGTCATAGCTTAGAGCTTTTGTTAGAGTTCTAGTTTAGTTTAGTTTTAGTTAAGAGTTTAGAGTTTTACCATAGAGTCTTAGCTTAGAGTTTTAGTTTAGAGTCTTAGCTTAGAGTTTTTGTTATAGTTCTAGTTTAGCTTAGTTTAGTTATAGTTAAGAGTTTGGAGTTTTACCTTAGAGACTTAGCCTAGAGTTTTAGTTTAGTTTTGTTTTACTTAAGAGTTTAGAGTTTTAGCTTAGAGTCTCAGCTTAGAGTTTTTGCTAGAGTCCTAGTTTAGTTTAAATTAAGAGTTTAGTGTTTTTAGCTTAGAGTCTTAGTTTAGAGTTCTTGTTGAAGTTCTAGTATAGTTTAGTTTTAGTTTAGAGTTTTAGCTTAGACTTAGAGTTTTAATTAGAGTTCTAGTTTAGTTTATTAGGCTAAGAGTTTAGAGTTTTAGCCTAGAGTTTTTGTTAGAGTTCTAGTTTAGTTTAGTTTTAGTTAAGAGTTTAGAGCTTTACCATCGAGTCTTAGCTTAGAGTTTTAGTTAGAGTTAAAGTTTAGTTTAGTTACTTTTAAGAATTTAGAATTTTAGCTTAGAGTTTTACTTAAAGTTTTAGTTTGGTTAAGTTTTAGTTAAGAGTTTCGAGTTTTAGCTGAGTCTTAGCTTAGAGTTTTTGTTAGAGTTCTAGTTTAGTTTAGTTTTTGTTAAGTGTTTAGAGTTTTACCTTAGAGTCTTAGCCTAGAGTTTTTGTTAGAGTTCTAGTATAGTTTAATTTTAGTTAAGAATTTGATGTTTTACCTTTGAGTTTCAGTTACAGTTCTAGTTTAATTTACTTTTAGTTAAGAGTTTAGTGTTTTACCATAGAGTATTAGCTTGGAGTTTTAGCTAGAGTTCTAGTTTAGTTTAGTTTTAGTTAAGAGTTTAGAATTTCAGCTTAAAGTCTTAGCTTAGAGTTTTTGTTAGAGTTCTAGTTTATTTTAGTTTTAGTTAAGAGTTTAGAAATTATAGCTTAGAGTCATAGCTTAGAGTTTTTGTTGAAGTTCTAGTTTAGTTTAGTTTTAGTTAATAGTTTAGAGTTTTAGCTTAGAGTTTTTGTTAGAGTTGAAGTTTAGTTTAGTAATAGTTAAGAGTTTAGAGTTTTAGCTTAGAATCTTAGCTTAGAGTTTTTTAGAGTTCTAGTTTAGTTTAGATATAGTTAAGCGTTTGGAGTTTTACCTACGAAACTTAGCCTAGAGTTTTAGTTCAGTTTTAGTTAAGAGTTTAGAGTTTTAGCTTAGAATCTTAGCTTAGAGTTTTAGAGTTCTAGTTTAGTTTAGATATAGTTAAGCGTTTGGAGTTTTACCTTCGAAACTTAGCTTAGAGTTTTAGCTTAGTTTAGTTTTAGTTCAGAGTTTAGAGTTTTTAGCTTAGAGTCTTAGCTTAGAGTTTTTGTTAGAGTTCTAGTTTTAGTTCAGAGTTTGGTGTTTTACCTTAGAGTCATAGCTTAGAGTTTTAGTTAGAGTTCTAGTTTAGTTTTAGTTAAGAGTTTAGAATTTTAGCTTGGACTCTTAGCTTAGAGTTTTTGTTAGAGTTCTAGTTTAGTTTAGTTTTAGTTAAGAGTTTAGAGTTTTTAGCTTAGATTCTTAGCTTAGAGTTTTTGTTGAAGCTATAGTTTAGTTTAGTTTTAATTAAGAGTTTATAGTTTTAGCTTAGAGTCTTAGCTTAGACTTTTTGTTAGAGTTTTAGTTTAGTTTAGTTTTAGTTAAGAGTTTTAGCTTAGAGTATTAGCTTAGAGTTATAGTTAGAGTTGAAGTTTAGTTTAGTTACAGTTAAGAATTTAGAGTTTTTAGCTTAGAGTCGTAGTTTAGAGTTTTCGTTAGAGTTCTAGTTTAGTTTAGTTAAGAGATTAGAGTTTTATCGTAGTCATAGGTTAGAGTTTCTGTTGAAGTTGAAGTTTAGTTTAGTCATAGTTAAGAATTTAGAGTTTTTATCTTAGAGTCATAGCTTAGAGTTTTTTGAAGTTCTAGTTTAGTTTAGTTAAGAGTTTAGAGTTCTACCTTAGAGTCTTAGCTTAGAGTTTTACTTAGAATTGAAGTTTAGTTTAGTTATAGTTAAGGGTTTAGAGTTTTAGCATGGAGTCTTAGCTTAGAGTTTTAGTTAGAGTTCTAGCTTAGTTTAGTTTTAGTTAAGAGTTATAGCTTTAGCCTAGAATCTTAGCTTAGAGATTTAGTTAGAGTTGAAGTCTAGTCTAAACTAGCATAACCTCAAATTACACAATATTACATAGAAATACCAAAACCATAGGTTAGGTTAAGTCAGGTTAGGTTAGAAGTTAAGTTTCTCCACGTTTAAGCTAGGTTAGATTAGGTTAGCTTATCATGAGCGCTCATGATAAGCTAACCTAATCTAACCTAGCTTAAACGTGGAGAAACTTAACTTCTAACCTAACCTGACTTAACCTAACCTATGGTTTTGGTATTTCTATGCAATACTGTGTAATTTGAGGTTATGCTAGTTTAGACTAGACTTCAACTCTAACTAAATCTCTAAGCTAAGATTCTAGGCTAAAGCTATAACTCTTAACTAAAACTAAACTAAGCTAGAACTCTAACTAAAACTCTAAGCTAAGACTCCATGCTAAAACTCTAAACCCTTAACTATAACTAAACTAAACTTCAATTCTAAGTAAAACTCTAAGCTAAGACTCTAAGGTAGAACTCTAAACTCTTAACTAAACTAAACTAGAACTTCAAAAAACTCTAAGCTATGACTCTAAGATAAAAACTCTAAATTCTTAACTATGACTAAACTAAACTTCAACTTCAACAGAAACTCTAACCTATGACTACGATAAAACTCTAATCTCTTAACTAAACTAAACTAGAACTCTAACGAAAACTCTAAACTACGACTCTAAGCTAAAAACTCTAAATTCTTAACTGTAACTAAACTAAACTTCAACTCTAACTATAACTCTAAGCTAATACTCTAAGCTAAAACTCTTAACTAAAACTAAACTAAACTAAAACTCTAACAAAAAGTCTAAGCTAAGACTCTAAGCTAAAACTATAAACTCTTAATTAAAACTAAACTAAACTATAGCTTCAACAAAAACTCTAAGCTAAGAATCTAAGCTAAAAACTCTAAACTCTTAACTAAAACTAAACTAAACTAGAACTCTAACAAAAACTCTAAGCTAAGAGTCCAAGCTAAAATTCTAAACTCTTAACTAAAACTAAACTAGAACTCTAACTAAAACTCTAAGCTATGACTCTAAGGTAAAACACCAAACTCTGAACTAAAACTAGAACTCTAACAAAAACTCTAAGCTAAGACTCTAAGCTAAAAACTCTAAACTCTGAACTAAAACTAAACTAAGCTAAAACTCTAAGCTAAGTTTCGAAGGTAAAACTCCAAACGCTTAACTATATCTAAACTAAACTAGAACTCTAAAACTCTAAGCTAAGATTCTAAGCTAAAACTCTAAACTCTTAACTAAAACTGAACTAAAACTCTAGGCTAAGTTTCGTAGGTAAAACTCCAAACGCTTAACTATATCTAAACTAAACTAGAACTCTAAAAAACTCTAAGCTAAGATTCTAAGCTAAAACTCTAAACTCTTAACTATTACTAAACTAAACTTCAACTCTAACAAAAACTCTAAGCTAAAACTCTAAACTATTAACTAAAACTAAACTAAACTAGAACTTCAACAAAAACTCTAAGCTATGACTCTAAGCTATAATTTCTAAACTCTTAACTAAAACTAAAATAAACTAGAACTCTAACAAAAACTCTAAGCTAAGACTTTAAGCTGAAATTCTAAACTCTTAACTAAAACTAAACTAAACTAGAACTCTAGCTAAAACTCTAAGCTAATACTCTATGGTAAAACACTAAACTCTTAACTAAAAGTAAATTAAACTAGAACTGTAACTGAAACTCAAAGGTAAAACATCAAATTCTTAACTAAAATTAAACTATACTAGAACTCTAACAAAAACTCTAAGCTAAGACTCTAAGGTAAAACTCTAAACACTTAACAAAAACTAAACTAAACTAGAACTCTAACAAAAACTCTAAGCTAAGACTCAGCTAAAACTCGAAACTCTTAACTAAAACTTAACCAAACTAAAACTTTAAGTAAAACTCTAAGCTATGACTCTAAGCTAAAATTCTAAATTCTTAAAAGTAACTAAACTAAACTTTAACTCTAACTAAAACTCTAAGCTAAGACTCGATGGTAAAGCTCTAAACTCTTAACTAAAACTAAACTAAACTAGAACTCTAACAAAAACTCTAGGCTAAAACTCTAAACTCTTAGCCTAATAAACTAAACTAGAACTCTAATTAAAACTCTAAGTCTAAGCTAAAACTCTAAACTAAAACTAAACTATACTAGAACTTCAACAAGAACTCTAAACTAAGACTCTAAGCTAAAAACACTAAACTCTTAATTTAAACTAAACTAGGACTCTAGCAAAAACTCTAAGCTGAGACTCTAAGCTAAAACTCTAAACTCTTAAGTAAAACAAAACTAAACTAAAACTCTAGGCTAAGTCTCTAAGGTAAAACTCCAAACTCTTAACTATAACTAAACTAAGCTAAACTAGAACTATAACAAAAACTCTAAGCTAAGACTCTAAACTAAAACTCTAAGCTAAGACTCTATGGTAAAACTCTAAACTCTTAACTAAAACTAAACTAAACTAGAACTCTAACAAAAGCTCTAAGCTATGACTTTAAGCTAAAACTCTAAACACTTAGCTAACTAAACTAAACTAGAGTTCTAATTAAAACTCTAAGTCTAAGCTAAAACTCTAAACTAAAACTAAACTAGACTAGAACTTCAACAAAAACTCTAAACTAAGACTCTAAGCTAAAAACACTAAACTCTTAACTAAAACTAAACTAAACTAGAACTCTAGCAAAAACTCTAAGCTGAGACTCTAAGCTAAGACTCTAAACTCTTAAGTAAAACTAAACTAAACTAAAACTCTAAGCTAAGTGTCTAAGGTAAAACTCCAAACTCTTAACTATAACTAAACTAAGCTAAACTAGAACTATAACAAAAACTCTAAGCTAAGACTCTAAGCTAAAACTCTAAGCTAAGACTCTATGGTAAAACTCTAAACTCTTAACTAAAACTAAACTAAACTAGAACTCTAACAAAAACTCTAAGCTATGAGTTTAAGCTAAAACTCTAAACTCTTAGCTAACTAAACTAAACTAGAACTCTAATTAAAACTCTAAGTCTAAGCTAAAACTCTAAAACTAAACTAGAACTTCAACAAAAAACTTTAAACTAAGACTCTAAGCTACAAACACTAAACTCTTAACTAAAACTAAACTAAACTAGAACTCTAAGCTAGGTCTCTAAGGTAAAACTCCAAACTCTTAACTATAACTAAACTAAGCTAAACTAGAACTATAACAAAACTCTAAGCTAAGACTCTAAGCTAAAACTCAAAACTATTAACTAGAACTAAACTAAACTAGAACTCTAACAAAAGTTCTAAGCTATGACTTTAAGCTAAAACTCTAAACTCTTAGCTAACTAAACTAAGCTAGAACTCTAATTAAAACTCTAAGTCTAAGCTAAAACTCTAAACTAAAACTAAACTAGACTAGAACTTCAACAAAAACTCTAAACTAAGACTCTAAGCTAAAAACACTAAACTCTTAACTAAAACTAAACTAAACTAGAACTCTAGCAAAAACTCTAAGCTGAGACTCTAAGCTAAGACTCTAAACTCTTAAGTAAAACTAAACTAAACTAAAACTCTAAGCTAAGTCTCTAAGGTAAAATTCCAAACTCTTAACTATAACTAAACTAAACTAAACTAGAACTATAACAAAAACTCTAAGCTAAGACTAAGCTAAAACTCTAAACTCTTAACTAAAACTAAACTAAACTAGAACTCTAACAAAAACTCTTAGCTAAGACTCTAAGCTAAAACTCTAAACTCTTAACTAAACTAATCTAAAACTGTAATTAAAACTCTAAGTCTAAGCTAAAACTCTAAAACTAAACTAGAACTTCAACAAAAAACTTTAAACTAAGACTAAGCTAAAAACTCTAAACTCTTAACTAAAACTAAACTAAACTAGAACTCTAACAAAAACTCTAAGCTAAAACTCTAAACTCTTAACTAAAACTAAACTAAACTAGAACTCTAACAAAAACTCTAAGCTAAAACTCTAAACTCTTAGCCTACTAAACTAAACTAGAACTCTTATTAAAACTCTAAGTCTAAGCTAAAACTCTAAACTAAAACTAAACTAAACTAGAACTTCAACAAGAACTCTAAACTAAGACTCTAAGCTAAAAACACTAAACTCTTAATTTAAACTAAACTAAACTAGAACTCTAGCGAAAACTCTAAGCTGATACTCCAAGCTAAAACTCTAAACTCTTAAGTAAAACTAAACTAAACTAAAACTCTAAGCTAAGTGTCTAAGGTAAAACTCCAAACTCTTAACTATAACTAAACTAAGCTAAACTAGAACTATAACAAAAACTCTAAGCTAAGACTCTAAGCTAAAACTCTAAGCTAAGACTCTATGGTAAAACTCTAAACTCTTAACTAAAACTAAACTAAACTAGAACTCTAACAAAAACTCTAAGCTATGAGTTTAAGCTAAAACTCTAAACTCTTAGCTAACTAAACTAAACTAGAACTCTAATTAAATCTCTAAGTCTAAGCAAAAACTCTAAACTAAAACTAAACTAAACTAGAACTTCAACAAAAACTCTAAACTAGGACTCTAAGCTAAAAAACACTAAACTCTTAACTAAAACTAAACTAAACTAGAACTCTAGCAAAAACTCTAAGCTGAGACTCTAAGCTAAGACTCTAAACTCTTAAGTAAAACTAAACTAAACTAAAACTCTAAGCTAAGTCTCTAAGGTAAAATTCCAAACTCTTAACTATAACTAAACTAAACTAGAACTATAACAAAAACTCTAAGCTAAGACTCTAAGCTAAAACTCTAAACTCTTAACTAAAACTAAACTAAACTAGAACTCTAACAAAAACTCTAAGCTAAGACTCTAAGCTAAAACTCTAAACTCTTCACTAAAACTAGACTAATCTAAAACTGTAATTAAAACTCTAAGTCTAAGCTAAAACTCTAAAACTAAACTAGAACTTCAACAAAAAAACTTTAAACTAAGACTCTAAGCTAAAAACTCTAAACTCTTAACTAAAACTAAACAAAACTAGAACTCTATAAAAAACTCTGAGATAAGACTCTAGGCTAAAACTCTAAACTCTTAACTAAAACAAAACTAAACTAGAATTCTAACAAAAACTCTATGCTAAGACTCTAAGCTAAAACTCTAAAATCTTAACCAAAACTAAACTAAATTAAAACTCTAAGCTAAGTCTCTATGGTAAAACACCAATCTCTTAACTATAACTAAACTAAACTAGAACTCTAATTAAAACTCTAACTCTAAGCTAAAATTCTAAACTCTTAACTATTACTAAACAAGAACTCTAACTAAAACTCTAAGCTATGACTCTAAGGTAAAACACCAAACTCTTAACTAAAACTAAACTAAACTAGAACTCTAACAAAAACTCTACGCTAAGACTTTAAGCTAAAAAAACTCTAAACTCTTAACTAAAACTAAACTAAACTAAATCTCTAAGCTAAGTCTCTAGGGTAAAACTCCAAACTCTTAACTATATCTAAACTAAAATAGAATTCTAACAAGAACTCTAAGCTAAGACTCTAAGCTAAAACTCTAAACTCTTAACTATTACTAAACTAAATTTCAACTCTAACAAAAACTCTAAGCTAAGACTCTAAGCTAAAACTCTAAACTATTAACTAAAACTAAACTAAACTAAACTAGAACTTCGGCAAAAACTCTAAGCTAAGACTCTCAGCTGAAAACTCTAAACTCTTAATTAAAACTAGAATAAACTAGAACTATAACAAAAACTCTAAGCTAAGACTCTAAGCTAAAATTCTAAACTCTTAACTAAAACTAAACTAGAACTCTAACTAAAACTCTAAGCTAAGACTCTAAGGTAAAACACCAAACTCTTAAGTAAAACTAAACTAAACTATAACTCTAACAAAACTCTAAACTAAGACTCTAAGCTAAAAAACTCTAAGCTCTTAACTGTAACTAAACTAAACTAAAACTCTAAGCTAGGTCTCTAAGGTAAAACTCCAAACTCTTAACTAAAACTAAGCTAGAACTCTAACAAAAACTCTAAGCTAAGACTCTATGTTAAAACTCTAAACTCTTAAGTAAACTAAACTAAACTTCAACCCTAACTAAAACTCTAATCTAAGACTTTAAGGTAAAACTCAAAACTCTTAACTAAAACTAAACTAAACTAGAACTCTGAATAAAACTCTAAGCTAAGACTCTAAGCTAAAAAATTCTATACTTTTAACTAAAACTAAACCAAACTAAAACTCTAAGCTAAGTCTCTAAGGTAAAACTTCAAACTCTTACCTATAACTAAGTTGCGGGTGAAAAGGATGGGTACTTCAACTTGTAAAATGGGTTTAGGAATGACATTATGAATGGAACTTGTTCTGAAAAGATATAATAAAGCCATCAAAAGTATTAAAAAATGGAGAGGGGACTCTTTGGGGGGCCCGGGGAGGGTGTTTGGGGGACCCTTGGGGGCCGGTTGGCCCTTTGGGAGCCCGGGGGACCTTTGAGGACCAGGGGAGGGCCTTTGGGGGTCTGAGGAGGGCGTTTGGGGGATAACATTTCGAAATTTTTACTTTTTAGTTTACTTTTTTTGCGGCGCAACCCCGCGGCGCATCCTACGGCGCTTTCCTGACCCACGGCGCATCCCTGCGGCGCATCTTGCGGCGCTTTCCTGACCCGCGGCGCATCCCTGCGGCACATCCTGCGGCGCTTTCCTGGACCGCGGCGCTTCTCGGGCCCGGGGGGACCTTTGGGGACCGGGGGAGGGCCTTTGGGGCACAGGGAGGGCCTTTGGGGGTCTGGGGGGCACTTGAGGGCCGATTGGTCCTTTTGGAGCCCGGTGGACCTTTGGGGACCGGGTGAGGACCTCTGGGGTCCGGGGGGCTCTTTGGGGGGTCCGGGGGCCCTTTGAGGACCAGGGGAGGGCCTTTGGGGGTCTGAGGAGGGCGTTTGGGGGACTGGGGCTCTTTGGGAGCTTGGGGGGACCTTTGACTACGGGGGGCTTCCTTCGGGGTTGAGGTAGAGGGATTGGAACCCTTTGGGCTTGGGGTAGAGGACCTCACAGCACTGTTCAATGAAACTTGTGTATTATAACGACCACACTCAAAACCTCAACCGCAAGTTCTTCATAAATCATCTTTTAAAATGTCTCTAAATGTTTCGCCGAAATAATTCCATAACCTGTCTAAAACAGTTTCGCCCAAATAATCCCTAAACGTAATTCAGCGTGTTCCTTTTGTTTGGCATCCCCGCGCTGGCCTATTTCAATTATTTGGAAACCTTTTTGCGCGCTAAGATCAAAACATTTGCTCAGAAACGATTCTTCTGGAAGAACTCCAGACATTAATAAACTTCGCGCCGGAGACAATTCAAACAATCATGACATCATGTGTGATCTAACTGTTTCTCGGAAACATTTCTGTTCGAAATCCAAAGACATTAATTAACTTTACGTTATCTGTCAGACGTTAATTAACTGTTTCCCGGGAACTCGTAACATTTGGCTCGAATAACAATAACAAATACTATTTCTGGATCATAACATCTGCCTCGAACAGGAAGGAAGTGTCATTAACTTTGCTTCGAACGACAACAACATTGACCCCATTAACCACGTGTTCTCTCTAATGACTCTGTTCAAAACAATAACAACAACATTCGCTGAGGGCGTGCCAAAAACACACCTGGAGAAAGAGGTCATTGACCGATTAGGCAATCATTCTCCCTAATGACTCTATGCCCATATATGGTGTTCTCGTAGGAGCTCATGAGGCATCTCTACTAACATACGAATATAGAAATTCGTTCCGTAAGCTAATTCGTAAGTTACGTCAGAACAAAATTTCGAGAAAGCCAATTAGCCAAAAAAAGAAAAATTATTATGTGAATTTCGTTTTAATTATTCATGTACGGTGAGCCAAAATCAAAGCTGCATTAATTCAAAAATGTTCAGAAATTAACTAAAAAAAACAATTTTTTTCAACTGAAAGTAAAGAGCGACATTAAAACTTAAAACGAACAGAAATTATTCCGTATATGAAAGGGGCTGTCGGCTCCTCAACGCCGCGCTCTTTACGCTAAAGTTTGACTCTGTCTCTTAACTTTATTTTTTTAAACAATTAAAAACTTTAGCGTAAAGAGCGAGGCGTTGAGGAGGGGGCAGTTCTTTTCAGATACGGAATAATTTCTGTTTGTTTTAAGTTTTAATGTTGTTCCTTACTTTCAGTTAAAAAAAACTTGTTTTTTTAGTTAATGTTACGTAAAGCTTTGGCTAAAGAGTTAATGTTGAAAGTTTTGGCTAAAGAGTGAGAAACAGTACATAATCAATAAGATACTCTTCTAATATCTGTACATAGTGGTGGATACAGGGGAGGGGCGAGAAGAATAGCATATATTAAATATGTAACCTAACCTAGGCTTCCCCCCCCCCCCTAAACCCAAAAAAAACAAAAGTTTAAATATAGTTCCCAGAGTGAGAAACCCCTGAATAATTGTTTATACAGCATTAGATAGCGTCAGATTTTTGATTTTTTCGAGTGGATGTCTCGCGTTTTGTACAGATATTAGAACAGTACCATCAATATACTTTAATGAAAGGGGAACTGAAGCCTAACCCCCAAGGTCGTACCCAGGATTTTTTTTTTTCGGAGGGGGTTTTACTCAAAGATTTTTTCGGGGGGGGGGGGGGTACAAAAAAGGTTTTGACGGGTTAATTCAGGACACCGCTATAGAGTATGGAATGCATAGCTTGGTTTTCATTGCGTAAATGATATTTAAACTGTTGTTTTTTGGGGTTTAGGGGGCGGGGGAATGTACGTAGGCTAGGTTACGTATTTAATATATAAAATGCTTTCCCCCACCCTTCCCCCTAATTTGCAAATATATAGCCGAAATTTGTTTATAAACTATTATATACTCATCCTATTTTATTTTATTTCATTAGCATTAACCAAAATTGACTTTTTAGAAAGGCCCATATAATGGGAAAGTACCAAAAAACATCAAAAATGCGTACGAAATTTATTTATATCCATTTTTGCTACGTTTTACAAGTAAAAAAACATTTCGAGAGGGGTTCAAACCCCCTAACCCCTCCCCCCTCTGGGTACGGCCTTGCTCCCCCCCTCCCCCCAAGTCCTTCTGGTGAGCCCAGGTCAGATGTACAAATTCAAAAAAGTTCGTGGTATTGAACTACAAGTAAGGAGCGACTCGAAACAATCGTAACCGAAACTTTAAAAAGCAGAATTTTGATAACAATAGATGCATAACGAAACTGGCCTTTTATCTTGATTCTAAATATATGAATTCATCAAGTTTAATGTTACCCATCAAACGCTACGAGCCTGAAAAGTGTCCGTGTACATCAGAATTTACTTGGGAAGGGGGCATGGGCGCCCATAAGCTGAATTCCAGGGGGGGAACCTCGTCTAATTGGCACTTCTAATGCTATATTTTCAAAATCTCAGAACAAAAACATTAAAAATAAGGCAACATCAATCAGGCAGGGGGGCAGATGCCCCCCCCCCCAGTAGTAATCAATGTTATACTAGGCGTACGGCCATAGGAATCTCCATGCTATTTGCGTACGGCCATAGGACCATGTTATTTGCGTACGGCCCTAGGAATCTCTATGTTATTTGGGGTTATTGACTTACCAAGGCCAACCAGACAGGTTTCTGGTGGGTATAGTCTGGTTTGGTGGGTATAGTCTGGTTTATAATTTAATTATATATCACAGTTTATATAATTATACAGTAAGTTTACCGCAGATGATTTCTGGCTCTTCATTCTCGGTGCGAACAAAAAGCTCCTCCCACTTATTTGTGCACTTATTGTCCACTTATTGGTTGAGCTGGCCAAGTGGTTTTGTCAGTACTTGTTCCGTAATTGATTATTCTTTGTCTACCCGTGAAAAGATCTAATGCCGCTTATGTTTATAGGTTCTCTGGAGCACTCGCACATCGGTCCGGGTTTTTATAATGGGTGAAATAGGGAAAGATCATACTGCTAATTATATAAACTGTGGGTTATATATAGCCCTTTGACAAAACGTGTCACATAGCGTATTTTATGTTACTACGGTTGCAATTTAAAATTTGTTATCCAACACAAGTCGTCAAAGAATATTAAAAATTACGTTCGAGCTATTAGTTCATATTCCTGCATCATGTATGGCTCAAGATATTGTTTATCTTTCCGCAAAAGCTTGACGTTGGGAGGGGCGTAAGAGGGGTCACACTTATACTTTCAATTATACTGATTGAAAATCCTTTTATGGGTCTGGCAGGTACCAAGTTTTCATATCCGCACCTTTTTGCCAAAAAGTTGATGGGGGATGGGTGGTGTGGATGAGCTACGAGTCCAGTTTTTTCCCAATCGTATGCAAGCTTCTGCTAAAAGTTTTATGGGAAGATGGTAGGGCGGGGCTGGAAGGGCCTTGAACCCTCTCTTTGCCTTCAATCTCACAGATTGTAAGCCATTGCATGTTTCAGATTTAAACAAGGTGAGACCAACCCACCTCTCTGGCGCAAAATTATCCTTATGGGAATAGTAAGTCAGAATAGCCTGAAACAGGAATAATAACCACAACAGTGAAGTTGACAACCTCGTGAAAATTTCAAATTTTATGAGTAATTTTTGTAAAAAAAAAAGGAATTGAAATAGAATAACGTATAGGCCTACTTTGATAATTTAATTTAAAAATTATCTCCCTCATCTCAAAGCTGATTCTCTTTCCATGGCAAACCTTCTAATATCATTACCGTACTAAGGAAGAAGCAAAGGGCTACCTTTCATTTCTTTAAGAGAGTTATTTCAATGTAGGATGCATGCATGTTACCATTCCTTTTTCTCAGTCCAAATGCAAAAATAAAAAAACGAGATGGCAAAACTCAAGCGAAATTACACAGCTTGTAACAGCAGATGGCGGCATTTTCGAACCTGTGATAAATTGTACTTTTTTCAATTAATTGTTTCTTATGTAAGAAGCTATTTTTGTGATGGGACCAGGGATTCACCACACATCTTAAGCACTTTTAGATTTTAGTCTGGCTTACACGCAGCTCCAGCTTTTCGAAGTCTTTCACTTTCATCAATCTGGTCTGTGGTCCACACTTTCTGAAAAGAACGCAGAGGCTAGGCCTTAAACAGATTTCCTACGAAACCAAAATAGTTGGTTTAGAAAAAAACGGAACAAAGCCAAAGTGCTGGTCCCATAATACAGATATTGCTAACAACCATTTGTTAGGATGGTAGAAAGTAGAAACAACTATTTAGTCTGCGTTGTGACACTTAACTAAGAAATAAGAATAATAGCAAGATTTTAGTTAATGTCGGTCCCATTCATAACAAGATTTAGTTCTTCTATATTAAATCCTTTTGTTTAAAGATTTAAATCCTCAATCCTTTTTGTGTAGACAGAGGAGTAGAGGACTCAAATTTCCAATCCAGATAATCCCGAAACATTGAAACCAGCATCAAAGCATCCGGAGTCATACACCATCTGTATCAATTAAAAATAATATACATGTTAGATGACAGGCAAACTGCCAGTAGAGAAGATTCCGAATAGCAACGCTATTGACATGACCTGAAAATAATGTGTTTAAACTGATATTCCAAAAGTTTTAAAGTGTGACTCCCTTTTTGCTCTGGATAAATTTAAAATAGAAAAATATGACAAAGAACGTTTAATTAAAAAAATATATATATATTTTTTAAAATTAAGTATTGACTAGTTACGTAAAGCCAGTTAAAACATAATTTCTAAGCACAAAAATTAAAACAAGTGAACTCGGCCCAAACCATTAAGTTTGTTGTTTAAGGCTGCTTAAAAAATTGTGTCAGAGAAATACTTTCTCCAATAATGTTTTTCTCAAAACAGCTGTAATTTCATTTATTTTATTCGCTGTAGAAAGTAAAACCATCAGCGTATTGGTCAGTTTACACTTTGTGTTTGTTATTGGAAAATTTACAATAACTATAAATTTACGAGGGGTTTTCACTTTTAGAAATCACGTTCACCAGATGGTGCATGCCAAACGTGGCACAACTGTGCCAGTCGTGGTAGAACTGTGCCAAGCATTGTAGGAAACAGTACGGCGCACGTGGCGCTTCAAAATGTACACCGAACCCCTTGACAATTTCTATGAGTGCAAATAATAAGAACTCCGTTGTTGTAAAAATACGATGCAAATGAATTGATGAGGAGGAATTAGAAATAATAAGATAGCAAAAATGATTAGTTTTCAAATACATATTAAAACAATCATTAGGGAATATAATCCCCTTTCTAAATCCCTGCCTTCTGAATTGAAATCGGAAACAAATTCCATAATGATTGCGTTCAGGCTTGAATGTCAGATAAAGATATAGGGTTTACCCGGACTCGTACCCAGGAACTGGGTTGGGATGGGTAACATTAGGTACATTGAGGGCAGGCACGTACACCGGAATTTTTTTTGGGGAGACATTTATAGAAGAAACTTTTTTTTAAAAAATTTGAATGAGAAGTGTCCAGAAATTCAGAAATATTTAGAACTTCGATGCTGAAGGCCGAGTCCCCCCGCCCCTACTCACGCCCCTGGTTTTATTGGACATGGTATTAATATGTTGACAGTTAAAAAGTACCCTTATCGTCAAGGCCAGTTCGTTGACATTTGACTTTCGTTACTTGTTCATATTTCCCTGATATATATTTAGGTATTTTCCCATTATATGGACCTCTCGGGTTAACCACTAGAGTAGGCAATGATAAAACCCCTTTTTGACGTCTTAACTGCTATACAATAGGCAATGATAGCGTAGTTTTCATTGCGTATACGATATTAAACTGTGTTTTTTTGGGGTTTAGGGGGAGAAAGGTACCTAGGTTAGGTTACGAATTCATTATATGACCGTAATTTAAAAAAAAACAGTACTATACAAAAAACAGAGATTAGCATCTTCGAAAAAAAGCAAAGGTATTTTCAACTGACAAGGCCTATCGAGATGCGAAAATTGATAGTGACAAACAGCGTTGTTATAATGATGAAATTTATAGACATGCGAAAATTGATAGTGACAAAAAGCGTTATTATAATGATGAAGTTTACAGGCATGCGAAAATTGATAGTGACAAACAGCGTTAATATAATGATGAAGTTTATAGACATTCAAAAATTGATAGTGACAAACAGTGTTATTATAATGATGAAGTTTATAGACATGCAAAAATTGAGACAGTCAAACAAAAGAGCAAGGAACAGTATGATAACGATAAAGATTACCAAAACAAATATAAGAAAAAAGTTGCCACCAGAATAATGGCTAGATACTTGGGTGACAAAATTATTATAAAGAACGACCTTTTGCCTATACTTAATTTTATAGGCCACTTTACTATAGTATAGGCTAGTACAGTTATATTTAAACTCAATATATCAAAATTTTCCATTAAAAGAAAATCATGGAATAAAAAACCATTACATACATTTGATTTAGTTAGCTACTTGATTGTCTGAGGTTCGTCTCTTACTATTTCAAAGAAGAAAAAGCCGTAGGCTTTTTCCTGTTTTACAAAAAGGAACAAACTGTAACCAATAGTAACTATAGTACTAGATCAAAAAGTTCGTGGTCATATAAAGAGATGTCTAATGGCTCAATTTAAAAGAAATTGCTGTATATAGAAACCTTTTGTAACTAACAAAAATAATTATTATTATAAAATAAATTGTTATGATATGGTAAAAAACTAACTCTAGGCCATAGTAATCCGGTTGCAGCGGTAGCTAGCAACCTAGTAAGAGACTATCACGTCCAATGTTGAGAAATATAAAAACCCCTAACTCCTAAAAAAAGAGTCAGATCAAAACAAAATGTACACCATTAGAACCGCCTTGTCCGAAACCCCTGAAAAGGAAACTTACCGCCCTTTGGCTTGAATAACAAAGAAAATATATTGGCTTAAAAATCAAGAAAATTGACTTCAACCACGTTATTCTCCACAAACGGGATATTTTTTTCTTTCTTCTTCTTGTTCTATTCCACAGATGGTTTGGCACTGGAACATCGTAGAGAGTTGTTCAATGGCTCGTTTTAAAGGAAATCTCTAGATCTCGTGCCATTTGTACTTAATTTTTTTTTTTAAATTAACTATTTTTTACGAAAAACTTAATTTTTTATATACAATATTGATCAATGACGTCATAGTCGTTGGATGTAGTTAGTATTACATAAAGGCTCGATCATCGAATTTAATATAGTCAAGCATACATTCTTATCTCGAACTTTGCGATAAGGATTTCTCAGAGTTTTTCACTAACAGTACCAACATTCAGAGCAGGCCTCCCGTTATCTCATGCGAAAATTTATAAGTGAATTTGAAGTGACATTATGTCTTATAAACGAGGTTTTGTTATGGATTATAAACATTTGGATGAGATTTTTATTTGTACTCTAATGGTACTGAACCGTTTATTGATTATTGATTATGAATATAACTGGGCAGGTATCATTATTATGAGAGCGCTACTTTTTTTTTTCCTTAGTGGTTTAAGATC